>JAQGDQ010000301.1:0-286572 GCA_030141605.1 Tubiluchus corallicola
CAGTTGCCGTTGTGTGAACCAAAGGAATGTGTTGCCAAGGAACTTTCCAGACTAGAGAATTACGCTCGACATAGAGAAATTTACAACAGCACCTTACTGGAGTCATTTGCAGCTTCAATTGGTAGCAATAAGTCACAACACGAAAACGACCCAGGACAGAAGAAATAGAAGCTACTGATGATTAAATTAGAACAACTGAGAACAAAGTTTTAGTGATTTACTTGATATGACAATCATAATTTATTTATGAAACATTTTTATTTCACACTTTTGTATTTGGCCTGCTAACAAAACTTGGGACTGTGATGACAAGGGTTGCAGCCTGAAATTATTATTATAATGATAACTGTTTACAGGTTTCTCGTGTGGGAGATATTCTGTTATTTGTTATTCAACCGAATCTGCAAAAATATCTGAAGCTGGAATCGAACCAGCAACGTTATTTAATATTATATATCAGCAGAATTGGAGAGCGTACCCCCCATGAGAGTAACATTCTTAATGTAAAAGATACCAGCAGTTTATTGTCAGGATGTTTTTGTCCCAAGTTTGCCCAAAATTTAGTGTACTGTAACTGTGGCCCTATAAATGTGAGAGAATAATAGCATGTAAATAAACAAACTGCAATATTAAACTATACTATAGATAACTACAGATAAATGATCAGGCAAGTATGTTCGAGTCTATCCATGCTTGCAAAACCTACATTTTAAAAGTGCACCCACAACTCGTTTGTAGCCAATCAGGACTAAGCAAAGTATAATTGTTGCACTGTAACTTTGTAACACCTGTTCTCAACTTTTGACCTTTACCTCAAATCGCTTGTCAGACAGAGCTGCACAGAATCAGAATGGTGCAAGCGATAAGGAGAAAAATCGCGAAAACACAGATAATCCATTTGCCTCTTCTACCAACTGAGGCTTGCCTACCATGAGTCATCAGCCATGGTCCACGGTGGACTCCCCATAAGCCATTTTCAGCGGTTCATAAAGAGGTTTATTGTGAAATGAATTTGGCCATTACTTCACTTGCCACAAGGCGTTTTTGTTTATTGCTAAAGAGATACTTTGCTTATTTGTGGTTTTTACCAAATACAATTCATTTATAGCATAAAAATCCATAACATTCATATGGACTACAAACTTAAAGCACATAAGAATTGCATTTTACAATGTGCAGTATTTTACAATACATGCACCTGACAATCCATCATTACAATAAACTGATAGATGGAAATTTTAGTGTACATGTAAACATTTTTCGTTATTATGTTATGAATTTATTTTAAAATAGCGAATTAACTAGGAAATTAATTGATAAAAATTTGGAATTTGATTAATTGCAACAGATAAGATCGCGGACGAAGTTTATGCCGTTCGACCATAATGACTCACTCAGCTTGTACCTTGAATTTAATGTGTTAAGAATCAGAGGTTGATGGATTGTAGAGAATTGAGATATTAAATAAATTCGGTAAACCTGTAGCATAAATGAACTTTGAGACATTAGTCCACGAGGAAGAGCTAACCTCCGAATTACCTGGCCGTTGGTCAAAGCTCTATTGTTCTAAGTCACACCAATAGTAGGTGACTGTTACTGTTCGTCCTATCAATAATTAGCCCAGAGACTCTGGCTATATGCTATGGGCCCAATGACAATAAATCGCTGTCCTCTCAGTATCAAGGGGTGCCATCAGAATCGATAGGAGCCATCTTGGATAATCAGCCAAGTAGCTCTTAACGTGTCACAATCGAATGTCATGTCAAGTGACCTTCGATTCAAAAACCAGTGCAGAGAGCTTCGGGTGGTTGTTGATGCTTGGGTTGCGAGACGAGAAGAGCTGCCGATAGCTGTACCAGAGAGGTGTTCTTGGAGAAGAGACATTTTCTTTAGCTCAGCGTGGAGAAGAATTCTACGTCATTTGTGTATCAAACCTCTGATGCTAAGAGTCTCGATTGGGAGTCTGGATCTGGTCAATTACAGTTGTTAGATTGGTCAGGCCACAAGTTAAGTAACTTTACGATTATATTAGTTACGGTAACGGATCAACTTATTTATAATAACTTGTACTTCATGCACAAGAAGTGCGAGCATAGCAGTTTAATATTTAAGTATTGATCGGTATATTATTTGTTATATACCTCTTCTAGTTGTAAGCGCCCACAAGCGCATAAGTTAAATGTTTGTAAAAGTATCAAAGCGTAGATTTGTTTAATGTTCGGTACTTGTTTAATAAAAGCTCTTAATACAATCATCACTGTTAATGCTTGTCGAATTGCTTTGCTGAACTAGAAGTAATTGTAAGTGCATTCTCGTCAAAGACACTATCTGCTTTACGAACCTAGAGTGTTCACATCTTGATAACTCGAGAGACAAAGATATATTCTCACAACGCATATTTCGCAGTTTTGTGGGAAATCATCATCGCCCTATCGGTCTGACCTAAGCTCTCGGAGTCGGGCAATTAATCAGTTACAAATTAATTGTCTTTAAGCGTGTGAATGAATTAATCAGTTAATTAATCAATTAATTAGATAAGTTGTTTGTGTAAAAAGACGCAGCCATAATTATCCTTGATAGTTTGAAACAATGTTGCAAATTCTCCTTTGCTTATTCTTTCCTGAAATTCAAATATGGCCCGAAACTCGTGAGAGTAATATTTATACCATGCACCTAGATGACCGAATCTTGATCTTACAGGAGGCGTCGTCTGCGCCGACTCGCGGTCCCGGACCATTGGTGAGAGTGGTCTGGAAACAATTAGCATTTGCAAAATTGAAAATATACTAGTCACTGGATTGTCTGCAGGTCTCCGATTGTTTATAAAGCTCTTATCGCTTCCCCTCTTCGGTGCACGCGCATTGATTGTTCACCAGTGATTATCAAATACAAATTCGCCATTATTTCATTTATTTACAAAATCCCGACTTTGTGCTTTCCGATTTCTGGTCCTTTGTCTATTTATGATCTGGACTCAGTGCCTGTACTGTGCACACTTTGATTTTCTGGATTTTTCATCGTTTGCTTGGCGCAATTCAGAAACATCATAGATCTTTGCAGAAAGGGGCACAAAAATCAAAATGTTGCCTTTTCCCTTCTTATCGTTGATGGTGTCAGTGAGCAATTGTTCCCCATTCTGCTAAACTAAATATTATGTAAGGAACCCTGCATTGTTTTGTTTTTGCTTGTTTGACTGTTTACTTTTATACTGCTTTAATTTTACATACTATTAACAAATAATAGTCTTTCTATCTTTTATACCATCCCATATATGAGCTTCATTTATTACATCATTCCATTTTAAGCACTAATGTTTTTTTTATCACGATTCACTTTAAATTTTCAGATTATCTCCATTACTTTTTTTCTCTATCACTGTGTGGGACAATCTAACAAGCCCTGCTTTTTGATTGCCCACAACACATTTACCTTCGTGTATAAGTGAACAGTGCTTGAGGCTTTTCTGTGCAGTATTTCTTATTTGTATTATATCCATTGTAGGCCCTTTCACTAGATATTGTATGTGTAACCTGTAAATGTGTATGGTGAAATAAATGACTAAACAAAATGACTTAGTAGCAGTTTTTAGGGTCAACAATATCAAACTGGTAAATCTTTAGATAAAAAATATAGATAATTGCATGATCAATAAGTATAATTTCGTTTTGCGTTTCGTTTAGCAGAACCATGTTGACAATTAGGTGATATTAGTTTTCTGAGATATATATCATAGTTTAGTTCACAAAAACAACTCTCATTCAAGTATGGTGTACAGATGAGTTTTGAGTACCACCTGAAAAGCTGTCCAGAATGCTCCTGTACCTTTAACATTCATGCAGGATGCAAACAGCACCGTCGATGTGCACACCCTGTCGAATATAACAGCAGTCTCCCTGGACCCAGGGAGGAACATGCAGGTGGTTCAGGTACCCTGTGGACGGACGATGAAATGAGGCTAATGTCCGAACAGGAACTTGAGTTCCTAGGAAGGGAAACATCTGTTAAGGGGCTCAACAAGTTTCTCCACGAGAAGCTGCCTCTCCGCACAGTTGGGGCCATAGCCACAATGAGGAAGTCTGTACGCTACCGCACTCTAAAAGATGGGTTAAGAACTGCCGAGGTAAATGTTAACGAAATGGCAGGGAGAGAGCATCGAGTTGATGGACCACAACCCGGTGTGAGGGCAAGCCAGGAACCCGGTGAGGAACAGCTGGCAAACCGGGACACACTTAGAGAAAGTATCGAAAGGGATATAGAAACTGGAAATATGCAAAATCATAGTGACATGGTTGTGGCTCTGGCATTCGCTAGAGCTGCATTGGGAGGTGGCGATTTGGATGGGGCCTTTCAGGCACTGAGTGAGGCATGGTTCCCGGTGGACACCCATCCACAACCAGCCAGACCTCTTCCTGTTAGGAGAGCTCCCGATTGACCTGCTAACTGCAGGAGGGAAAGGTACAAGACGTACCAGAGACTGTATCAAAGAGACAGATGCAATCTTGCGAACGTCGTACTCGATGATGCACCCCTGGAAGTCAAGTATCCTCCCATTGACTGCATCGAGCAAACGTACATCCAGAGATTCGAGAAACCTTCCCTACCGGACGACGAACCCATCGAGGACTTCAAACCGTGTGAAGATTCAGACAGCCTCTGTGCTCCAATAGCACAAGAGGAAGTGGCAAAAACATTCAAAGCCATGAAGTCCAATTCGTCTCCTGGTCCGGATAGGGGGGTCACGATGAAAGCCCTCTAGAGGGTAAGCAAGGGTGCGATAACCCTTGTCTTCAAGGTATAGCAATTCCTAAAGAAGGTCCCAAACAGCCTGAAGGAATGCCGTACCACCCTCCTCCCCAAGTCTGCTGAGGGCTTGCAGGACGTCAGTAACTGGCGGATCCCTATTGCTCAGGTGGTATGCCAAGATTCTGACCACCAGAATCCAGGCAACGGTCAAGCTCAACCCACGCCAGAGAGCCTTCCAACCAAGAGATGGCTGTTCCGAAAACCTGACTCTCCTAAACACCGTGATTCGGTATGCCCGAGCAAGTCACAGGGAATTAAACATCGCATTCCTTGACTTAGCAAAGGAGTTCGACACGGTACCTCACACCTCGATCGTGTGGGCAATGCGAAGGTTCGGCCTTCCAGAGCAGGTTCAGCAAATCATTGGGGATATGTATACGGGTGCGGTATTAGCATCACGTCAGGTGTTAAGTAGGGATGTCCGCTATCACCCCTGCTTTTCAACCTGGTAATCGACGAACTGATCTCGAAAGTCGGTTCTCGATTTGGTTATGGGATCGACGAGCGCCAAGTGGCTATAGTTGGTTTTGCCGACGACCTAGTCCTAATGTCAGCCTCAAAACATGGCATGGGAGTTTTGTTGGAGACAGCCAATGGCTTCTTCACGAAACGAGGCATGACATTAAACGCCAACAAATGCAAAGCCATGAGGCTAGTCAAGGCATACCGGCGAAAGGCTATGAAAGTGCTAATAGAACCCACATGGGAGATCAGCCAGACTCCTATTCCAATGCTGGGAGTCAGTGATACATACAAATACCTGGGAATTCCCATGACTGCTAAAGCACGACCCACCATGGACACCAAGTCCCTTAAAGCATGGCTTATAAGAGTGGAAGGGGCACCACTCAAACCTCAACAAAAGGTGGATATGATCAGACAATATGTGATTCCGCGTCTGGCATACCACTTCCGTATATGTGAGGTTCATATGAATGGCCTCAAGGGAGCAGACAGGCTTATAAGATCAAGCCTAAAACGTATACTTCATATAGCGAGGGATGTCCCGAATGCATTCTCCTACATGCCAATGAAGAAGGGAAGGCTGGGATTTTCTTCTCTTGAAAAGGATGTTCCTTTGATGAAAGTCAAGATGCTCAGCCGATTGCAGGCCTCATCAGATCCGCTGGTGAACATGAGCGCATCTGCTCCAGTGTGGAATAGGGAGCTTGAGTGGGCTAAGAGGGTGGCGAGCCTCGAAGCCTACAGTAATGCAAAAGACATAAATCGTGCAAAAAGGGATAATGATCGCAAACATCTAGCGGCATTCAACGATAAAGTGCATGGGAAGGGTTTTGCAGCCGTGTCTGCTGACCCACTGAATACCCATTACCTACGTAGCAGCGCACTCCTGAGCAGGGGTGATTATATCTTGGTTCTCAAGATGATCACCAACTCTCTACCAGTTAGAATTAACACCACGAGAGGACAACCCAATGCAATCAGGAGATGTCGCAGGTGCAGGAGACATGCAGAGAGTCAGGTTCACGTGCTTCAACAGTGCACAACAGTAAACAATGCCATATCACGACGGCACTGTGCGAGGTGCTCGCCGAAGCCTTGAAGCGGCAGGGCTTTACGGTCGTCAGGGAACCTTGGTCCGAGATCAACAGCACAAGGTACCACCCCGACATCCTGGCGACCAAAGGTGGTCATACGTACGTTGTTGATCCGACCATCTCGGCAGCAGGAAACATCTACTCGCTTAGGGCCAGGTGCAGGGACAAGGCCCTGAAGTACGAACCGATCCTCGATGCCGTCAAACAGCGGTGCGGCTCTGCCACTGCCTCGTCTCACGGCATCTGTGTGGGCTTTTGTGGGGAATGGGCAGGAGGAGAGAACGACGTTCTCCTGAAGACACTCGGTCTTCTGAACGTCAGAGCCAAACTAGTCCGCTTGGCGATTAGAGGCTCATGTATGGTGTTTAGAAAGTTCCTGGGAAGGCAAAGAAGGGCGACCTAGGTCATCTCCTGCTCAGGATGTTACCACTCGAGTTCCTACATCCAAACGTGTGAAAGGTTTATACCTAGGGGAAATCCGACTACTCTATGAGTAGCCGATGGATACCGTACCTTTACGGTATCGAAAAGGCAAGTTTTCTTGGGTTTGGAGAAATCCAGTTCACACGGAATTGACGGATGCCTTATATTTACAAAAGAATTTGGAATAGGCAAGTTTGACTCGAGTCAAATGGCAACACACAGGTGAACAGATCTGACGCCTGTGAAATCTGACAAAATAAAATAAAATAAAATAAAATAAGTAACCGGTTATTAAAACACATTTGTGATTCTTTGTTGGAGATTTAAAGATATTTAAAGAGTTAGAATTATGGATATCACCGTATTCCAAAGTGGATGAAATAATAGTTTTGAACAAGAATTCAAAGTTGAACGCGGCAGTAACGTTGCTGGTCATCGCAAGTTTATTAGTTTTGGCTGAATCTTGTTTAGAATCCTGAATATCCCCAGAGCTTTTGAAAATGAATGTGTATTAATTATATATATAATTTATATAAAGATTTATTGTTAAGCAGGTCGGAATTCTGTGACTGTATCCATTATGGAAGTATCGTCGGCAAAACTACGTATGTCACACTGTATATTATGAGTCATGTTATTTACATAGACAACAACCAAGGAGGGCCCGGGCAACCTAGCCACCAGGGTCAAAGAATCTGACGAGGCACCTTCCCTAACTACTTGCTGTATACAACCAGATATATAAGAAGCTAACCAACGTACCAAGGGACCACTGATGCTAAGCTGGGATCATTTGAATATGAAACCTTTGCGCCAGACCTTATCAAAAGCTTTACTTGCATCGAGAAAAACTTTCCGTACCTCATTTCCAGCGTCTAGATCAGAGTATATTTTGTGGACAGTAAATATCAATTGATTTATTGTACTGTACTTTACTATCACCTGGCTTGAAACCAGAATTACTACATTCATTCAACAGATTATTGTGAATAACAAGATAATTATAAAGTTCTTTATACACAATCCGCTCAAAGATTTTAAAAACACGGGAAAGTAGAGAAATAAGTCGGAAATTCCATTGTTAATAGACATTTTAAATAATAACGTTAAAGGCACAGAAACCTTACAGAGCTTGAAAACAATATTACTTTTACGATCAGGCCCTATTAAAGTGGCGTTTATGTACCACGCAGATGCGATGCAGTCTCCACTTGTGGAACAGCCTGCGGAGCAGCCTGCAGAGAAAGAAAAACTGCATTTGCAGGCTGCATAAACAGGTACTTTGAAAACAATGTGAACCGATTTTGTCTATTCCGCAACCCCCAAAATGCACCCGCATCCGCATCTTACATGCACGATCTTTAGCAGATTTCACACAGGTGTTACTGTACATTGTTACAGTGCAAACACTTCAGTTATTGAAAGCTTTTTTCAATCTTTTTCGGGAAAAATCGATTTTTAATTTTTCTAAGGTAAGCAAATGCATTTCATATATAATTTTGCAGGAAAATTCATTGCGTATAGTGTAGAGACCTACAAAAATTATCAAATATAACGTAATTGTTACTTAGTGCGAGCAATTTTTCATTAACCCGTGCAAAAAGCAGCAAACGCTTTGGTTCTGAAGGATCTAAATTTTAATTACCTCATCAATCTGTAATGAGATTTATCAGTGTCTGCCTGTGTGTGTTTGTTACATTTTTGTGAGATGGGCTTAGGCATGTAATAAACGATTCTGGTCTTGTGTGGCAACATACTATTCTGTAGATGTTTAAGGACCTCGTATGAAAACTGTTTTACCCCCTTTTTATGATTTCTGTCACCAGTAAATGCTTATAGTTTTCCTCTTTTTATACGTTTTTCGGCACAATATTGCTTCACTGGAAAAACAAACTGTCTATAAGAACAACAACAGCAAAAACAACAACATCAACAAAAATGAGAATGACAACGACAGGAAAAAATGCACATGACATATATTTGGAATACAAATAAATGAGGCATCTGCGACAGCGGTATGTTATTGATATGAATCATTTATTTACTTATTCTCTGCAACCTAAAAGTTTCAAAAGAATAAGCAAACAGTATAAAAATATCAATACAATGAGAGCTAATGTTCTTGTACAACCTTATTGTCTCTGTACCTCGATGCAATTTCCTTGCTTCACCCACCAGTCTTGTATGTTGTACGTTTTTTCTGGTTCACTCAGATTATTCAGTTTTTTGCACAAATGGCAGAAGCTTCGATTTGGGCTCCTTGTTATAGAATAATTCTGCTTCCAGGCAAAATATTGTGAATAAGCAGCGTCGTTCTTATCCAAATACAAGAGGTACTCGGCAAGTTTTTTAGCTGAGTCAAAATCTGCTGTATTGATTACTGAATGAGGCGGTGTTAAGTTTGTGTAATCAGCACCACCTCTCACAACAGGAATCACATTGCTGAACATTAACCTCTTATAAACTTTCTCTGTAATATAGTCACGGCAGTAAGAATTTTCAAATGACAAATAAAATTTATAGTCACGATTTAAAATCTTATCACAATAACGGCCTTTTTTCTTACACGTTAAGTTACCACATTCGCCATATACATCAACAGAGATGTATTTCTGCAACTCTTTGGCATATTCTATTCGCCCAGTATAATCGGTGTTGCAGTTGCTTACAAACCAAGCCACTAGTTTTGTCTTTCCTTTAGCGTAATTTTTAACAATCTCAACACGAGGTGAAGGACGTGAGACAACTTCTCCATGTACACGAGGAAAATCAGAATCGAGACGATAAGTCATCGTCCAGTTAAAAATATCATTTAAATGCGACAAATCTGGGATTTTTCCCTTTGTGTCGGGAAACATTCTAATTGGCGTTTCGCACAAAAAGAAAACCCATCTTTGTCCTGGTGGTCGGTAAACAGGGAAAGGAGTAAGATTACTCTCTTCTGTATTTCTCATGTGCACAACAACCGCATCACTTTCGTTCAAGCGGGACTTGTCATTTGTTGTTTCACAATTTCTCTCCAACATGTGACACATTTCAAAAGGCTTACTTCCTTTTCCAAAATCAAAAAAATCATCTTTGTGGAACTTATTCCAAAACAAAATTAATTTCTGGGTAGGTGAACCTGTTAAGTCACTAGTGAAGGAAGTTCTGTATTTATAATAGCTTTCAACTTTTTCTGAAGTCCTGTTAAAACGTCTTACGTCAAATAACTGTTGATTTATGGTCCATGATTTGTACAGCACTGCCATTGTTAAAGTAAAAACAGCACTAGTGACGACAGCAAGTTTTTTCGTACTCATTGTTTTATTGTTCTAACAATAGGAGATGTGAAACGATATAACAGATCCTTCAATGTGTTTAATATTGCTACAACTTGCCTACAAACCAGGTCTTTTAGTCTGGCAGTATCAAGTAACTCCAAAAATATACAAATAGGCCCATTTTGCCTATGAATCTACGTGTGCGATTTGTGCACGAAAATCCGCATTAATGCTACCAATACTTCCGTACCCTATCTGAATTTCTTACGCGTACGTGGAAGCACTTCTCATTTTGTGCGCAATTTATTACGCACCGTGCATCACGCAGAACTAGATGTATTCTGCCCTGACAAAGCAAGGCGACATAACTGCAAATTTGGCAATTTGACTTAAATTTAGGCAATTTAGTTTATGGCGCATATTTCTATCAATGTCACAATGGCGCATATGCTTTAATTTAGTCTAAATCACGATGTCACAAAATAGCTTATCTAGAACATGCACTTGACGCGCTAAGGCAAAAAGACAAAGCACGAAAGATAGGATAGCTCTGTGACATGACTTGCGACCTGAAACTGTTATGGCACGCACTCTGTTTCTTTTATCACTTTAAACGAATTCATTATTCTTAAAAAGTGAAAGCTGCTATAGGCTTTTTGAATTTACTACATCAATACAGTGGTTCGAGCAGAAAGAATCACTATAAAGTTTCATGAATTCTTACGATTTTTTATCCATTCTGGGAAAATCACAATGAAAGTTAAATGCTATTCTCCACAAGATTGTTGGTACCAGGGGTACAGACTTTGATAAAGGAATACTGAACGGTGACTTGAGAGAGAAGGTCAATGGCAGTAGATATATATCTCCTCTTTTTTGAAGTATTGTCCTGAAGGTGTCAAATTGTACTTACCTCATAAATCTGTAATGAGTTTACCTGTCAGATGGCTTATTTTTGTTTGTTGCGTTTTTGTAAAAATAGGCAAAGGCAACTAGTAAACGATTTTGATCTAGTCTTGCAACACACTATTCTGTAGCTGTTTAAGACCTGGTGTGAAGATTGTTTTTACCAACTTTCTGTGATTCTTACACAAAGTTTTTACACATATTATACCTTTTGCCAGCACGATATTTCTTCACTGGAAAAGCAAATTGTCCAGAAGAACAACACATAAAAAATAACAACAACGACAACAGCAATGATAAGAACTGTGAAAGTTATTTTTGAAGTTGTTGTTCAGTAACTTTGATTTGCTTGAGTTTAGACACAGAGAAGTACGGATAGGAACCAAAAATCTATAATAAATATTTGCACTGCAAACAACAGAAACGTGTTTTCTGAACTTTAGAAACATGAACAGAAAACTGCTGCCCTGAACATTGAGCAAAAACTAGAAAGCAAAAATCGTCAGTAAAACCTGTTTCACAGCCAGTATACAGGTATACAACTTGACTTATTCAACTTGCACAGGCTTCACAACAACCATAAATTTTAGATGGAGAGAGGACTAATATGTTTGCAAGATGGAGAGAGGACTAATATGTTTGCAGTCACTGGAACATACAATTATACTGAAGGTATGTTAGCTGGTAAAATGTAACAAGATTAGCACATAGATGGCAGCACTAACTACAACGTAAAATGCCAACTTCCACATATTTTTTATACTTATATGAAAATCCCTTCATTTTGTTTTTTTTTATCTAACAATTCAAAATACTAGCTTTTCTTTAGATAGTTCTTTAATATTATTTGGTGTGTTTGAGCATTTTATAGTAAAATTGTTTGTTAACGCTGAGAGCATGAATAATAGCAATGTCTGAACTTCAACAAATTACCATAATTTTGATTTACGCAAACACTTTATTATTTAACATTTATTGATAAAAAGTAAATTCCACGAACATCTCGGAACAGGAAAATCGGTTGCAGCTATGCAAAAGTACGAGTTACACAATGTTCATAAGAAAACAATATTTAGTCAATCATCGACGTCGGACAAAATACTAGTAACACCAACAGCGTGTGAAAATGAAAAACGAAGACTTTAGTCAAACATTTTTCACATAACAATTTTTATGAATAACAAAAATAAAATGACTGGTTCATCTTTATTGTATACTGGGTAGCATATTCTTAATAGAATTCGGCAAAAATAACATTGTGGTCTATATTAAACCATATTTGTTAAGCCATGTTATGTGCATGTTCAACTAAGGTAATACAAGAAATTTTAGCATTTAAATGCTACGCTGTTGCATAAGGCCTGATGCTTGGAAGGCTGTTCAAGATTGGTCAGCTAATTTCATTCATATTCTTAAGAATTGTCCTGGGAATTCTGTTCGGGAAAATACGAAAAAAAAACTACTAAAATTCCGCTTGCTGGCAATCCACAACGGGCATAGTTTTTTCTAAAACTAAACCGTTGTCATTTTATAGCCCTCAATATGCCAGAGTCGTATATTGAGGATATACGGGAAGATACGGGAAAATACCAAAAAAAACTTTCACAATTAAATTTTTGCCAAATAAATTTAATTCCCTGAAAAATTTTTTTCTCAGAATTACCATTTTCCAGAACCGTCATTTCACAGAAAATAAAATTCACATAAATCACATCAAAAGATGTGGTCAACTCGTTAAAGCAAGAAAGTAGTTTTGTAACTTCAGAACTGTTAGGCAGTGAATAATTTGTTCTTTGCGTGTACACAATAGCGAGCAGTGATTTTGTGTGATTGTCTACCAAAGTTAAGTGCTACTTTACTTGCTACTAATCCCAAACATTTTTCATACATATTTAGAGTTTTCACGCGGCCTACAAATAGCATTTTTCCACAAGCTAAATTATTTTACAAACTCCAAAGAGAACAGCGAGCAGTGTAAATTGTTTAGCAGTGATAAATTCCGCTGTGTCTTGAAAATTTTATGTTGAGTAACAAATTAAGAGCTGAATATTTTTTTTGCTCTGTTTAATTAAGTAATTAATAAAGCTCCCCATTTCAGTTGTACATTAAGTGCTTTAACTAGTCCAATGTAAGGCTAATATTATTAACATGAGAAAAGTGCCTATTTATTTTACAGATTTTATTTTCCACTCATTGTAAAAAGGACACGTTTTAGGTAGGACACTAAAAAGACCAAAAAAGTAGACCAGTCGAGTTATCTGTATTGCAATCCTTAATCTTATATTTAGCTAAGCATATTTTTCTTTGAGTTAATTTGTGTTTTATGAATTGTTTTCATTTCTAGATAAGGGTTGTATGGCGATGTGCACAAAAAACTCAGTTTTCGGTAAGCTATTTTTTGCCACACAGATGCTGGCATCAGACATTTGATGAAGCATGCCACTACACAGCGATAGGAAAGTGCCTCATCTTTAATAAATTGCACAATATCATCAATTGTACGTGAGATGAATACATTCAATATATGCCCTGCTCTATGGGTTGGGTTGGTGACGTGTTGAAATAGGCCAGGTAAAATTTAAGCAAGTCTAAATAATTGATTGCATCGAAATCGCTTGTCCGTGTAAAAATTGAAGTCAACAGTGATGACATGTTTTTCTGATAATACAATTACAACTTCAAGTTAACTGCCAAATTGCTCAAGAAATAGTTTTTTATTTCATTATATTGACGCATTATTCTTTTTGCTAGGAAGAGGTCTGTACACAACAACAACAGGCTGGTACAAAATTGAGCAGACATTTACTTCTGAAGACGGAACAGTAATTTTGATTAATTTTCGTATTCCATGTTTATGCCACTATTATTAAGATGAGAACAACAATTTTTTACACTGTTTCCGGTGAGCTGCACTAAGTGGATCGCGTCTGAAGTCGAACTAAACTTGGCTTAAGTTGTCTGATGGGTGGTGTCATGAATGAGAACAATTATATTGTTTTCTATCTGTAACTGTAAGCAAAAATGTAAGCAAAATTGGCAGCTCAACTTTTGGTAACAAAACATTTTTCCAACTCCATGCTTTTAGACGTTATTGTCTTCTTACACAAGAACAACTGTTGAGATTTACTTCACAAATTCATGTACACAAAGCTGAGATTCCTGGGCACAGGATCCCACTCCTATAATGTATCCTGGTGAGTCCTGGTTTGCCTCCTTGTTGATCTATCCATCAGTCTGCATAGGCCACACAACATACGTGATCTAAGAAATTAAACTGAGTTACGTTTTAATTTTTAGAATAGCATGAATATTATTAAGTCAGCATGCTGAAATCTGATTGCACCCATTATCGTTTATTTTTGTGTAGCTGATTTTCATATGAACGTTTTTATGCATAGTTTGTATGAGGTGTAATGTAATATGTAAAATAATATATAATTTATAATATATAATAATAATAAATTAATCACATATCCTCAATGTATAGTAAATCATTTTAATGACCATTTTTCGCAGATTGGACAAAAATTAGCTGGTAATATAGAAAATGTTAATATCAACTATGAAACTTATTTAAGAGGAAATTATCCTTCTACCTTTTTCTTTACACCTGTCATGGAATCTGATATTATAAGTATATGCAAGTCATTTGATCGAAATAAGGGAGCTGGCAGGGATAATTTGCACCCCAAAGTTATTATAGATGTAATTGAAAGTATCATTACCAATTTGACACACATAATTAATAATTCACTTAAAACTGGCACTGTTTCTTCTAAATTGAAACAATCAATTATTATCCCAATCTTCAAATCCAAGGATTCTCTGGACGTAAATAATTATAGACCTATCTCGCTGTTACCGTTTTTCTCAAAAATATTAGAAAAAGTTGTTTACAATAAAATATTGTCGGATTTGGATCATCAAAACATAATAAACAATAAGCAGTTTGGTTTTCGGAAAAACAGTTCAACCGAATTGGCTTTGATAAATATTGTAGAGAGTATAACTAAATGCATTGAACAAAATAAAGTAGCAGTAGGGATATTTTCTTAGGCGTTTGACACAGTTAATCATAAAATACTTCTTGCAAAACTACATCATTACTGTCTAAGAGGGGTAGCAAACACATGGATATCTAGCTTCATGGGAGAACACAAGTGGTTCGACATAATAATGTAATTTCAAATGAAGCTTCTATAACCCATGGGGTACCACAAGGCCCAATCTTAGGTCCATTGCTATTTTTAATATATATAAATGACATAACATATTCTTTAGATAGTCCAAATCTGTTCCAGTTTACAACAGATACGAGCATATTCTTTGAATTAAACAAGGCTGATAATTTAATGTATATCAACCGTCACTTACAAAATATTGGTTGGTTTAAAACGAATAAGTTCTCATTAAATTCTGCAAAAAGTAAATCTATCATTTTTAGAGCAAGACACAAGAAAATTCCAATTAATAATGGTGATATTAAAATCAATAATTCCTCAATTGAAATCATACAGGAAATGAAATTTTTCGTAATCATTCTAAACGAGCACATGGATTGGAAGCCGCACATAGACTTGATTAAAAGTAAAATTTCAAAAAGTATAGGTGTCATATGTAGGACTAAAAATTGCTTTACTAATTTACACCTAATAACCTTATGCAATTGTTTAATATTACCATACGTCACATACTGTTGTCTCCTTTGGGGACACACATATACAACTAATATAAATAAATTACGGGTTATCCAAAGAAAATTTCTTAGAATCACCTGTAATCTTAGAAAAAGAGAACATCTTAGTTTAACATGTTTTAAAACTAATAAAATTTTAACTGTTGACGATTTAATACACATGAATACAGCTACATACATGTATAAAACTAAATATAATCTCTTTCCAACGTTCTTGAATAATCCAGTCCAACCAAATAATCGGCGTTATGCAACCAGAATGAATGAGTTTGTCGTAAATTTCTGTAGAACAGACGTGGCACAGCAATTCATTGCAAATGTTGGTTCAAGGCTTTGGAATGACATAAATGATGAATTAAAAACTGTTCAGCCAATTCAAAAATTTAAAAAGAAATATAGGGCAATGATTCTCAACAAGTACAACACTTCCTAATTTCCCACACCTACTGCAGCAGTCATACCACAATCCTGGTACAGATTATGCAAAACCAGGCATCATTGATAAATCTTTAGAGCTGATGTCAACATAGCGCAATCTATTATCTTTCTTCCTACCATTTCCACTAACACATCTTTCTACCCTTCCTTTGTGATCTAACCTTTCTCTCAGTTCTTTTTTTTGTTCACTCATCCATTTTTTTATCAGGTTCACATGACAGTGGGCTTATACAAGCCTTTGCTTCTCTAGTCCACTGCAGTACAATTATTATTTTATTATAACGATAGTGTATGAAACATAACAATTTAATATAGTAGATGTAATAATTTTGATGTCACTGTGTGCTTTATATTGTACTGAATGTGATAATAATAGTAAATAAAAAATAAAATTTTTTTTAAAAGCTAACATAGTATGCCAACACCGGAACTAATATATTTGGATGAAGATTAACACTAAGTTATTACTCTTATTTTAGATATGGTACTGGCTCTTTTAAATAGCGCTACTTTTTCATTATTCTCAGAATTTTTCTTTTCCTGTATAAAATTGTTGAAACGTTCCAGTTTGCTGTGAGATGTTTAAATCTTTCAGTTCCATAAACTCTGTGTGCATTCCATGCTAAGTAGCTTCTACCATGATCTGTTTCCACATTCAGAAAGAAATAACCTCCTGGTTTTACTAAGCACCAGGCCTGAGCCATTGCTTCAAGATCTCCACTTGGGTTCAATGCATCACCATAGCGTCCAAGTCCACTGTGTTCTATTGAAGAATAACTGATTCCAAAATCAAACAATGGCCTTGGATGACGAAGATATTGCTCTGATAGGTTTTTAGGCAAAATTGTTGATATTTTACTATGGTTTGACACAAGATCACTGTAATCCATTGTTGTGATGTGACCAACGTTTCTATTAAGCAGTAAAGCTTCGATCCATGGATATTCAGTGCCAATAACAAAACCATGTTTACCTTCTATCTTTTCTCTGTACATATCTAAAGCTTCCTCTACGACTTGCATTGCGTGAATGCCATAAACTGAAATGTTCTTTCCTTCTGATGCAGTTTTTTGCAACTGTGACATTAACTCCGGTGTAAACAATTCTTTTCTAGTTTTTGCATAGTTGGAAGCAAAGTACCATCGTTGCTGTAAAACTAATGGCATTTTTCCATACATTGTAAATTCATCAAATAATTTACTTGGTGGCGCACGTGGAGGAGGCCATTGCTCAGCTGGTTTCTCTAAATACAAACGCTGCATAAGAGAAAGACAGTCAAAGTGTTTATGTAACATTGGATAGTCCAAGCCAGGCGACTGTTGAAAATGTTGACTGTTGATATCACAGGCTTGTCCACAGTAAATATCACTCTTGTTTATTTCACTAAAGCACGGCAACAAAAAGTTTTCTGCGGCTTTGCTATAATTAAAAGAATTTGTTTTATTGATGTGAATGTTACCGTGGCTAAACAGCAAAATACTTCGTTGTGCAATAAGAAATAAAACAGCAAGAACTAATCCGCTGTAAAAGTATGCTCTTCTCTTATGATATCTGAAAGAAACAATAACAGATATGACGCCTATCCTCATCGTTCAATATAGAGGTGTAACGCGTATTAGTCGTTATTATACGCTCATAAACTAAGATTGTTTCACTGTCGAACAGTAAGATTTTGGCCTGAACGCTCGCATCTTTTCTTAAAGCATCCTGTCATAATAGCTGACATTCTGACGTATGAGCAACATTCAATAAATGAGACAGCTTAAGTTTCCTTACCTGAATGCCCTATTATGAATGAGCGAGCTTTCGTCACTTGTATGAATATTATCATTCATTATCAGTCCTTGTATAAACTACACTGGCTGCCAACAGAATGAGGGATCAAATGTAACTATTCGTCAATTACGTTTACGTGGCTTAGTGGAAACGTACCATTATACTTTTTAGATATACAATTCAGGAAAAACTATCCAGCGTAGCGTCAGTTTGACAGATGACAGTTCACTTTTCTATCCAAGATTTTAAAACTTTTGGTAGGCATTTGCGCATTTTTATTGCGGCACCAGCGCTCTGGGATTTTATAACAAAAGAAAATCGTTTTTTTAAATTCTACGATAACCTTCAAGAAAGCTGTCAAAACAAACTTGTTTCTCGAAGATTCTAGTGAATCGTTTTGGACTATCCCTGTTTTACTCATTTGTGCTTTAAAGGGGAAATTTCATGAAAATCAAGTTCAACTTATTTTATAGTTGCCCTCCCCGTGTACAACTTGAGGAAATATTTTGAGCAGCACGTTGTCTAATTATTGAGTAACTATTTTTTTGTATCTGGCGGGAAAGTCTAAGAGAAATAAACCTGGTGGATTTACCGCCGCCTAACAAACAGGTGAGCGATTTTTATAAGAAACTGCTGCGATTATTGTTGTTTGCACACGTCCTAAGTCTCACTTTAAATTTTAAAGTTAAAAGTGGCGACAGGGATGTGCCTTTTCAGGGATTAAAATAAGAACTCAAGATTCCACGGGAAGAGATTTAGCTGATCGCTAGACTTCCCCTGGCATTAGCTTGTCTACAGAGAATATTTTTTCTTTACAGAATGATTAGTATAAAAGCCTAAAGCTTTTAGAAAAACTACAACAGCAAGTGTGACATCAACATAATTATCATGATGATCACAATCACTATCATCATCATCAGCAACAATAGCAACAGCAAGAACAACAATGACAATGCTGACGATGACGGCGACTTACGACGACAAGAACAACAACAACATAGCAACAAGAAAAACTAAAACGACAACGACAATAACAACAACAACAACAGCAACAGCAGCGACGACGACAACAACAACAACCGCAACACCAACAGCAACAGTAACGATGACTGCGACGAAGACGACGACAACAGTAACAGCAACGACAGCAGGCGCAACAACAACAGCAACAATAACAGCAAGAGTTACAATAGAATAACTCCAGTAACAGCGACGATGACGATGACGACGACGACGATGACGACAACAACAACAAAAACAATAACAGCAAGAGTGGCAATAGAATGAAGAGTAGTAACAGTGCCAAGAATGACGACACAGCCTTTGCGAAAAAGATTTATTTAAAAAAGGAAATCAGTGGCAAGCAACAAGAATTAACGCTGGAGTCAAAAAAGTTTCTTCAAATATCCAAAAAATTGAAATTTGTTAAAATGTTGTTACTTTTGTGACTCAGTGTTTATTTCAGGGAGTAAATCATTTTCAAGGTTGGTCGTTACCCAGCAGTTCTCACGCTGCTAAGATTGTTGTGAAATTTGCTAAACCTTCAAAAAGCGAAATTATTATTGTAAGCCTATCAATCAGTATTAAATTCCAGGCATAATTATTGGGGATTAAAATCTTTCTTTGTCCGCTGGGAATAACCTACCACTCAGGTAAACACTTCAAAAGGATTATAAATAAGCTGCTCTTTTGTGTGCAGAGAGAGCGCATCTCAAGATGTCTGCAATTTGGTGTTTTGTAAAATCTTCGAGATTATAAATTTCAAAAGCAATGGTTATTATTTCTGAAATCATTATTAAAAATTAGACAAAATTATAGAAGGTTAAAATCTTTCTTTGTTTGCAAGGTTTGAATGGCGCATCATCTCAAATGCTTTAGAAAATTTTAAAAAGCAATAAGCTCCTCTTTGTGTGCAGAGAGCGTGTCTTAAGAGGTCTGGATGCAATTCAGCGTTTTGCCGGGATTACAAGTTTCTACTGCGAATTCTGGAGAAAATTGTTGAAGATTAAAATTTTATTTTGTAGGGCTGTGTGATTAGCGTTTTGTGATCAACTCAAATGCTTAACAAGATTTATAATTAAGCAGCCCTCCTTTGTACAGACAGCGCCTCTCAAATGGTTCAGTATTTGACATTTTATGTTATAAAATAAATTACAACTAAGTAAAGCTAATCTTACAGTCAGTTAATCTAAGTTACCTGAAGCTGTAAATCATCATGAAAAGTGCTGGTACAAGAAATGTAACAATGATTTAAAAAGTAAATGAAAGTTGATTAAAGAAAAATAAATTTTGTCTAGATTTATTCTGCCCTTCAAACTATGTATAAGGCAATGGGAGTTTCATTAATGCTGATAAATTACTGGTTTCTGAGGTCATAAATTTGGTCAACAATAAGTTTATTTTAACACAAAATTCATTTTACTGACCATTAACATTGACATTAACATTAACATGTAATACTGGAACTAAAGTTAATTTTTCAATAAAATAAATGCTAACATTCTGTATTAAATTTCCTTATTACAGAAAGCAATTTTCTAGTTTCAGCTGAACTAAATTTTGCAAACTGTTTTTAACATTGCTGTGTGTTTGTCTAAACAAAAGAATAGTTTCCATAAGATAGCTACGCTTCGCAAAGCATTTATCTCTAAAATAATTACCAGTTTATTATATAAACACCATTAATGACATTTCAAATCACAGCTTTTTGGTTGCGCGGTAAGAATCAAAAAGTGGGGAGTTCCTTGAAATTACGTTTTGGTATTTTCCCACAATATGAAATTTTATAAAGCTTCATGAGAAACACTTAGAGAAATGATGGTTCACAGCTCATAATGATTATAATCAATACCACACGAGAGGCTTTCATATAATCATTTTAGAGGTTCATGTGCTAAATTCAGAGCTGCTAATGGCCCACTGACATCATGAGAAACAATTAATGGCAAAATCCATTATTAACTAGCTTGATACCAAAAAGCAGGTTTATATCCTTATAAACTTGTGTGTTTCGCTTTGGTTAGCATTGAAAAACTCCAAATTTAGCACCGCGCAGACATCTTGCAAAAAAAGGAAAATAGGGAAGATTGTTGTGAAATTTGCAGAAACCTTCAAATAGCGAGGCTATTGTTGCCAGCTTATCAATCGCTATTAAATTCCAGACAGAATTATTGGTGATTAAAATCCTTCTTTGTCTGCAGGGAGTAACCTGCCACTCAGGTAAACACTTCAAAAGGATTATAAATAAGGTGCTCTTCTGTGTGCAGAGAGAGCGCGTCTCAAGATGTCTGCAATTTGGTATTTTGCGAAATCTGCCGGCAGGATTATAAATTTCAAAAGCGAGGGTTATTATTTCTGAAATCATTATTAAATTCCAGACAAAATTATTGAAGATTAAAATCTTTATTTGTTTGCAGTGTGTGAACGGCGCATCATCTCAAATACTTGAGAAGATTTTAAAAAGCAATAAGCTCCTCTTTGTGTACAGAGAGCGTGTCTTAAGAGGTCTGGATGCAATCAGCGTTTTGCCGGGATTACAAGTTTCTACTGCGAATTCTGGAGAAAATTGTTGAAAATTAAAATTGTATTTTGTAGGGCTGTGTGATTAGCATTTTGTGATCAATTCAAATACTTAACAAGATTTATAATTAAGCAGCCCTCCTTTGCACAGACAGCGCCTCTCGAATGGTTTAGTATTTGACATTTTATGTCATAAAATAAATAACAACTAAGTAAAGCTAATCTTACAGTCAGTTAATGTAAGTTAGCTGAACCTGTAAATCATCATGAAAAGTGCTGGTACAAGAAATGTAGCAAGGATTTAAAAAGTAAACGAAAAATTGATTAAGTGCAAAATAATTTTTCAGAAATTGATAAAAAAAATTTGACTAGATTAATTCTGCCCTTCAAACTATGTATAAGGCAATGGGAGTTTCATTGATTCTGATAAATTACTGATTTCTGAGGTCATAAATTTGGTCAACAATAAGTTTATTTTAACGCAAGACTGAATCATTTGACTGAACATTAACATTAACATTAACATTAACATTAACATTAACATTAACATTAACATTAACATTAACATTAACATTAACATTAACATTAACATTAACATTAACATTAACATTAACATTAACATTAACATTAACATTAACATTAACATTAACATTAACATTAACGTTAACGTTAACGTTAACGTTAACATTAACATTAACATTAACATTAACATTAACATTAACATTAACATTAACATTAACATTAACATTAATATGTAATACTGGAAAGTCAAGGCACTAAAGTTAAATTTTCAATAAAATAAATGATAACATTCTGTATTAAACTTTCTTATTACATAAAGCAATTTTCTAGTTTCAGCTGAACTAAAGATGTTACAGTTTCAAGATTTATACATTTTGCAAACTTCTTTAACATTTCAACGTGTTTGCGCAAACAAGAAAAATAATTTCGATAAGATAGCTACGCTTCGCAAAAAAATGAATGACGTTTATTATATATAAACACAATTGATGACGTTTCACAACACACCTTTTGGGTTGCGCGGCAGGGTTCTAAAAGTGTGGAAGTTCGGTCAATTTACGTAAAACTACGAAATTACATAAAGTTTAATAAGAAATACATTTGCTTTATTTTTGTTATAGAAGACACACGGATACTAATCAAAGTTGACATACAAACAAACAACTACGAAAATAATGTTTGACAATTCATAATGATTTTATATCACACGAGAGGCTTTTGTATTAACATTTTATGGGCTGATATGCTAAATTCAGAGCTGCTAATGGTCCACGGACATCATGATAGACACTTGATGACAAAATTCATTATTTAACTAGTCTGATACCAAAAAGCAGGTTTATACCTTTATAAACTTGTGTGTTGCGCTTTGGTTAGCATTGATACACTCCAAATTTAGCAGCGCATAGACATCTTGCGAAAAATGAAAAATCGGGGAAGAAAGCGGAAGTGATGTCCTGTTAGGAACGACACTGCGCATGTGTGACTCTCGTTGAAGTTACATGTAGGCAAATCAAGGTTTACGCCGGTAATGGAGAGACTGGTGTTCTGGTTGAAGCAATTTTAATATTAAGCTGAAATCATAGCTTTGTTCACACTTACTTGAATGCACAATATTTTAAATATGCAAAAATATTAGTAAAGAAGTACAACATGTAAAAGTTTTAGTGTGACATCACTCGTATTTCTTGCCGGCTTGATTTCTTGTTGCTGATAATTTTATGTTTTCTGATCATTTCTGCTTTTAAATATTTCACTGCCAAGTTACCTTTTGCTGTTCACACAATGCTTCTGACAAGCAGTGATCAGTGTTTACCTTTTTCATTATATAAAATTGTAAAAATAACGGTAGATTCTTAGGTTCGATTGAAGAGAAAAGAACAAGACAATCAGGCAGTAAAGGCAATAAGATTTTGTTCCCTGTGCTTTAATGACGTTTTAGGCATGTGCAATCTGAAACTTGTTGAAAGAATGCCTCATTTTTAAATACTTAGGAAAACCTTTGTTGAATTTTTTTCGAACGTGCGAATGCTGTTTCTGAGCAGAAAAGTTTTAAATCTTTAAGTCAAAAATAATCTCAAAGTCTACAGCTTGGCTGCTGATTCGAGTGCATATCAGTTTTGTGCAGTATATATATATATAGGTACAATACACTGTAGGTGTACATGTAGCAGCCCAGAGTATCTTTTTCACTGTATCTAGCAGGATAGTTGGGAGATTCTCTTTGTGGCAAAGGGAAAGGATATTCTATCAGAACTGGGGTCGCGTTTGTGCAAATTTTACATTAAAGTAACGTGTAAAAAATTAGTAGAAATATTTCAAAATGTGAAATATATATATAAATCCACTTATAATATATATATATATATATATATATATAATCCACATATAACCTCCGACGACGGTACCATTGTGGAACGTCAAAGAAAAGGTGGGTTTTTTTAAACAGGCTCACTACAAGGAGCGAAAACCTCCAAAAATGGCCGTGTTTGATGTAATAGTCATATTTATATTTAGCTACGGCGTTCCGGCAGGGGCGTTTTAATGGCGCAATCCAGGCAAATTTTGCAAAAAACTACTCTATACAAAAACTGTTTGGGCAAGTTGGAAAAAATAAGCAAACTCGCAAAAAGAGTTCGAAACGGTCTACAAAATGTTGAAGGTTTCTTTAGGAGAGATGTACAAATGGACGAAATGGGAGGCGTATATTTCGAAGTTCTTTTTCAGCTCCCCTAAAGCTGCAACATACTTTGTTTTTGAGTTTGTGAAACTTCGCGGTTGTTCCAGGCATCGCTGTCACCCGCCGTTCTACATTGGTATAGAGTTTGCGTGTAAATATGTTGTGTTAGCCTATTATCATTTTGAGAAGCAACAAACGAAACTATGTAGAATGTCCGCACATTATTGATATTGGTAAACAGACTAATAGCATTTATTATGACACGTAGTTTTGACTTTGTGGAAAATGTTTTGAATGTTTTTTTCGTGATGCTCAGCTGTTGGTGCTGTTGCTGCAGGCGTCGTAATCGTTCCTGTTATCACCATCATCGTCATCAACATCATGATCACTGTGAGGGTCCCATAGGTCTCTGGTGCCTCACTCCAATACCTGCATCAGTTTGAACTATATTTGCCCTTTAAGGTTTGGTGTTTAGTTTAAAAGGTTTTCAAAATGTTTCTATTACAAACACAGAGGTAAAAACTTGTTTTGCTGTGACGAGATGGAGTGATAATAACTGCAGTTTGAATAAGAGGGAGAAGGTTTAAAAACATGCTCAATCACGTGAACAAACATTAGTTAAAGTAAACGCAAAGACACCTCTAAAATTCGTTATCTAATTGATTTAACTCCTTCACGACGACAAATATTTGTGAAGTTTTGACAATTTCGTACAAAGATGCCCTAATAGCTTCTGTCCTATGAGCTACAAGTGCAAAACTTTATATAGTCTGAAAGAGAAATAAATTACCTTTTAGCGCTGTAAATAAAAAATAGATCTTTATAATTCAGTGGTGCAATTAAAGGATGATAATGAAAGTCTTTAGAACTTTCACAGAAGTTTCGTTTCAAAGCCTTCAAGTGATAGGCTCTTGTACCTGAACCTGATCAACACATAAACTGTACAGCATTGTTTTCTGCACAAGAATTAACTTTGTAAAAAAACATCAAATCACGCCAAGCTTTGAAATTTAACAGCTGTACAAATGCGCGAAAGGGTTATGAAACTTGTGCTGGAATTTAACCTCTTGCTACATGTGGGTCTGCCCTTCCCTAGACGCAGCTGATAATAAGGATGGGCAGGTGAGCTGCAGAAGTATCAGCGTACATTTCCAGCTAGAAGCTGAGCACATAATAGTGCACATTTACTTATTTGCTGGTTTATTCAAGTACTGAATTTGTGTGCTAGAAATGAATATTGCAGTGGTTAAAAACCATCTGACAGGGTACTTATTGCTAGCATTACGATTGACGTCAAACATAGTGGTCTATTCCTCCACCTCTCTTTAATGTAAGCACGCGGACCCGCACTTTACGCTGGATAACAACTGTCTAAAAAACTAAACTAAAGTAAACTAAACAACATGACTGCCACAACTAATGTCTAATAAACAGATAAACTGATTGCACTTTTTATAAACACAAATTTGCAAAGTCAGATGAATTATCATACAAAATAATTTCATTGACTTCAGTGTCAAATGCAAGAGCTAATCCATCGCTAATAAGGTTTTCAGAAAGGATATTAATCATATTATGCAACTGAAACATCAAATCTTTTTCAAAAAACTGTTCAACGCTAGCTGTTACTTTCTGTGAATGCACGCCCAGGTGCAAGAAAACTTACCTTGACGTGTTAATAATAGCCTCAGCTAAAGAGTGGCATTGAAGCAAATCTTTTATCCATTGGTTTGCAAAAAATGTACAAACACTGAAAATGAAGAAAGCAACAGAACTTATTTCATTATATGATTTAGTTGTATATTGATCGTTACTTTTCCATATTTCATTGAAATTGAAGGCATGAAAGTTTAGCACATAAGGTTTTGTTCTTACCCGTGAGACGAGCAACTGAACTGTCACGAGTGACTAAGTTCTAGCTGCTCACATAGAGTCAGTTATTGCAAAATGCAAAAAGTCAATTTGGCAAAATGTAGAACATATGTACACAGCTGTTAAAAAATATTGTTTTGGGGGTGCTAAAATAAATTTAATTTTTAAAATTTTTGCTTGTCCAAGTAAACGAATAATTATTGTGCACCACGAGTGCCTATTTCAAGCTTACAGGAACAAACAGGTTTTGTATTTTTAGCCTTGCCATTTTTGTAAGAGTAAAATCTTCGTAGAGTATTCTTTTACAAGCTCCACAATAGTGCATACGTTCAGTAAGAAAAATTATGAATCCATTTAATTTATTTTAATCTATCGTTGTTCCTAACTCTTATCTTGGCATCTTTTTTGAGGTTTGACGTATTTGCACAAGTGTTAATTTGTCCAAATACATTTCATTACTTCACAAACATGCAGAAAACTTTTCGTCCATGTTTAGTATTTCACAACAAACATAATTTACTGTGACTCTAAAGAGTTATTGTGTCAAACATTTGCAATAGCATTTGTTAAAACAATCATGGTTGTTACACACGAATCTGTGTTCGCACATTGGATTTGAGCTGTTTCGCACAAATGTTAAAATCTTTCATGTTTTTTTCTGTGTTTTAATAAACTTTTCCGCATTTTTAAAAATTTATTTTCTTGCTCTTGTTCTGGCACCTCTCTCTGTGGGCCTACAATGATAAGACATGATAATGATTTGACATGATAAGCACTCTTTTGGCAAAGGGGATTAAATTTTGTTAATTTCAGTTAATAATCTGTTAGTACCTAGTGGCACAGCTCATTTGAAGCATGTTGTTCATAGGAATAGCTATAACTTTCAATACTTCACATCATAAACATGATCCTGCTCGGGTCATTTGTGATTACAATCCGGTACTTTTAACTCAATTGAAGTATTTTGCAACTCTTTCAACGGTGATCCAGGGTGGTGATTTAATTTTAAAAAGTTTATATTCTGTAGACATTCTTGTCTGCGTTTACTTTTCATCTCTTCTTAGCATTAACTGGGGTTCCCGAAGTTAGCTAAACTAAAAACTTCTGCAGTCTATTGACATTCTTGTCCCTCTACTTGCTAAGCGTCTCTTCTTAACTCTTTCCGCATGAGTTCCAGGGAGGCGGTTTAACTGAACAAAAAGCTTCCGCAGACTATTGACATTCCTGTCTATATTTGCTAAGCATCTTTCTTAACTCTTTCACCGGGAGTTCCAGGGTGGCAGCTTAACCAAACAATAAATCTTCTCCAGTCTATTGATAATATTCCAGGTGTTTCAGCTCATTCTTTCCAGTATTTAAACAATCAGGGTGTGACTAGTTTACTTAAGAATTCTAAAATCTGGTAAATTACTTTTCCACGGTTTAACACAAAGAAGTAAAGTGTTCATCGATGTTTTGAATCAAATATAGACGTATTAAATTTGAAAGTGCTTTTATTGGGCGATATTTTGAAAAATATTTTTGCAAACTTAATCACGAATCAGTGTCTATAAATCATACGTTCAAAACTCATTTCATGCGAGGTTTAACCATCATAAGAATGTATCCATGTGGCTTATTTGCTCAAATTGTTATTTGTCTACAACTGCTATGGTGGGTTATAATTTGTCAATGTAGAAAACCGCGGCGTGCTTTTGTCTTGCTCGATTAGTTATCAAAGAATTTTAAAAAATGTAGGTATTTTGGAGTTTAAAGTTTCTCCTGTGCAGAAAGTGATACATACGCAATACTTATTGAGGCAATAATGATAAATGGTTATTGCTTTACACTTCTTTGTAGAAAAGATTTTGTCAATTTTAATGGAATGTTATAGCGTAGGCTATTATTAATCTTGTCTGTTTTTGCTCTGCTTTATTTGCTTAACTCCTTCCCAGGTGTGGAAGGCAGCCTTTGAAATTCAAGTGTGTAAACACTCTGCTTTATCTGCTTAACTCTTTCCCAGGCACCCTAGCTGACTTACAAATTTTTAAAGTAAAATACTAAAGTTTTTCTAATCTTAACACAAACAATGATTCGCTTAAGATAAATATTGTTGCAACATAGATTTGAAAGCTTTTTGTGTTGAACAGTTTTGAAGGAATTGACGAAATCTCTGAACTTGTTCAAAAGTTTCTTGAATAATGAATCCATGTTTACGCAATCAAATATTTCTTCTTTCACAAGATTTGAACTATAAACTTAATCGTTCAAGCAATGCTACGCAATAATTTGTTTCTGAAATTATAATATATTGAAAACATAATTATGATGTTGAAATAAAAGTGTCATAAAGCAAAGATTGTTATGTGACGAAGTTTGGCTCATTATAAAGGGCAACCTTGTAAAATGAGCTACTGAACTGTCAGAAGAGACTAAGCTGCGTTATGCCAACTAGTGAATTGTCGTTTGAAACATCCTCCATCTACAAGGTAAACAGTCAGGATCGCATGGTAAATGAAGCCAACCATAAAACCAAAACCATGCTCAAAATCACAAGAATGAAAACCACATATCACGAATCATTCATGCAAGACATAATTTGTAATGGCCATCAACTGGTCCACAATTTGTATACAAAAAATTCTGTTTGATAGTGTTATGGCCATTCAAACTTATCTAGTCTCTGTGCAGACCAAAGATTTGTATGTTATAGAACTATCATTAGATCTATTAAATGTAAAAGAACGACGTATAATCGTACTGATCACACAGTCCATTTCTTCTAGGTTTACTTGACACTTGCCACATAAACCCAAATTGAATAAAATAGAGGCTAATTAGGAAATAGAGAGTAGCTTATATAATCTACTTGTGTACCGGTCAGTAAGGGAGAATGTAGAACAGGTATACATGATAGCAAAGGTAACGAATTTTTCTTTTAAACACAATGTCTTCAGGTTAGGACAATGTCTTCATAGTAATAATTATTATGTTTGATAATTAGCTATACTAGAGTTCTATAATAATCCCGAGATTTAGTATTAAGCATGGTAATTAAGCATGGTAGTTGCGATAGTTAGCGAAAAAGTGTGATTTCACAGAAAATAAGTAAATAAGTGAGATTGCATAAAAATATGTGCAGTTGTGCATAAAATAAGTAAATAAGTATAGTTGCACAGAATGTAAGTAATTAAGCGTGGTAGTTTTGATAGTTAGCGAAAAAGTGCATTTCACAGAAAACAAGTAAATAATTGGAGTTGCACACAATGTAAGTAATTAAGCGCGGTAGTTGTGGTTGTCAGCAAGAAAATGCGATTTTGCAGAAAATAAGTAAATAAGTGCGATTGCATAAAAATATGTGTGGTTGTGCATAAAATTCGTAATTAAGTGTAGTTGTGCAAAAAATAAGTAATTAAGTGCGGTTTTGCAGAATGTAAGTAATTAAGCGCGGTAGTTTCAATAATTATCGAAAAAGTGCGATTTCCCAGAAAATAAATAAATAAGTGCAATTGCGTAAAAAATATGTGCGGTTGGGGATACAATATGAAATACATATTAGAAAAAATACAGTTGATCCAATGCCACCGTCTGATAGCACTGTTTCTATCTTTTCTTTATATAAGATTAGTCTAACACTTTTGTTATTTCTAAAACAGCTTTACTCCATATTAAGGAATAACATCAGCAGAGCTGTGTCACTAAAAATTGTCACACTAGCATTATAGTTATGCTTCAGTGAGTTTACAAATTCGTTAATTCTTCTAGCAGAATGAAGTTACTTTATCGGACTTATTTTACAAGAAAAGACTTTCGTTACCAAGGCCCTCACTTTTGCAGCTTGTATTACTGACAATGTTTTTAATTAATGCTACAAGAATTTTCACAGTATGCGGTGGGTCTACTTTTGTGCAATGATAGCACATCTACAACAATATACTATATTGGAACTATAACTTTCGACGGTAGTAAAATATCATCAGCAGAGCTGCACTAGTTCAATGTTTTCACTCGGGAGAGGGGTACGTGCAGTTCATTGGCGTTTCTCGTGAGATACAAAACTGTTACTTGGCTAAAAATATTTCACCAAGTTGTTGACAGGTTAGGCAACTATAAAAAATGTTTAACTTGATTTTCTTGATATTCCCCCTTTAAGTGGTTTTGCAAGATCCTTAACTACAAGAGGTGTTTTACCATATTCTCCCTATCCGGGCAAAAACCAGCTAACATTGGGGAAACAGCACTAACATTTTCTGCACACACCCATCCATTTAGTTGCAAGTTTCGGTAGTGCATAACTGTTATTGCTATCTATTCTTTACGTCACGGCGTTCTCAAGCTATTCCATTATTTTCAAAAAGTGAAATGCGTGTTTGCCTGTGTGCAGAATTTCCTTTGTCTGTGTGGGTTTAGAATTTCGTTTAGCAAGGCAGGGTTTTTGTTGTTATGATAATAAAGGGTAATGTTTGTTGTTGGTCAAGACAGAGAAATTCTTAAAGAAGTGCTTAGTCATTTGAAGAAATTTAAATTCTGCTATTGATTTTAGGCATGGATGGATGAAATGGAATTTGTGAAGTAAAGAAAAATATTTTCACACACTTGAGATTCTTATTCAAATTAAAGAAACTTAAACACCTGGCCAGGAAAATACGCCAGGGAAAAGCTTATGGAAGAATTGAATTGCGCATTCAATAAATGGTATTGAAAATAACTCAAAGTTATTTTTATTCCTAAATATATTTCATATTTTATAATTGAGTTTAAAATGGATTCCTGCACATTCTGACGTATGGAAAAATATTTTTCTACATTCTATAATTTATAATTCTGAACCGATAAAATATTTTTGAAACATGTGTTATTTCAAGTTATTTTTTATCAGTTTAAACGTGTATGAATACCTTTCTTACCATTTTTAAGAAAAGAAAAATTGTTTGATCCATTTCAAGATTCTTGTCCTAGGAAGTGTCACCTTCTGCACCAAGCAAAAGAGAGGAAATCCAAAAAATGTCAGAAACTACAGGAATTGTTATCAAATAACTAAAACACAAACAAGGAAAATATTTCGGTTATCATACTTATTCTTCTATAAATTTCTCGTATTGGGTGAGAAGAAGTGAATAAATGCAGTGTATAAATAATAAATCCAATGCGTATTATAAATGGACTAATGAGACTACTGAGAAAAGAAACTCTAACGCAATTTTTTCAATTTTTGCTCCAATTCCATATCACACCACCCGCGCCATACCAGCTGCACCATGTCTGCAGCAGCATGCTGAACCCACCACACCACATGCACTACGACATTCAACATTCAACCCACCACACAACACCACCACCTGCAGGACAGAACGCCACCTACCCACAATTCACCACACCACACCATCCACGGCCTGCTCACTACATCCACTATGTCATAACGTACCACACCAAACCAATGTCGTGATCATAATGATGACGACGGTGATTTTTGGTTATAACAATTACGATGGTGGCACCTACAATACCAACACGGGCAGCACAGCAGTATTTCGAAACCAGTTTGTCCAATGTTTAAATTGCTTGACATGGCAAACGCTAAAAGATCGAATCACCAATGATCAATATAATGGGTATTCTACATATTTGCTAACTGTTTCTTTTAATCGTACTACAATTGTAATGCTTCATTATAACAGCTACTAGCAGCTTCTATTGAAGCAGAATTATAGGCAGAGTGCCATGGAATGACGTCAGAACACTGGCTTTTTCAGTCGATGCATATCCCCTTTCCTCTTCTTCCCAAAGAGCTATTATATGCCATTCCAAAGCTGGGTCAGAGAAAACTCCCGCTAAACTGCTCATGGCATTCCCAGGAATTTTCCTATAATACACACCGTTGGAAGGGCTATAAATCCGTTACCAACACCGTTTCAAGACCGTTTCCGTTCTCTAGAAATAAGAGATATGAATTTCGCAAAAAATGGAGCTAAAAGGCCATTCTCGAGGTTTTTGCTCCTGTTCCTCCAGCTGTGCGCGCGCATTAATGTAAATCATTAATAAAATGACACTAGATCCAGACCTTTATACAAGGCATGTAACAAATTACAAAAATTAATTATAAGACTAATCAAACACAATCAAAAATTTAAAACGTGCTGCAGTACGATTCTCTTTGTTTTTGCCAAAAGTTTGCGATTATTTTAGCTGGTCCAGTTAAAGGAGCAGAATATCTTCAGGAAAACGTAAATTTTGGAAATCGTGTGGAAACGAAAAACGAAAATTTTGAGAAAGAAACAGCGAGAAACTTTTATGTACAAAAGTAGCTGCAGTAGAGAACTGAAAGGAAAGCTTTGAAATGATTTACCAAAAATTAATAGCTGAAGTGTCATATGACTTTTTAAAGCAAATTGCAAGATGTTAAGGTTGAAAATGTCCAGGAAAGCGGCTCAATTAGCAGGAATGCTGTATGCAGTGACACAGACAATGACAGTATAAGCCTAATTCCAACGAACTGAATTACTTTGCTCAAAATCAGTTGGAGGCAGGAGTGCCATTTGTAGATTTGGCAAAGGTTATTCACGACTTTTATTCGGAGGAAAAATGTGATGAGGCGAAAGTGGTGCTTATTGGTCTTATACCGCGCGACAATACAGACAATCCAGAATTCGTGAAGAACAGAATCAGAATCGGTTCATCCAAAAAGGCAAATGTGTGCAATGACATACTGAAGCTATTGCAATACGGCCCTATAATAAATGCTGCGCCTGCACCGAGATTTGCGGCCGCTTTCTCTCAAAACATCCCGCCAATGAGTCTGAAATCAATGGATACATCAGTATTGTTAAAACAACTTCAAACTGTGCAGCAGGACCTAGCGGTATTGAAAGATAAATTCATAACGAAGGAGGACTTAAATGAAATCTTAGACGCACGTTTTGCTAGCTCTAACATTGCCATAGCAAAGCAGAAGAGCTATTCTTCAGTAGTCCAGTCAGCAGGTGTGTTATCTTCCTCTTCAGAGACTATCCCACATAAGCCACCTACCACAAAGACGGTGATGCTGGGTGATTCAGATAAGGATAGTGATGGCTTCACTAAAGTCGTACGTTCTGGTAAACGCCCCAGACTTCCTTCAACAAAGCCAGCATCTAAGCGGGTTATAACTGGTACTGCAACCAACAGTGAGGTAAAATCCAGCAAGCCGTTACGACAGTTGTTCGTTACGCGACTGGATCCGGACACTAACATTGGTGACATAGAATGGTTAATTATAGACCAATGCGACATTAAGGTGACTGTAAAACAGCTGCAGACGAAGTACAATACGTATAGTTCATTTGTGGTTAGCTGCTTCGGTAACGAAGAGAAGAAGCAGATAATGAATCCGGGGATCTGGCCAGCTGGGGTGCTACTGAATACGTATTACACTGCAAAAACGCTTCACCAAAGAAATATAGTAAGACAGCAACATCTACTGGCGACATGAGACAAACACCCGGATTGAACGAGCCTATCAGTACTGCAACATTGCATGTGAACTCGGCTTTAGAACAGTCAAAAATGCAGTCCTGGGGTTGTACGAGTTCCATAGCTTCCAATGTGGACCGAATTTAATCTGCAGTATAAACCATCTAACAATAGAACAAACTATTCGAGTGGCCAGCTACAATTGCAACTCTATTACGTATTATCTCAGTACGTTCTGCATGAACTATGTACAATTTGTGACGTAATTTGCCTTCAAGAGACAATGCTGCCTAAGCAAGAACTGGATTATCTGTCATATTTCCATTAAAATTTCTATAGTCGTGGTGTATCACCTACTGATCTATCTGCTGGAATGCCCGAGGGAAGGCCACAAGGCGGACTGGGTATCTTGTGGAGGAAGGATCTTCCCGTGTGTAATGCAGATTATGATCTTTGCTTGTATATTTCTCAGTCAATTTACATTCCAAAAATGAAAGGGTAAAAGGTAAATAAACACTGTGTGGAACATCAGCACATCACTGTTTTTAAATCTTTTTGCTAACCTGTATCATACTAATACACATACAGTTTTGTATGTTTGCTTGTTTATCTTTGTGTAAATTTTTTAGCCAAAATAAGCAGATGAATAAGTTTAGAATTGTCCAGCTCTGGCAGAGATTTGTTTCCTATGAGCTCATTCTAGTTTTATTATAGAAATCAATTGCATTCATGTAACATTTTTATCTGCACCATTTTTGTTGTACTGAGCTTTATCTGCAATTGTAGTTGTTATAGTCATTGTCATTGCTGCTTTTGATGTTGCTGCGCTGTTGTTATTATAGTAAAACAAATACAAGGTCAGGCTAAGTGTGACTATGTTGTAAATATAATTCATGTACTCAAATTTGTGTCACAACTTTCACACATATGTTTAAGCATTTCTTTGCTACATGGTTGTTATTGATAGTAACAAATAAACAATGATAGTGCAGGAAAATCTGCTCTCACTAAGCAGCGATTACGCTATATTGTAGCTGTTACATTAGTTTCAGTTTTGTACAGTAGATGGCAGCCTGACATTGCCCGATATTATTCAGATTAATTGGAGCAGTTATATGATTACAAATCTTACATCTAGGCTGCACAAAAATTTTCATTTTAAATACGTAATACTAAATCTACCTACTATCATTTAGCGACTACTGTTTGTTTATTATTATTTTTTTCTAAGGCAACATATTGTAGGTGATGTGCTAGTTGTGGCTTTGTACAATAGATGGCTCACTGATATTACCCAAAGCTGTTCAGCCAATTGGAGCATCGACTATTGCTAGACACGCATGCTGTCAATCGCTCTTACCCACGAGCTCTCATGTGCAACGTTGCTATCATGCACGCATCGCTAAACTCACTGCTCTAGCACGTGTGAGAGTGCACCATGTCTCTGCCATGCTCTGCTCTACACAGACCCACATGAACATGTTTGGGTAAAATATTTTCACCATCCAGTGTACGTACATTACTAATAATAAAGTCTGCCTAATGAAAACTTAAATTAATTCCAATCTTTGTCAAAGTATCATGTACTTAAATAACGCTAAGATTCAATGTATTTGCAGCATTTATTGAAAACAACTAGTCAAATTCAAATCAACGAAAGCAATGCAGACAAAAATTATTTACACAAAGGTATCTTGCATAGACTTATTTGCCACTGATGTCGAGTGACAATAACCAGATGAACCAAATTTAAACATACAACTTAATAGTTTTGCTATTATTGACTTTCTACCAGATAATTTTGTATGATTTTATGTTATACATAGGATGCTTGCGTGCAATAACTACAGCTATTACGAAAAAAAGCCAACAACATCAGGACAGCGCCATTCAAAATAGGTCACGTAAGACCTATTAGCTATACCTTTTCTGCATATGTGTTTCTATATGCTACATAGCTATATTAGCTATATTGTTTGATAATAACAAAAACAGCTCACTATGGCAAAAATCTACGAAGAAATGTGCATACTCTATGTAACGAAGATCATAAAACTGATGATGAGCTAGTGTTTTTCATTTATCAAAAAAAATGTTCTTATTTGCAAACTGCATAAAAATGCCGAGTATCTTCTTAGTCATATTTAGACATATTTATTTTATTATTCACTTCAGCAATGCAAAGTTTACAATATAATTCACGCTGTTATTTCGGAACGATTATGTACTCACAATAATTGTTCATCTAACCAAAAATAGTGCTGCATGGTTGTTAGGAACCTTAGGAACCTTTATCAAGTTTGTTGTACTTGTCTTCTTGACTAGAGATTCTATTGCGTGATTCATTGCTTTAAATTTCAAGCTGAACAACTCCTATTCGTTGCTGCTTTTAACTGAAGTTAAAATAATTCAAAATTAATGATAAACCGAGTAACTTGAAATGGTAATTGACATTAACAGGCATTATGGAACTTATCAAATCAATTAAGGTTGTCGGATAAAAAAAGCTTAAGCATTGTACAGCAGTTCCGTCTGAGAGCACTGGGAATAGAGCTTTGTTATTAAACCACAGGTGTGTTATTTTTGTTAGAAGTTTATGCTTGGAATAATATGACGCCCTGGGAGACATGCAATAAGGTGTTTTGTTAAGATTGAAAGGCTTTTCTCTTTTGCGATTTGAAAGCTTTTAAAAGTGTTTGTATAGCAAACGTTGGGTAAAAGCTTTTCTTGTGATAATAAAGGGTGAGACTGCTTAATAATAATTGCTGTTTGGATAAAATGGAGAAAGCTTTAAGTGCTTAGGAACGTTAACAAAAGACTCTTTACATTCTGTTTTATTCATTATTGATTTTGAACAGGGTTAAAGTAAAGAATAATATTTTCCCACATTTTAACATCTAATGTAAATTAGCCACACCCGAACACCTGGGAATGACGTTAGAGTTAAGAAAAAAAAGCAGAACAATTTCAAAGCCTGCATTGTGCACCTGGAAAAGATTTAAGAAAATATAGCAAAGAGATTACATCCTTAAACTACAAAGCCTGCATTCCACATATTTAAGAAAACGTTGCAGAATGTTTACATACTTAAATTTCAAAGCTTGAATTCCGCTCCTAGGAAAGGTAAAATAAAAAAGAGCAAACACAGACAAGGTTAATAGTAATGTACGACATTATTCTAAATTTACACGAACGTTCCTACAAAGAAGTGAGGAACAATAGCCACTTCTGATTAATGCATTTCATTACTGATTAAAAAATACATTCTTTTAAATGTAATTAATTCTCGATCACCAATTTAGCAATACGCAAAGCATTGATGCTTTTACATTCAGGTCTGCTGAGGAAAATCGTATTTTTTGTTATTTCCATTGTACATCAAGTTTATACTAATATAGCAGCTTGGGAAATTATATTCACAACTAAAATTCAGTTTCAGTTCTTGCCTTTTAAAGCTTTTTAAAGAATTCGTTCTGCTAACATATGGTGAAAAACCTCTTTTGCTATGATAATAAAGGAGAGGCTGTGTAATAATAATAGCTATTTAGATAAGAGGTGAGGAATTTTAAGTGCTCTACCACTTGAGCAAACACGGTTCAATATGAAAGAGTAATTTTCTGAAGTAAATTGTTTGATGAAGACAAAAAATTCTTGTAACATCAAACCGTACCACCAAAGCTGTTATTTTTAAAACTCAATGAAAATAGTTCATTTTTGTCTGCTCTTTTCTATGAATAGTCTAGATTTTGTGTTAAATTTTATTGTTTACTTTGAATTTGACATTGTCTTTTACTATTTGGAGAACTTCGCCACAGTTTTAGGTCTCTTTGATGGGATGTTTTGAATTTGTAAAAATAAATTTTAAGAAATTGTTGCATACTGTTGTGTAAAAATCAATGATAGGATTATCACAGGATTAGGATAGGACTAGCATGCAGCACAGATATTAAGGAATGACTTACCAATTCATGCACGTAAAATCAGGAAATTTCAAAAATTCCAATCATTTTTTAAAACTTAGTTTTACAAAGAAGTTCTTTTTTTCAAATTAAGTGAAAAAAACAAATGAGTTGTTAATTGATTAGAGATATATCAAGGAAAAAAATCATTGTTTGAACTGGCTTTTTTGAAAGAAAAATTTACTGTTAAATGCTCCAAGTTTTGGGAATTGTGTAGAAACAGAAAAGGAAAATTTCAGAAAGAAACCCAATAGTTTAAACAAGTCGACTCAGGTGTGTGCAGGCAAACTGGTACAGTCATCATCACACCTGTCATTATTTGCCATTAAAAAGCACATGTTGTTTTAAATTTAACAAAGCCTAGAAAACAGTGAAGACACTACAAAACTGGTGACATGTTGCCTCTTGAGCGACATTATGCAGGGGAAAGTAAAAAACTGATATTACAAAACAAAAAGTCAAGTGCTAGCAGGTAGACCTGACAAAAAAATTTGATAAAAAACTAATCATTTAAATTTGTTTGCTCGCTCATCTAGTTGCAAGGTTCTGTGGTGCATAACTGTTATCTCTAACTAGTCTTTTAAGTAAGGGTAAGGTGACAGAAACTGTTTATTCTCCTCTGTGTTTTAAACAGAAATATTTTTAAATGCTTTGATATCAGAAAACTCAAACTCAATTATTGGAATAGTTTTTAATCTTATCAAAACGTGGCATTTCCTAGTCGGTTATATGAGAACAAACCTTTACTATTAGGACATTACTTCAAAGATTTCATTTTAATTTTGATTTAATTTACATAATACTTAATATAGGACCGAGTCTGACCCAGGAGTAGATCAGCGCTGTACCGACTGTGTTCCAGTTTGATTTCTAGAATTTTTTTAATGTAGTGTTAAAATTTTTGCCCAATTTTACACTGTTCCCAATGTAATAATGTAAAGTCTTGAATGTAATAATTTTTGGGTCATTAATCGTATAAAAATTTACTGTGTACCAGTTCCGACTAACTTGGCTAACTTGTTGACTCGTAACAGACCTTTTATGGTGACATATTGTACCTGTTGCAGTTGTGATTTTGTACACTAGATGGCTGATTTACACTACCATATGCTATTCACCTAATTGGAGCATCCGCCATTAGTAGACATGCATGCTGCACTCATGTGCTGTCAATCACTCTTACCCATTGAGCTATCACGTGCATCGCTACACTCACTGCTCTCACATGTGTGAGAGTGCACCATATCTCTGCCAAGCTCTACAGAGACCCACACATTTGGATAAAATAGTTTTAGCTTCTAGCGTATGTGTACTAACCAATAATGAATGCGGAGAAATAATAGAAACATTTTCGAGTGCATTTTGCCCTCAAAATCGATAGCAGAAATTAAATTTCACTTCAGAATCTTACAATAATGAACAATGTTCTGAAAAACACTAGCTCACACACCAACACTAGTGTAAACGACAAATGATATGCTAAGATGTAAGATGTAAGATTGGTATGTAAGAAAAAAATTAACGCCTAGATATGGGCTGTAACATCTCTCAAGCTTTCTCTAAATATCATCTAAAATGTTCGGCACAAAAATTTTTGCAAATTTTTTCATAGTTAGTTCAAGCTCTACTATCAATTTGCCACTAACAAATTTGTTCTAACAACTGACAAAATAAGCCAACATAGCGCTAAATCTTATTGTTTATTTGTGTTAAACATTCTTTTGTGGAGCATGTGATTAAAAATGGAAACCGAAAGAATGGCAATGGCAAAATGGTGTACTTAGTAAACAATTTGTTTCAGTTAAGGTTATAGTGGGGATAGTAATTTTAGTTCTTTTTGTCTTGTCTTGGAAATTGTACTTCAACACAGTTTGTTTGTATAGTTTGTTTTTTGCCAATTACGGCAGTCAGCTTGATACCATCACCAAAATGAATGGGTAAAACGTAGATAAACTATACAGAACCTTCGTGCATTATTGATTATAAATCTATTATTGAACAAAATAGTCTTTTGTCTAGCTATATAATACAGCTACATTTATGTATGTTTGGTTGTTTATATTTTTTGTTAATCTTTTTAGCCAATAGAAACAGACGTTGAAGTTTAAAATTGTTCGGCTTTGGCAGAGATCTGCATCCTATATGTTCTAGTTTTACCATAGAAATCAATTGCATGTAACATTATTTTCTATAGTGCGTTCTTTCCTGCGCCATTTTTATCTTACAAAGCTGCTGATCTTGTGGTTGTCATTGTTGTTGTTATTGCTGTTGTTGTCATTATTGTAAAACAAAAACAAGGTCAGGCTAAGTGTGACTAAGTATTAGATATAATCCATGTACTCAAATTTGTGACACATTTTCCTACATATGTTCAAGCATTTCTTTGTTACATGGTGGTTATTGATAGTAGCAAATAAACAACAAAAGTGCAGAAGAAACTGCTCTCACTAAGCACGTTGTATTGTAGCTGTTACATTAGTTGCAATTTTCTACAGTAGATGGCTGTCTGATACCATACAGGTAATGGGAGCAGTTATATGATTACAAATCATACTTCAAGACTGCACACAAATTTTGAACGTGTAATGCTAAGTCTACCTACTATCATTTACGTAATTGTTAGTGACTACTGTTTGTTAATTATTATTTTTTCTATGGTACCATATTGTAGGTGTTGCATTAGTTGCGATTTTGTACAATAGATGGCTCACTGGTATTACCCAAAGCTATTCAGCCAATTGGAGCATCTGCAATTGCTGGTCACGCATGCTGTCAATCACTCTTACCCATGAGCTATCATGTGCATCGTTGTTTCCACGCATCCGTACACTCACTGCTCTAGCATGTGTGAGAGTGCACCATGTCTCTGCCACGCTCTACACAAGCTGCCTGTTTGGGCAAAACATTTTCACCATCCATGTACACTAGCCAAATATAAATGGCGAGAAATTAATAATAATAATAACATTAATAATAGCGATAATGATAACAGCAACAAAATCACTTTGAAACAAACAATGAATAACATTTTAAAATGAAAACGTTGGAATGTAGCCTGTATTTTTGAATAATGTAATACGGCCTTAGACTGCAGTATGCCACTGCATTTTGTCGTGGTTAAGGCAATCCAAAGTCATGATAATATTATACTACAGATTACAATAAGGTGCAGGTTTAGATGGCAAGTGACTTTTGACAGAGTATAGCATGACAATAAAAGTTACAGTTGACCCAATATTGACATCAAATAGCATTGTTTATAAGACATAATAGAATTTATTGTTTTCTTTCAATAAGATTAGTCTGTCACTTTCAGTATTTCAAGAACGCAATATTAGTCCAAATGTTCGCTGCTAGTAGTGTTCTAAAAACTCCAATTATTTTGCAGATAATTTCATAGCATGGTTATCCATTATCCAATTCCAAGAACATTAGTTGGAATAGGTGTTATACTGAATTTCTAAAGACATAGAATTTAGATTTTCCTTTCTATAAGATTAGTCTAACACTTTTGTTATTTCAAAAACATAGCATTACTCCAAATCAGGGGATAACATTACACATAACATTTAGTGATTTATTTTTGCAGTCATTTTCTTAATGGAGAAACTTGTTATCCATTAAAGGGGTATAACACCAAAATGAATTTGAGCTTGAATAACTCGAGATTATATTGCAAATACAAATACGAACATCGTTCTTCACAAAAGTTTCATGTTTAAGAATCTCTAGCAAAAGTCGAATAAAACTGTATGTAACACAAGATTTGACGAGGCTGCCATTGAGCATGAATCTGCACCTATGCGCCTCTGGTGGCAATACTTTACGTATTACAGAATCAAATCAAACCGAAATCAAATCATTTATTTTACATCCCAATAATGATACAAAGAAAATTTGATATAAATTAAAAAAAAACAAATGTCAAGAGGTGGCGAAAAATATTAGTTATCTAAAGCTGAGAATTAAATTATTATTATGCAGTGCTGCCAATAGTCACAAGGTCTGGTTGATATTAAAAGTCTTATTGATTTAACTAACAGAAACACGATAAAGTTAAAAATGTTCATATGTGGCTAATCAATAATTCTACAGCAAATATGTCTCTGTGTCCATGGGGTTCACATATTTTTTTCAAGGCTGATAAAATGAAGCTGTCACTAAAAATTGTCACACTAGCATTATAATTATGCTTCAGTGAGTTTCTCTGAGTTTACAAAATCAATAGCTCTTCTAGCAGAATGAAGTTACTTTATGGGACTTATTTTACAAGAAAAGACTTTTGCTACCAAGGCCCACACTTTTGCAACTTGTACAGCTGACGATGTTTTCAATTAATGCTACAAGAATTTTCACAATATGCGGTGGGTCTGCTTTTGAGCAATGGTATCTACAACAATATATTGTAATGGAACTATAACTTTCGACGGTAGTAAAATATCATCAGCAAAGCTGCGCTAGTTCAATTTTTTTACTCGGGAGATGGGAACATGCAGTTCATAGGCGTTTCTCGTGAGATATGAGATACAAAAAGTCACGTGGCTAAAAAAAATTCTCCAAGTTGTTGACAGGTTATGCAACTATAAAAAATGTTTAACTCGATTTTCATGATGTTCCCCCTTTAAGTGGTTTTGCAAGATCGTTAACTACAAGAGGGGTTTTACCATATTCTCCCTATCCTGGGAAAAACCAGCTAACATCGGGGAAACGGCACTAACATTTTCTGCACACACCCATCCATTTAGTTGAAAGTTTCGGTAGTGCGTAACTGTTATTGCTATCTATTCTTTACGTCACGGCATACTCATGCTATTCCATTATTTTGAAAAAGTGAAATGCGTGTTTGCCGGTGTGCTGAATTTCCTTTGTCTGTGTGGGTTTAGAATTTCGTTTAGAAAAGCAGGGGTGTGTTCTATTATTTCTTCTGCTTGTTGATGCTTGAAATAACATAACTGAGAGACACACAAAAAGATGTTTTGTTAAGATTGAAAATAATATAAAGCCTTTTCAGATCTGAAAACTTTTGACAGTATGTTGAACGCAAACACAGGGGTAGAAACTGGTTTTCCTTTGTACGAAATTAAAGGGCCAGACTGCGTAAAAATAATTGTTGTTTGGATAAGACAGAGACACGAAAAGCGGAATTCTAAGATTCAAGTTCTCTTATTGATCATGAGCATGGATAAATTGCTCAGAGCAAAGAACAATGTTTTCATATGTTCTTGTGAATAGTGAATATCTTGTGATTGGGAAAGAATTTAGGACATTTTAGTTTTGTGAAAATTCAACATTTCACAACATACAAAATGTCAGTAAAGTTGCAGATGTGTTAATACCGTGTAGCACAATTTAGTTAAAATGCCCTTCTCATGGGAATGTTTAAAGTAGCTCTAATTTTCAATATTTTGCATGGCAAACGTAGTCCTACTCCGTTTAGACAGGTCTGACTTTCGAAAGAGCATGAAGGTGACTGCCTTACAATAGAAATTTCAGTTGAACTAAAACAGATGTTTGATATCATTTTCTACAATATAAACAACTCATGGTCTTTTATTTTCTTATGTCCATCTCGTTTGCTGTTTCACAAGCATTTTTCATGCTAATGTTCACTGTATTAGTACAAAGGTATTACTGTAATGATGGTATTACTGTATTACACCAATGATAGTAATAAATTTTGCAGACGTTTTCATGGAAACCTTTGCAATCTGCATTTTTTATTGTACATTTTTGCATTGTGCACAAAAGTCTTTAAAGTAACAACTTATTGAATCATTAATCGTATAAAAAATTTTTACTGTGTATCAATTCTGATTCACTTGGGTAACTTGTTGTCTTGTAATAGAATTTCTACAGTAATTATAACAATTTCTACAGTAATTTATAGTAACTATAACACATCGTGGGTCTAAGGACTAATTTGTTTAGTTGTTCTCTAAATGTTTGTATAAAAACAGAGGGATGCGTTGGGGTTCGAATATTGTTATCAAGTTTATTTAGTCAGAACGCCAAATATTTCAAACAATAAAGTTATTAATTATAAAACAAATGTAGATAGTATTATTGCAAAAATCAATAAGTAAAACTAGTGATTAAATCGTTGCAATCATAGTATCGTTAAACATAAAATTAAGAAACTTAAGAAAATCACTTCCACTGGAAATCATTGTATTCGCTGGGTTAAACAAATCATTTACTTACGACATTATAGTCATGTCCTGGGTATTAGAAAGAAATGTTACTGGGGCATATCTAAACTTGTGTACACAGGGGCGGCGCCACTTTCGTGGAGATGTCGCACAGCATAGTACGTGCGTTTCTGCAAGCACCATGCGTGAAAACATTCCAGATAAGACTTTGTGCCATACCAAACATACAGAGGATGACTAAGTTTTAGTTTCACAAGATAGTGTTCGATTATATGTAACCTGCTTTACGAACCTAATGACCACCCGCAGATTGGTTCCGCCACATTACGCTAGATGGTAACTCACTAGTAAGTAATGTCAGACAGTTCTTTCACTCTGCGTTTCTCAATTATCAGTTTTAATGCCATATTATGTAACTAGTCTACAAGTCGGTCCATACCTTTGTGCTTTTGTGCTGACGTTAGCTCACCTCCGAACTTCCAGATCAGCAGCTATTAACAATCTCTCTCTCTCTAGCCTCCCAAACCTATCCACAACAGTGGAATGTGGATTCGCAATGTTAAAACCACCATTTGTTCCAACTGATCACCACTGAGTTCTACTACTTTAACTCACTAGTTCGGCCATATCTAATGTTAACGTCTTCAAAGAACAATCTGTCATTATCTTGACAAAAGCAACCAAGTGCCCTCCAAAAACTGGGGACTTACACCTGATTGCATTCAATGAAGCCACTTTCTGTATCATTTAAAAGTTACAAAGCGTATTTAGGCCAGGCCTCTTAGTAAACAGGAAAGTAAGAAAGCAAGAGAAATATCAGCTGTATATCTAAATCAAAATATTCATACCTCGACTGGCAACAATATCTAGTTAACTTTGGCATAAAAGTGACTCTTGCAGTAACACATTGTAGTTGTTGCATTAGTTACGATTTTGTACACTAGGTGGCTGACTGATGTTACATGATGCTATTCAGTCATTTGGAGCATCCGCCATTACTAGACACGCACATTGCACTCCTGTGCTGTCAATCACTCTTACCCATCAGCTATCATGCAAAATGACTCTACCATGCTGTACGCAGACCAACATGTTTAGGTAAAATATTTTAACCTTCCAGTGTACGTACACTAACCAAAAAAAAGAGAAATAATAGCAAAGGCTGCACAACGAAAATGTCTGACAAATGTTTTATTAAATTACCGGGAAGAAAATTAATGCCAAAAAAACTGATTCCTAAATAAATTTGTATTTTCTTGATACACTGGCAAATATAACGGGTGTTGGTGAGGCAGAAAAAACTGCATCATTAGTCTTGTATTTTTCTTTATTTCGCACATATCTATTTTCTCAGTACGAAAAGGCATGAGAATTTGTTCGTACCTTTTTGCAAAGTTGCATAGCTTTCTCCCTTACTACTTTTCAAGTAAACCTCTCATTTTCCATTTTTTTCAATAAGTGACAGAAGATCAAAAGCAGCTTCGTTAGAGAGCTGGAAATAAACCTTTGTTATCAAAGCACAGGTGTGTTCTATTATTTTTGTTGGAAGTTTAGGCTTGGAAAAATATAACGCCCTGGGAGACACGCAATAAGATGTTTTGTTAAGATTGAAAGGAATGTTTTTTTAGATTTGAGATTTTAGATTTCAAACTGTTTGTATAGCAAACATTGGGATAAAAGCTTTTCCTATAATAATAAAGGGTGAGACTGCTTAATAATATTTTCTGTTTGGATAAGACGGAGAAAGCTTTAAGTGCTCAGCCACGTGAACAAAAGACTCTTTACATTCTGTTTTATTCAAGTTCTGTTTTTGATTTTGAGAAGGGTTAAAGTGGCTCTGAAGTAAAGAAAAATATATTCCCACATTTTAACATCTTGTGTAAATTAACCACACCTGAACACCTTGGAATGATCCCAGGGAAGAATTTAGTAAGAAAAATTGAATGAAGCGAATGCACTGAAACTGAGAAAGATTTTGGGACATTTTTGTTTTTCCAGTGAAAAATTAACATTTTGCCAAATCTGCTGATACCGTTACATATGAAACTGTGTTAACCAGGTATTATTGAAAATGCTGGAAAAAGAATTTTTTGTAAATTATTCAACGTCATTTCAGATTCTGTCTGCCATTGTTTTAAAATGATTAATTGTTTCCTGTAAACTTGCAGTGAACAAAAGTTTTTTCCATGCTATTATATCCTTAAGCCAAACTGTGTAACGCTGATTATGATCTTTGCTTGTATATTTCTCAGTCTATTACCATCGTCAAAATGAATAAATAAAAGGTAGATAAACTATTAAGAACATTCAGATCAGTCGCACCAAATCAAAGCTGTACTACCGTTTTTTTAACGTTAGTTTGGGCACAGAAAGGGTTTGTTTCTTTTACTCTTTATTCAGTCTGACCCAGGAGTAGATCAGCATTGTACCAACTCTGCATTATGCAATTTTCTTATTGTAATACTTGTAATATTGTAATAAATTTTTGCGTGATTTTGCATTGTGGACAAAGTCTTTAAACTATTAATTTGTTGTGACATAATTTGATGTATTAATTTGTTGGGTCATTAATCGTATAAAAATTTATACTGTGCAATTTCAAATTGGCTAACTGTTTGTCTTGCAAAGGACATTTCATGGTAACTTATTGCCTAAAAGTTGTGTTATTTGCGGGTTTGTACAGTAGATGGCTGACTGATGTTACCCGATGCTATTCAGTTAATTGGAGCATCCGCCATTACTAGACACGCGTGCTGCACTCAAGCATAAACTATGTTTGGGTAAACTATTTTCACCATGCACTGTATACTAGGCAAAATTAATATGGAGAAATAACACCAAAGCATCGCGATTACATTCACTTAAATATTTTTATTAATGACACTGTAAATTTAGTGATGGCTATACGTAACTGGCTCCTGGTTCTAATGAAAAAATTCTAAAAGCTGTTTTAGTAATTTCAGCAATGGAAATTTGAATTTTCTTGATACACATTATCCACACTAAATCATCAATACTACACCACAGCACACCACCCAGACCACATTACACAACTACCAAAGGTCCGACTCACAACACACCATCCACATCACACCACACCAACTCACTGCTTTACTTTACAACATTCCTTGACATCACACCATGCACACCAAAGCACACCACACACAAAATGCTGCATCAAAACTAACCACACCACACAACACACACCCCACCACATTATTCACGCTATGTCACCCACACCACACCATCAATACCACACCAGCCAGATCACATTACACCAAACCACATCAATTCCACAACATCACATGGTGATCACAGTGTTAATGACGATGATGGTATGACATCTACAACACAAACACCAACAGTAGAGTAGTATTATCGTGAGACCATGCAAAACATTTTGTACGAGGTTGAAGCTGTGTGTGGTAATAAATGCTTTAGACTGTACACCTATGATGAATAATGCACAGACATTCTACATGGTTTTGCTTAATGGTTCTCTTTTGGTTATGTCTCACATTCTTTCTGGGCTTGCACTTGTTTTTTCCCCAACATGCCCAACAGATGATAAATTGATTTACGTGGAGGCTGTTCCTGCTGTTTTTCGCAAAATTTGGGTCTAGGTGTTATAAAAAACAAACCAGCTGTTTGTTAACTCACAAAAGCTGTTTGCACTTCACATTTGTGTCTGCTTTAGTTAAGTTTAGTTAATAAAATTACATTAAAGCTTTAGGTAACCAGGCAGTTGTCTTAGAAGAACGTTGTAACGTCCTGGATGTACAGGCTAGTTTCCCAGTGGATTCAGTTCTCGATTGATTCTCATCAATTCGTTTCATAGTCAAGCAACACAGAAGTTAACTATGTACTCATTAAAACCCCAAGCCTGTCACCAAAGAGTACCAGTCACTTTCAAGAGAGGGCGGTGACGCCGCTAATTACACAGGTGGAAAATATGAGGTTTAAAATGGTTCAGATGGGTTTGTCTGAATGGTATCATTCATTTTGAGCAAATTAAAAAACGAGAAACTTTTTTGTACAATATTTATAAGGAATAATTTCAGCTTTAATGAGTCCGCCATTGGTCATTTGCAAAATCATCCCAGTGGAAAAGATTATTATCCCATCTTTAAACAATTAACATGCGCAAATCATGCTAAAAGTAATTAAATCAGATATCGTAGCATTCACAAAATGAATATTCTCAGGTCAAAAAGAAACACTGGTAAAAATTCGTAAAGTTTTAAGCAGTGTGAACAAGCTACAATGCAATAATCACAATTACAGTTACTAGCCAAACCCTACAAAAATACCCTGCACATAAAACCCACAAAGACACAACATCGCACTGTGTCACACCACTCACACCACATATGCCCAACACACCATCCACATCACACCACCCGCACCATACCAGCTGCACAATGTCTGCAGCAGCATGCTGAACCCACCACAATACATGCACTACGACATTCAACATACAACTTGACCCGGAACTTGGTTTTGCACCTCACTTTCCAGTTGGCCAGTCTATCCACTCAGTAATGAGCATTAAGAAAAATCTTTATATGGTATCTTTTTAACCCGCTTTAATGAAATTATCTTAGTTTATCTTAGTTTATCTTTAGTTTACTATCTTATTAACCGGTCTTTAGGGTAATATAATTACCCCATGGTCAGATAAGGGTTAAACCTGGCAGTACAGGTGTGCAGGAAAACTGGCACAGTTATCATCATCATAGCTGGAGTTTATCATTATTTACCCTCAAAGAGCAGAAACAGGTCAGATCTTGGTTACTGGGCCACCTGACATAGGCCAGTATAAAAAAGCTGGTTTTACACCTAAGTGCTGCCATTTTGCAGGTAAAACTGACAAATAAGTTTGATGGAAAGGGATCATTTAAATTAGTTTGCTCGCACACTTAGTAAAGTGTCAAACTAAAAATGTCAAACAAATCAAATAATTCTAATGCTGATGCCTGCACACATGGCATCAAACCTCAGTTTAACAATTATTCAGCAAGTGGTGGCGTTAGTCAATTAGAAAATTATTGTGCTAATACCTCGCTACACTCTTTCATGCTCTTTTAGTGTTTGAGATTTAAAAATGAAAAATTAAAAAAAGAAAAAGCCATATGTTTTAGTTGTCCAGCCTACAGCTCCGGCGACGGTACCATTCTCGATGATCTAGCCGTCAAATGAAAGGTCTCCACGCATAGGTACACACCTGTTGGTGTATTTTCCAATTGAGACAATCCAAAGTCATGCCATATTACAGATTATAGCCCATATCTGATAAATAAATTGCAGGTTTTGACATCAGCTGACTTTTGATTGAGCCTTTAGATGACAGTTGGAAATTCCAGCTGAACCAAAATAGGAGAGTAACACTGTAACATTGCTGTGCCATCGAACGTACTCGTCGTTGAAGTGCCACATATGCATTAGAGAATTTCCATTTCATATGAACCCATGTTTGATCATGTGATAGAACACAATTGTGCAGTTACAATTTTGTTTTTGTTGTGCGATTTTGTACTTTATAAAATAAACTAAAATGATTTCAGGATTATACTTTATAGAATAACTTTATTCCAGGATTATCACACCATCTTGTTAATATTGGTTTTGGGCGCATCCACAGTAAGGTTTTGTTTCATATATTCTTAATTAAGTTTAACCTAGGTATAAAGCCACACTGTACCAACTGCATGGCAGCTTGCATTGTACAATTTTTTTAACATTATGTTAACATTTTTCTCCAATTTTTGTGGTGCACAAAAGTCACTAAAGTAAAAATTTGTTGAGTCATTTTGGAGTATCCGCTATTTCTAGACATGCCTGCGTTGTCAATCACTCTTACCTATAAGCTCTCATGTGCGACGTTGCTTCCATACACGCATCGCTACACTCACTGCCCTAGCGTGTATGCGAGTGCACCTGGTCTCTGCCACGCTCTACACAGACTCCCATGTTTTGGTAAAATATATTCTCCATCCATTTACACTAGCCAAAAATGAATGCGGAGAAATTTCCGTTTTCATGCTAATGCTCGTTGTTTTGGTACGAAGGTATCACTGAAAACCCCACTGATGGGAAAAAAATTTGCAAACATTTTCATAGAAACCTGAGCTGGTAGAACTGCCTTATACTCTGCTTCCATGTTTCTATGTACTGTAAAAAATAACATAATAGATGAAATTGTCGCAGCAGCCACCCATTCATTTAGCTGCAAGTATATGTAGTGCATTATTTCCTCCCTTCCTCCCTTGCTACTTATCAAGTAAACCTCTCAAATTTTCCATCATTGTCAATTAGCGACAGAAGATCAAAAGCAGTTTCGTTTGAGAGCTGCAAATAAAGCTTTGTTATCAAAGTGCAGGTGTGTTCTATTATTTTTGTTGGAAGTTTATTCTTGTCATAATAGAACACCCTGGGAAACATGTTTTGCTAAAATTGAAAGGAATGTGTTTTTAGATTTGAAAGCTTTTCAAACTGTTTGTATAGCAAACATTGGGCTAAAAGCTTTTCTCGCGATAATAAAGGGTGAGACGGCTTAATAATAATTGCTGTTTGGATAAGATGGAGAAACTTTTAAGTGCTCAGCCACCTGAACAAAAGGCTCTTTACACGTGGAATTCTAAGATTCGAGTTCTGTTGTCGATTTTGAGCTGGAATAATTGCTGAGAGTGGTTCTGAAGCAAAGAAAAATATTTTCCCACATTTTAACATCTTGTGTAAATTAACCACACCCGAACACCTGGGTATGATGCCAGGGAAAGAGTTAAGTAAGGAATATTGAATAAACCGAACGCCCTATAACTGAGAAAGATTTTGGGACATTTTCGATTTTTAGTGAAAAATTAAATTAGTCAAAATCAAGGCACGATAGTTAGAAATTACCTGGCTTTAAAGTATTTTTGATATCCTCTAGATTTTTATCCCCAAGCATAAATAATGCAAATTATGGGCCGCTGTGTTAGCTATGCAATAATATAGTACTAGCAAAGGCCCCGCAAAATTTTGCGTATAAACGCACGTATAATCAATAATATGGGAACATCCTACCTAGTCCTCATTTATAACACAAAGCCCGTAACATCCTGCCTACTGTTTGTCTGTTTATCTAATACAAAACCTGTAGCAGCGTTGACAATGGATGACGTCACAACAATGGCATTGCGTCAGCAGTTTCTTAAGCGAAAATTGTCGAAAATAGAACATCTAATTAACTCGCCAGTACTCCTCTCGGTGGACCTGCCCTAAAATATGCCTATACATCATCGTGTAGCCCTGTCCTACCTCTTTCTGATGAGCCATATATCTCCTTCCGAGAGTCCCACCGGGCGACGCTAGAGCGTTTTTCCCGCAGGCTGTTTGGTCAAAATTTCGAAAAAATCGCGAGTTGGGTCCGGGAAAACGCTCGTTGCCGGGCGCCCTGGCCCTCTCGCGAATTCTAAATATGCCTACTACACCCACTGCTGAACGGGCTATGTATCCATACCCAGTACCCCCCTCGGCCTCTTCCCGTTCTCTACATCTCAGCCGTATAACTTTTGCAAAAAACGGCCGAAAAATGGCCATTTTTGGAGGTTTTTCGCCCCCATTCCTCCCTGTGGGCCCAATTCGAAAAATAAACCATCAATGGCACGACACTAGATGGAGACCTTTTGTTTGATATATAGATCGCCGCAAATGGTGCCCTCGTCCGGGCTGTAGCCTCGAATCTTATATATATATATATATATATATATATATATATATATATATTAAGATACCAAGAATATTAATATAAGAGACTAGCCAAACCCCACAAAAAGAATTTTGTGCACAAATCAACACACAACCCACACCACACCACTCCACCTCATCACACCACACTGCACCACACCATCCCACTCCACCTCATCGCACCACACTGCACCATACAATACCACCACACCATACCACCTACACACCACACCACCCACACCATACCACTCCACCACATCACACCACACCATACCACTGCACCACCCACACACCACACCACACCACCCACACCATACGACTCCACCACATCACACCACACTGCACCACACCATACCACTGCAGCACACCGCACCACCCACACACCACACACACCACCCACACCATACGACTCCACCACATTACACCACACTGCACCACACCATACCACTGCACCACACCACACCGCACCACCCACACACCACACCATAATACTCCACCACATCACACCGCACTGCACCACACCATAACACCACACTGCACTACAACACCCACCCACACGCCACGCCACCCACTCCATACCACACTAACCACACGACACCCCACACACCCTATCACCCCACCACACCATCCATAGCACAACACACAAAGCACACCACCACCACACCACATCAAATCCACCACCTCATGTGGTGATCATGATGATGATGATGGGGGCAACGATGACGACACCTATAGCACAAGCACCAACAGCATTACAACAAAACAATTCAAAACATTTTTCACAAAGTTGAAACTATGTGCTATAATATAATAAATAGCAAAGGCCCCGCAAAAGATTTTGCATAAAAAACCACGTATAATCAATAATACGCGAACATCCTACCTAGTCCTCATGTATAACGCAAAGCCCTTAACATCATGCCTACTGTTTGTTTAACTAACTCAAAGCCTGTAGCTTTTACTGAATTAAAGCTATAAGGTTATAGACAGAGTACAATGGATGACGTCAGAACAATGGTTTTGCGTCAGCAGTTTTCTAAGCGAAAATTGCAAAAAATAGAACATCTAATTAACTCGTCAATACTCCTCTCGGTGGACCTGCCCTAAAATATAGCCTACATCATCGTGTAGCCCCGTTCGTCCTCTTTCTGAGGAGCCATATATCTCCTTCCGAGAGTCCCACCAGGCGCCGCTAGAGCGTTTTTCCCGCAGGCTGTTTGGTCAAAATTTCGAAAAAATCGCGAGTTGGGTCCGGGAAAACGCCCGTTGCAGGACCCCGTGGCCCTCTCGGGAATTCTAAATAGGCCTATGACACCCAGCGCTGAACGGGCTATCTATCCATGCCCAGCACCACCCTCGGCCCGTTCCCGTTCTCTACATCTCAGCCGTATAACTTTTGCAATTTTTTGCAAAAAACGGCCGAAAAATGGCCATTTTTGGGGGTTTTTCGCCTCCCCTTCCTCGCAGTGGGCCCAATTCGAAAAATAAACCATCAATGGCACGACACTAGATGGAGACCTTTCGTTTGATATATAGATCGCCGCAAATGGTGCCCTCGTCGGAGCTGTAGCCTCGAATCTTATATATAAATATATAAATTAAGATACCAAGAATATTAATATAAGAGAGATAGATAGATGATCAACTTGATGACTTACCCTACAAAATTTCAATAGTTTTTTGTGCATTATTGTAGTGTTCAGAGAATAACATATCCAAATAGGCCGAAATTTGAGTAATGGGCATACTCATGACGCCAAAAGAGATTTTGTCTACCAGAGTGCTGGTTACCAGAGTGTCTACCATAATTGCTAGTTTCAGTATCACACAGAGACTGTGATAGCGTAATTGCTAGTTTCTGTATCACACCGAGACTGTGATAGCATAATTGCTAGTTTCTGTATCACACCGAGACTACGATAGCGTAATTGCTATTTTCAGTATAGCACGGAGATTACGACAACATAATTGGTAGTTTCAGTATTACACCAAGATTAGATAGCGTAATTGCTAGTATCAGTATTACACTGAGACTACGATAACATAATTGCTAGTTTCAGTATCTCTGAATATATCTTTAAATGTTACAACATTTAAACCAAAGGCACCTTATCGGTTTTCAATAACCTAATTTAATTAATGTAAACATTTTACAGATCCCGCTAAAGGCATGACAGGCTTTGAGAGATATCTAAATGTTTTTCAAAATGCTGCCAGGAAACTCGAAAAACACAGAATCAGACGAAATGACTCTTTTTCAAGAAAGATTACAGGTATAGTGATAGCAACTTTGTAAAATGCATTTCAATTAACATTTTTGAGATATATAACATTTACAATATTTATAGCAGATATTATAGCATTTATAAGACAACATGGATAGCATTTATAGATAACATGTTTTTACTCAGCCTTTTAAATCTTCACGTTATGGAGTAATCTCTATATGTAATTTCGCTGCATCTGGATTTATGTTTGAGCTTAAAACTCCATTGATTGTATGTCATTTCGCCAGTCTTCTTTTTTGCCAGTGTACTTTTTCGCCAGTCTTCTTTTGTGCCAGTCTTCTTTTTCGCCAGCCTCTCGGAAGCGTATCTAGGAAACTAAGCATGGTGAAGCAAAAATATTACCAGATTCTGAATGTTCACATTCTTGTCTATTCATCTCATGCTCATTTATCTATCATCTCACTTATTGCCATATTCTGGTTAAACTAAATATGATTTACAAATATGACGAAGTAGATCTGAATCGAATGATGTATAACATGCCGTTGTATAGCTTAAGGCTTTCGTTCATAGAGCATTTAAAGGAAAAAATGCAATTTTTGCAATTGGCATATACGTTAAGTTTATTAAGCATGGTACATAGAGATCGCGCTTCTTGGTGGAGTAACTGCTTCTCAAAAATAGATGTATAGACAAAAATAGATATTCGGGTCATAACTCATGTGCGTCAAGCAGCTACAATACGAAATTGTAAGCTGAGATGAGTCTAGTTTTTGAGTTATTCTAAAAACGCGTGTCTCAGAAACTAAACATCACAGAACGAAAATAACAGAAAATTCTGAATTTAAATTTCCGACCGGACATCATTTTTATTGTCTTTTCCGGCTAAACGAAACTGGACTCGAGATTTTGAGGGCAGTGCATCAGATTCTTCATTTCAATGCGAACCAATGATGTATGACATGCCTCTGCAGTGCTTATATCTTCCGTTTACAAAGCGCTTAAACGGAAAACCATGTGATTACCTAATAATATATCAATATTTACCTATAAATATACGTAAGTTAAGTCTTCTTTGTTAATCATTATTACACCGTCGAAAAGATAGACCGGCGAAAAAGTGTACTGGCGAAAAAGTAGACTGATGAAAAAGTAGACTGGCGAAAAAGTAGACTGGTGAAATAGTAGACTGGCGAAAAAGTGTACTGGCGAAAAAGTGGACTGGCGAAAAAGTGGACTGGCAAAAAAGTGTACTGGCGAAAAAGTGGACTGGCGAAAAAGTGGACTGGCAAAAAAGTAGGCGGCGATAGTAGATAGTCGTCTCACTGAAGTTTTTTTCGAATCGGGCCCACAATGAGGAACAAGGAGGCGAAAAAACTTCAAAATTTTGTCTGTTTTCGGCATTGCATTAATGATCCATGCCTATAGCGGTTGGCTAGCTCGTTCAGCGTTGGATGTAGTAGTTGGCATACTTAATATTCTCAGGAGGGCCACCGTTTCTTACAACCTGATATTCCCTGACATTGCCTAGAAGAACATAGAGATTGAGAATGATCAGATGACATATCAACATTGTTTCACGAATTATGTTAAAGGTAGAATTTGATCAGACCAGTGGTAATTGCAGTTCACAAAAACCAGTTCAGAATTCCAAATGTCAACTCTTCTAAAAAGTAAGCTACCATCAAAAAACCAATTGTCTTCCAATCACAAATGGTTTGTGGCAAACATTAAGCAACCTGGGACAGATATATAACTAACATCATAGCAGTGTGTGACATTGTTCAATAATGCTGCTTCAGCCAATTAAACAGTCTATATTCTCTCTTTAGCTGTAATACACTTGGTTTCAAATTTCCAAAGAACGAGTTATCAAAATATCTCGAATCCTGTAGTGAAGGGACATGTAGCAACCCTTTGTTAACGTATCATGTTCTTGAATTTCGCCCACGCATAGACAGGGAAAGATTAATCCAAGTAAGCAATCTCTAGCAGAATATCAAAAATTTCTGTCAAAAGAAGATGTTCCTCCTCAGTGATATTTACCCCTAATGGAATGTTCTGCATTATCAGTTTGAAGATCGCAATGCTAACCTCTAGCAGACTTTTAGTTTACAAAATAAAAACAATATGAAAAAAATGTAAGATTCAACGACGCTGTTTACTGCCTTTCTCCTGTAGACCAAGAAACAATGTTGTAACGGAATTATCCATATTTGGCAAATAGATGTAACTACAGCAAATTGGAATTTTTTGCCAAACGGTTTCGAAGAAACTGTTCATTGTCAAAGCATATAAAACAAAGAAATTTACTGGAATTTAGAAACAACACTGAAATACAATTCAGTAGTTAGATAGCTAAAAGATATACAATATGACATTGAATAGAATAATTTAACAATTTACCTTGCAGATTACTCTCTCGATTGGTACGAAACTATGCTACACTCACAAACAAACAAACTAATGTCTTAATAGTAACAAAACTGTCAATATTAGGGAGCTGCCATTTTTTGCTGAATTCCACAAAACACAATAGACCGTAGTAGTGGCAAACCGTTTGGTGAACCGCAATAGTGGGGAACCGTAGCTGTGGCATACCATAACAGTGGCAAACTGTAACAGTTGTGAACCTTAGTAATGGTGAACTGTGATGTGGGCGAATACCCACATGGATGAATACCAAACAAAAAAGTGGTTTATTAACAATTAATAGCTATTAGATCTACTAATCACAATCATTAAACGGATGATTAATTAAATTAAATGATAACTGGCTCAGCTTCTCCAACGTATTTATTAAATCCTATGGGATGTCTCTGATAACCCTCGTAATGAGAAATATGAGAAATAATAACCCAGTAAATTTGAACTCTAGTTGTTTGGTCTACAAGCTACTGCAAGCTACATGCTGTTTGGTCTAATTTATTCCGAGCCAGGAGGTTACTCTTAATTGAATTAAAGTCAGTTAAAAATTATTATCAAAAGTCCATAAGCAAATATGAGAGGTTGGTATCTGGTCAAATGAGTGACCGCGTAAAAAACAATGGAGGTTCCTATTTCTTTGCTGAATACAAAAGAAGATGTCATGGTGAGGAGTAGGTGTGGTACTAGAAACTTTGTTATTGGTAAGTTTGTTAAAGGTAATTTTGGTACGAGAAGATTTTTGTGCTGGGTTCAAGTAAATGTGGTACAAGGTAAAAATGGTACGGGACAAGTTTGGTACTAAGAAAGTTTGTTACTACGAAAATTCGTTTTTATTTGTTTTTGTTCGCTTCCTCTTTGTTTGTTTGTCTGTTGTTTGTTATTTGTCATTGTTGTTGTTTGACTGTTTTTTGCTCGCTATTTTGTTGTGATTACTACCATCCCCACCACAACCACCATCATCACTACAATCATCATCATCACCATTGTTGTCATGTCACCATTGTTACTTTTGTTGTTGTTGTCGCTGTTGCTGCTGCAGCTGCTGTTATTCCTGTTGTTTGCTAGTTTCTTGCATGCTGATTTTGTGGTCTTCATTATTGTCATCACCATCATTGTCATTGTTATTGTAACATTCATCATTTTGATGCTGTTGCAGTTGTTGTTGTTGCTGTTGTGATCGTTGTTGTAGTCTTAGTCATTCGTGTTGCGGATGTTCATGTTGTTAGTAATGATGGTCACCAGTGTTATGGTAGCTGCTGATGTGCCACTAAGTAACGATAGACTATTACTGACTATGTTTTCGTCATCGTTATCATCATTATCACAACCATCATCACTATCATAATCATCAATATCGTCAGCACCACCACCACCACCACCATCATCATCATCATCGCCACCCTCATCAGCACCATCATCATCATTATTGTCATTGTCGATATCAACAGAGAATCATTAAATCATGAAAACCAAACTATGCTTATGTGTAACTGCAATACTCATAGTGACACTTATTTATATGAAGGTGCTCTAAGAACACGGTCGAGATTGGGGAAGAAACAAAGGGATTAGAACAATGATGCCCACATTCTTGCTCACAGCAATGTGTTTTCTCTCGTTATTGTGTTAGTTAACAACAGCGTTTTAGTTATTTACAAAAATTCTACTTATGATAATATATGTTGGTGAAGGACCAATGGTACATCGTATGTAAGTTTTATAAGTAAATTAATTTAATTAAATTTATGAATTCTATCTGTAAATTTATGGAAGCAGTTTGACCAACAGGTTATCTTTTTGTTACTTATTAAGCTTCCATTTATCATTTTATTTCTTACTTGTTAATGTTCTCTTTATTATTATTCCCTTTAGAATGAACGACTTGATATTATGATATAAATGATAAACTGAAGGCGTTTCTGTCCATAACATTACGTTTTTTTCCTGTGATGTCTTCGGCGTCACTTCTCTGTTCTTGTATCAGTTCAAATAAAGAAAGGTTTTTCCTGAAAAAAACAAATGGGAGAAAGCTTTTCGGAACAAGTAATAACAAAATAAGAAAATAATATTACAACAGCACTCGAAGTACGGTTTAAAAGTGACTGTTTGCGGTCTTGGTTTCAGCAGTTTGTAGCATATCAAGTCAAAGACAGACTAGTACAGGTATGCACATGATTTGTTGACCACAAGTGTCCCGCGTGGAGTAACGACAAGTTCCGATTTCATTAAATAAACACGCAGCTCACAGACAATCAATCATTGCGAATTTAATGTACCGGGTGTGCAATATTATGATGTTGAAGAAGCGAAATTATTGAATATCAAATTTCATTGACTTCTAGTTTATATCGTTTGCAGAAACACTGCAGCGACAGCAAAATTGTCCACTGCAACTGTTTGCATCACGTTCCTAGATAACGTATTTATTTGTTTTAAAATTTTTTACAAAAGATATAAAACGTATATTTAAATATGTGGCTAATAGATTGTATTTTTCTTTGTAGTTTTTCATATCTTGCATCTTTTTTGTTTTTTACACCAAGGTGACTTTACACCGAGCTACATGAGTGATGGAGGGCAATTCTTAGCAGAAGACTTACATTGGTTAACACCTTCAGCAAGGATTATTGTCACTCTCAGAAACCCCACTGACAGGTAAGTCCAGAATGGTTTAAAAGTGACCCATAGGCTGTCTGTATTTTCTGATTTTTATTTAAAAGTCAAATTATCACTACATCAATGAATTGTATTGTTTTTCAAACCAGCCAGTTAGCGGGGGGGGGGATTCATTCAGATAAATTGGTTTCAACAGAAACTTACATTTCTGTACTGAAAGGGTATGTTCGTGCAATACTAATCAAACTCGGCAAAAAAATTTACTCGACAACTTGCACAACAGGCCACACCATTTGTAAGAAAACACACACTACCCGCTGAAGTTTACTGGTACAGCACATAGACATCAGAAACACCTCACAACACCACTAGACAACTGCCACACCATCTACAGCAGACTATGCCATATCTTACACTACAAATGCTAAACACCCATCTACCCACTGTCACTCATTTTTTAAATTTTTTAGAATTGAACAACAACTCTTGTAAATGGCAACATAAAATTGGGAACATTGGTAATAAGTCAATCAGATTTTGGTAACAATGACATAATTTGAAGCAAAAGCTTATCAGAACATAAAACATTAAAAACTGAATCGTAATTATGAGTTTATGTTGAATTTTGTACTTGCAGTTTTTGCAGGCAGCAGATTTTTCCCTGGTTAACGACTGTAAGACTTCAGTTATTAATTCAGTATTCCAGATAAAAGACAGTAGATGAATTTACTCTCAGTAAATGGATTTACCGCCTACATTAATCTAATTATACGTAAGACCAACAGACTGTGGGTTAAAATCGGTAGTCAGTAGCTCTCATTTTTACTTTAATTAATTGTTTGCGTAACTCACATTACGATCTGTAGTGGAATTCACAAGTTATTATAGAAAGCTTTAAGTCTCTCATTACATTAACAAGGGAAAACGAATAACTGGCCTTAAAACACACAAAATATTTATTAAAAACAAGGAATAAGCATCGTGCAGCTACACTATATGTTTGTGTCCAAATAAATTCTTCCATTATTAATGCGTATATTTAGAAAAATTGTGACCGGGAACACAAAAGAATTTCCAGGATAGCATATGGTGTTCTCAGAAATCTTCATTTCAGTATATACAAAAAATGAAAATAATAAATTTGACTGCTTTTCGCTGCTTACAAATGTATAATAATCTAATTATTATAATTTAAGATAATAAAGTAAATATTACTCACATCGTGTGGCTATAACAACTTAACACATCCTTGGAACGTCATACTGGGTTACAGCAAATCAGGTAAAGATGCTATTCTTGAACATTTATCTAAGCATTATTTTACGTTTGCTGAGGCTTCTGTGAGCGTGTTTAGTGAATCACAACCTAATTTACAACTTCACAGGTAAAATTACAGGTAAGTTCACATAGGTGCTGCTACCTACATGTTAAGGCCAGAAACTGACCTTAACAAAGATTGCCTAAGAATTATCTGCTGCTGTGTTTTTTGAAAGTTCCTGTTAATTTTTGCAAATCTGCAATTTTGTCTGAGCTGTTGGTTCGTTCCTTTAATGTATGATTATTGCCTTCTTTTTGAAGTACATTTTGTGCTCCATGTTGGAGCTGGCACTAAACTTGCAACCAGGACACTGACTTTGTATTTGCTTGTACTAACCGACACGTTAAAAAAGCGTCATGGTTTACCGAGGCCGTTGGTTTTAAAAAAAATAACAGAAAAAGCTGCGACACTCACAGTAACTGACTGGCAGTCACTCAGTAAACTGTCTGACTAGCTCACACTCAGTAACTGACTGGCAGTCACTCAGTAAACTCTCTAACTAGCTCACACTCAGTAACTCACTGGTGTCACTCAGTAAACTCTCTAACTAGCTCACACTCAGTAACTGACTGGCAGTCACTCAGTGAACTCTCTGACTAGCTCACACTCAGTAACTGACTGGCAGTCACTCAGTGAACTCTCTAACTAGCTCACACACAGTATCTGACTGGCAGTCACTCAGTAAACTCTCTAACTAGCTCACACTCAGTAACTGAATGGCAGTCACTCAGTAAACTCTCTAACTAGCTCACACTCAGTAACTCACTGGCAGTCACTCAGTAAACTCTCTAACTAGCTCACACTCGGTAACTGGCAGTCACTCAGTAAACTCTCTAACTAGCTCACACTCAGTAACTCACTGGCAGTCACTCAGTAAACTCTCTAACTAGCTCACACTCGGTAACTGACTGGTGTCACTCAGTAAACTCTCTAACTAGCTCACACTCAGTAACTGACTGGCAGTCACTCAGTGAACTCTCTGACTAGCTCACACTCAGTAACTGACTGGCAGTCACTCAGTGAACTCTCTAACTAGCTCACACACAGTATCTGACTGGCAGTCACTCAGTAAACTCTCTAACTAGCTCACACTCAGTAACTGACTGGCAGTCACCCAGTAAACTCTCTAACTAGCTCACACTCAGTAACTCACTGGCAGTCACTCAGTAAACTCTCTAACTAGCTCACACTCGGTAACTGGCAGTCACTCAGTAAACTCTCTAACTAGCTCACACTCAGTAACTCACTGGCAGTCACTCAGTGAACTCTCTAACTAGCTCACACACAGTATCTGACTGGCAGTCACTCAGTAAACTCTCTAACTAGCTCACACTCAGTAACTGACTGGCAGTCACCCAGTAAACTGTCCGACTAGCTCACACTCAGTCTTTGGCAAGACAGACTCTAGAACTGCCTTTGTTTGGCAAACTTGGCGCATCTCTTAACACTTATATCTTTTATCATGGTGACACATTTGGAACCATCAAGTCATGAAAGTACATCGTCTTAAAATAAACAAACGTCAGACACTAAACCTGCAGTTTGGAGTATTTTTATCGGATCTGACTATTAGCTATCGCAACAACGCAATGCACTACACATGGTTCATATGCAGAACCAACATATAAGGAGATACAATAACACTCTTCTAAACTGTGTTTGCTTTAGCATAGTGATACAGCAGTAAACACTGCTTCTAGACTACACGAATTTTTTAAAAAAAGTGAGCTCCTAGATGCTTTTCAGAAAACCGCCATTATAGCCGGTCTTAACAACTTGACTATGCTGAATTCAAAGGCGTTTGCCAGCTGGTAAAAATGCCTGAAAAAATTGTCAAAAATTCAAAGATCAAAATGTGCCGCAAAGATTTTGCACAAACGAATACAAATCAAAAGAAATTTAAACTGTTCAACCGGCTAAAAATAAAATAGCTGCTGAGTTCACCAAGTAATAACTTTTAGCTGTGTGGTGAAAAATTCATTTCGCCTAAATGATTAATTTTTTAAGTGAATAATTTTGGATATTACCCCGAGCGAAATTCATCTATTGTAGACACTATTCTGAAGATGGCGGTATATATGGCTGTTTTTAAAAGGCGAATCGTAGCTCTTAGAGGAAATATGATGATGATAATGCAGTATAAAACACAGCTTGTCATATATATATATATACATTTTTCCTTTTTTGTAATGTGGAAAAATAGGAGAAAGGACAGATAGTAATACAGAACTGCTGTTCACTGCAGCTTATTATTTAAACGTTAAACATTGCAAACAAAAGATTATAATAATAAAAAGGTATGAAAATTCAACTTTGCATAAATTGCAAGTACCATAAGTTTTGAAAATAAAACTATTATTCTTTCCAATTAGCAACAAAAATTGACTAGAAAAAAGATAAATAATCAAACATCAATAATCAATGATCAAAAAAGACATTAACCAGTCTTGTTAATTTTGCCACTTTAGCAGGGAAAAGGAAGATGACGGACGAAACAATTGCATCTTACATGACAGACCTTCAAGGATATTAGAGGTCACATTCTATGTATGACAATGTATATGTGTAATAATGTAATAACACAGGCAATTTTGTTTTGTTGCAGGTTGGTGTCATGGTATAACTCACAAGCTTGGAAATACCTTCCTGATGACAGTGACTCCCTTCGCCCCACGAGAAATTCACGACGATGTCAAACGGAAAATTGCTCAATATCGGAATTGTTTAATGACAAGAAAATTACGCAGTTTGAACAAAAATGCGTGTGTGTTTGATAAAAAGTTTAGAAAAGTTTCATCAAAGGTAAGCACTTCATTTTTCGTAAGTCGGAGAGGGACGATCCCGTCAATTAGGATTGTTTTGTAGTTTTGTGGCAACAGGCATATGAGAAACATTTACTATGTAAGCACTCACACATATGGACGTCTTTTACAGGCATAACACACATATATATAATATTGTTCTGGTCAATCTGCTCAGAAACCAGTCTATTATAAGGCCTTGCGAAATCGCAGTTATCTCTACATTGTGTTTTGTACTTATTTTATAGCAAAAGTTATCAGACAGCCAGCATTTCCATGTTATGCTCGGTGTTATGCATTATGCGTTTCATCTAAAGCAGGGCCGGACTTATGGGGGGGGGGGGAGGTGTACAGAAGGGTTCAGTTTTCTAAGGACTTCTTTTGAATATAATGCTTGAATATAAAATTCGTTGTCTTATTAAAATGAATTAACAAAGTGTGTGGGGGCACTAGAAAATAGAAAGGCAGTTTGTCCCCATCCATTTCTAGACTGTGCCCTTTTGAATAACTTAGTAAATTACTGAGAAAAAATAGTAAATACATATAGTCATTTAATGATTCTATGATACCATGATGGTGCAAAAAATCAATGTGAGGTAACAAGCATTTACTTACACCTAAATAAATATTGTACATAAGATTAACTTATACGAAGCTTGACTACTATTTTGTTTTATTATTTTTACCATGTTCCCGATAATCATACAATTAAAGGACAATATTTACCTAACGCAGTGCAAGACGCCTGTTTTCAACTTCTCCAGTATAGTGTTATGCACTTTTATTGACTGAGACTCATTTTAAACTTTAGTTGATGATCATAAATAGAAACAGAAAAACTAAACTTTTATTCTTCCACTCGGCTATTATTTAGTGTGAATACAAGTGTCTTGTATTGCAGTATAAAAAAACTGTAACTTGACACCGATGTGCATCAAAACACTTTATACCTTTTTTGATCACCAGTAATTGATATCATTATAGCATATCTGTTACAAACTGAAAATCGAGGTCAAAGTTATTCTTATAGTCACTAAAATTGAGAACAATAAAATCAGAAGTTTTAGACAACAGGTGACTTATTTTTCATTTTTTCTCGAAGAAATGCAGTTTGTCATTCATCTTAGTTTATTTGTTGTTTGTCATGTAATTAAATTTTTATGTTGATGAGCCCACGAGCCTGAAGTGTCTAGTAGAAAAAATCTTCATTTGAACCATAATTATAAACTTGAGAGAAATCAACTTTACTGTGTAGTACAACAACTGAAGACCACGTTCATATGGACCGTATTTATGGCCCGAAACAGAGACAATAACAATAAGTATAAGAGCAGGATATAACAACAGGTATAAAACTATAGTAAATGATATTATAGTAAACCATAGATTACTGCGCATGAACATTAAGTAGTCATATTCAGTTATTAAAATTTGTGGTAACACATATCATTTATTAGCATAACATAATTTATTATCAAAAAAATTATAAATTTACTTGTAAGAAAATGTGAAAATAGGCATTTGTATGTCTTCGACGTACCAAAATCTTAAAGTCAGGCATCTTGATTGGTACAGTTAAAGTTAATTACAACTTCATTTTAATGACGTAGCAACTATACATAGCTGCTTAAAGAAATAATGAAACAAGTTTATTAATATCATTTTTTGCAATGTAAAAATAATAACAATAATAGTAATAATAATATAACATACGGTAATTACAGTGGTTAAATATTACAATTATGTTAAATTATATTACTTTGTACAGCACACAACGAATTATAGAATTGCAATTACATTTTCCAACAAATTTGTACTGTAGATCATAGTATTATAATAAAATTACATACCTACACTTAAAGAGAAGCGTTACAATTATAGTAAATAACGAAAACCTTACACTATTAAATAAAACAACAGGTAAACTCAATTTTGTAAATTTCATTTTATAAAACACTCAGGAATGAACTTTTTCATCTCAAAATCACTACCTCATTAACAGCCAACAAAAAATTTTTGTTCGTGGGTAGATTAAGAAAAACACAAAAGTTTTCGCAATAGAACTGAATAAATTTGAACATTGTAATTTTTACAGTCAAGTACAAAATGAATTTCATCTTTAATTTAGTTCAATCTTAGTACATGATTATGTATAAAAAGAAGATACTTTTATTTTTACATACTTTTGGTTTTACACAGAGTTAATTGTATACTATTAAACAGATTTGAAAGGGCAGAGCCATACAAACATGAATAAACACTTTTACTAAAAAAGCGCCATACTGGAGTAGTTCTCGACAGACTAAAGTATTTGTACTGTTCGTTCGCAAACCTTCATATGCAATTCCTGTTTTGCTCTTTCTTGCATTTGTTTTAGTTGAATGAAGTCATTAGTGAATTTATTTTCACTAATGCATTAGCACAGTCATTTTCTCCAAAACGTTGGCGCTGACGACTTGTGGAATGTTTCCAGGCACCGTTATTTCCTGCAGATTTGGCGCATTATCTTTACGACCTGTATCCACCTTACGACCATGTTGGGGGGGGGGGGTAGATAGGTCTACTGCAGCTGTGTGCCACGTTGCAGAGTTTTTGAGACTGCACGGTGGAAGGTTTAAAGCTGAGTAACAACCAGATACACATGTTGCACAAGTACCTTCAGCTGAATTGCTCCCATTATATAGGCAGAGGTTTCTGTATGTTTTTAACAAATGTGATAATTTAAACTTGCTCACAACAGACTCATTTAAAGCACAGAATTCATGTTGAAGGGTTTTAATTTTACAGAAAAAGACGTACTAATATAAATCGGTTCACTGATAATGGGACGTAGATCACTGAGGTCCACAGTCACAAACATAGGTCTGTCTTCCATTATGTTATGAATAAATTTAGGAATCGTTAATTTAGTAATTAAAAATGGAATTATCAACTTCATTAGATTATGTTGATAAAACGGATACCTCCTTGATTTGATTAAATAAATTTATTGGTGGATTATGGGAAGTCACTTAGCTGGTCAGGCACGAGATTTAATGCGAAGCAAATTATTTTCACAGGTGTGTTTTGCGTTTACCAGAGGTAGAACAGGTGTTCATTTAGAGAAGCGTAAACTCGTTTTTATAACTTTATGTAAGCTTAGATAAAAGCTCAATGTAACATTATGCGGAGTTACCTGTAATTATTAAGAAATAGCGAGGAGTGGGACTTCTGTGGAAAGAAAGCTTTATGACTCACGCCAAGCTGAGAGGGATCTTTGAGAGCAAGGAGCTCTGAAGGACAGACCTAGCGTGCAGCGGACTTCTCACGCAAGAAGCAGAGTTATTGAACCACCTGGATGGTCATAAACCTAAAGCCAAGGATGTCACCTCTAACCTATTGCACCATATTGTGGCTTTAGCGCGAAAATTACGCAAAGCGCAGTTTGGGGATATAAGCCCGTGTCTTGAGAAACACATGGTTAGTTGGGAGACAGTCAATTGCGAGTGGAGAGCCACATTCAGGGAGAGAGGGAGCCAGAGAGAGAAGCTACTGGAATTCTGACAAGAGCATAGAAGACGTTAGGGCCAGCGTGGACCACCGTTCTACGTACTCAGCGAATCTGAGCACTGGATCTGCGAATTAGTCTTGCATCAGAATTAGATTTGACCAAGTACAGCCGTCACGTTGGTCATTCCACCGAGTTAACTAATCTTAACATTTTGTAACTTGAGAGTAACTCCGCATAGTAAAGGTTCACAGTGTAGTAAACACCATAAGTGTAACATTCAGATTGATTGTAATTGCATACCTCACATTGTAACTAGCACCTTAAGTGCGACGTGCGAAAATAGTTAAGTGAATCTATGTAGTGTCTCTTGGAGCTAAAACATTAGTTGTGAGCGCCGACCAGCGACTAGGAACTAATCGTGTATAATCATCTAGCTAAGAGTAATTGTTCTAAAACAATAAAAGTGTTCATTTTAACTTAAAGGACTAGTTCATGTATGCTTATAGGTGTTTAAAGTTAAGCAACATTAAATTTGATAACGAACCTGAGGATTCGCAGTGTACTGATCATTAATTAAATTTATAAAGTTCAGTTGCGGGAGCTAAGCTAGTAAGCTTTAGAGATAAAGACTTTAATCACAACGCGAAGTCGTAGAATCAGTCTAGAGGGACAAGATTATCGCCCTGTAGACTAATCTTAAGCTCTAGGAGCCAGGTTATAAATTACCTTGTAGCGATTAATGAGATAAGAATCAATTTGTATGATTAAAGTTCTATGAATCCCGAGCATGCTATACGATCACGAGATATAATAATTAACAAGCAATATCTGATACATTAGATCATTATCAGAGAGATTATAACTGAAGTAAGAATAAATATATGTGATTTGTAGACGACCATAATAACTGGTACACGTGACCAGGATTATAAGAATCGTACATCATAATTAGCGTAAGTTCTACTATTCACGCAATGCCTGCAATGTAGCAATTGTATAATATCATCTGTGTTCATAACGTTTTTCTTATTGTCTATTTTATCAGAAAATCGAGATATTAATAAAGCAATCACCAGCTGGAGTGTTTGTTTTTGATATATCATAAATCAAGTGCTTGAGAGCTTTGTGCTTTCTCCATTATAACAATCTATAACCAATTTACACAGATCATCTAGCACAACACCTGAACTCATTTGGTTAGTGACAAAACACAGAAGTTCATTGCGCACATGCCGTTTCTCTTTAGGCGAATTTTCAATCTGTTTTAAGTATCACCCTCCTCTTCAATCGATATTCAATATCAGAAGCACATGGGGTGTTTTTTATATCCCTCATCACACAACATCTTATAATCACGACAAGTAAAGGCGACATTATAATCATAATCATTACCTTACAGTTTATGCAACTTTTCCGTGTCGTAATGTAATGTAATGTGTTGCCCACTACATATAGTAAATATATGATCGACTGCACATCATACAACTTTGAAAAGTACGCCTGACTACTTCGGTCAGTGGTCAGCTCCAAACACAGTAAAGACAGATATGGGCTTATAATTGTTCGGGTTTGCATGACTTGTGAATTGGACTCGTTTCAGTAATTTCTTGTCAGATGGTTTATCTCCATTTTCAAAAGACAATGCAAGTTAGACTGTGTTTCTTCAGCAATAGTTTTTTTGTAATATGGAGTCAGTATACACAGACTTTGCTTGTGGGATAAAGTTTTTGAACTTCAAGTTAAAATATTTTAAAATGTTTTTTCGTTGTTTGTTATTTTCCTCTGTGTCTACATAATGTAGCCATGCTAGTTTTAAAGTGCACCTGCATACTTACCGTTCGTAGATATTTCTTAATTTTAAATGTTTGTATGCCAAAGAGCATTTTACATGGATTTTAATCAAGGAATCTATTATTGCTATTATTATCTTTGTTATAATATATAATAATAATAATAATAATAATAATAATAATAATAATAATAATAATAATAATAATTATTATTATTATTATTATTATTATTATTATTATTATTATTGTTGTTGTTGTTATTATCATCATCATAATCATCATCATCATCATCATTATTATTGTTGTTGTTGTTGTTGTTGTTGTTGTTATTATTAGGACCCAGCAGTTTTTATGGGATGTTACGCAGCATTTCTTGAGAATTATTTACTGGTGTTTCCTAGAGATCAAATGCATTTCATTAAATTTGAAGACATGATCACAGATCTGAATACCACAGCTCAACAAATCTACAAGTTTCTTGGACTGAGAGGTAATAATTTTTGTAGGCTTCCGATTTTTACTATATTGCAATAAATTTAAGTAGTGCTGTTGGTCGCTATGGCTCACAGACCATTATTCAATGAACAACAGATTTGTGTATCTTGTCACACAGCTGATGCGTGGTAGCTTGTGATATCATCTCACTGCCTGAAATCTATTTTTTTTATTTTTTTCATCTTAATAGCGTGGAGTAGCGCTGTAATATAAAAGTATTGCTGTTTTTTTAAATGTAAAATGTACTGTTACATTTATTATGTCCTGCTTCGTTATTATGGCTGTCATGTTTTGTATATTTCTTTAGATTATCCTGTGAGCAAAATTAGATCAAATACGTCATACAAGAAGATGAAAATGCTAAATATTACCAAGCAATCACTTAATGAATTCTATTCTCCTTTTAATGAAGCTTTAGCTGAGTTACTGGGCAGTGACAAATGGCTTTGGAAGGATTGAAAATGCTCACAGGAAGGTAACTTCGGTATTATTTTGCATCATAATTGGTGCAGCAATATATATACAACACACACACACATGCACATGCATACGCACACGCACACGCACACGCGCACGCGCACGCACACGCACACACACACACACACACACACACACAACATCTGTATAAAATCAAAATACTCTCCTTGACTTGACAAGTGTCGTAGATGTATTTTATTAAAAGTTAAAATGAATAGTAAAAACATGTTATTATTTTTATTTAAACATTCACCTTTAAAAATCAAGTAAACATCTAAAAATCCAATAAGCAAAAACAGTAGCATACCTAACATGTGAGCAAGGAAAGCAAATTCAAAAATTGGCATCTTTTCAACAACTTGCTAAATTACTTTGTTTGATCAACCTGCCTTCCGTGTTTTTAAAATGAGTGTGCATTTTATGTAAAACTCATTTGTAAAGTTTGACCAGGTAACAACAGGTTTGACCAGGTTTCAGCACTTCCGGTGAAAAACTGAAAGCCTATAATTACCTTTATCAGTAATATTATTACTTTTGCCTATGTCATGTTGAACTACAACTGACAACTTAGACGCACCTGGTAAAAAGCAGTGAGTGAGGCACTAACTGTATAATAACAATAGATGAAGTGACAATATATGTGACCATTTATTAAAGTGTTCAGCTTGGAGTCCAACAGATCCAATTGATAAGTGAAGCAAAAGACCTAGAAAGACTTAATAAATTTCATTTACAGTGAATCGGTTAAAGGCTTAACATTCTCAGCTAGACTTTTCTTCAACTGTTCAGCTAGTTTGCCGTTATTAACAAAATTTAGGAGCCCTACGTAACGCTACGTAACCCTACGTAAGGTCACAAATGTATTTTTCTCCACAAGTTTTTTCCCACTTGAGGCGGAAGTTCTAATTAATTCTGGTGTTTGTTTCATTTTTGAAAGTATTTTAGAATTGTAAAGCATCTAATTACCAACATTTTCCAGCAGAGTGCTACAGTGCTTTTAGATATCAATTAATGCAATTGGTGCTTTTGTATGCGATAAATGTTTTCTCAGATGATACGTATATTAACTACAATCTTAATTCAGATAAAAGGTAGTACTTAACTGCAAAATGTCATTAATATCATCAGATGATGGTTCTACTCAAGGTCTTTCTCAATGGTTGTCAAACGCAACGATGAAAAGAACTGCTCTACTCTTTTGGTATATATGAGTCACCACATTGTTGTTATTTACTAGATTACTTATTAAGTGAATAATTACGCATTTTATTTAAAACATAATATTGTCAGCAACAATATTTTGTTGGTTCCTTTTATGCTGAAACTGACCACTGTCTCATTGGCATTACACTTTGGCCAAAGCCTATATTAAGAAAAATTAACCTAGAATATTTGTATCTTTCAGCCACAAAATCGCTCCACCCACGTATTTGTCTAAGTTCATCTTTAATGTCTTTACCATAATCTGTATGGGCGTATCCAGGAATACAACGCATCGCAGTTTTGAACAATGGGTTCTTCCCAAATCAATTAATAAATAAATAATAATATTATTTTTTTCAAACATACATCAGCAACAACATGTTTTTATTATAAAACAATAACACAATTTTATGTAACGCAAACTGGAGTATTAAAAGGCAGTCATTTTTTGTAGTAAAACAACAGTAAGACCTATTAACTTAATTAAAGTACGTGCTTGGCACTAAAGTTGGAAGGTGTTGGAACAAATGGAAGAGATGCTGCTTTGGTAAATTTTCATACGCCGTGTAATAATTATTATGATGCCAATTGCACTAGACAGTTTGAAGATGTCTCAGTGTTCAAAGTTTAATCATAATAATGACGATTGGGATTTTTGGCTATTTTCATGTTGAAAAGTACAGAGTATCTAAAAATCAGGGTTTGTAAACAGGGCACATTAGCACCCCTATTTATAATGTATTCCTGACTGCCTCTAAGGCTTTTGGCCAAGTAAACTTTATCAAATTGTTTAGCTTGTTGTAAAAAAGTATTCTTTTTTCAATAGTGTACGTACGTTGCTAAACATGTATAATTGTATGTCGAACAAAGAGAATGTAAAATGGGATTATCAAATGTCAAACGCTTTTACTGTGTCAAATTGGGTGTGGCAAGGTGCTGCTCATTCTCCCACCCTTATCGGGGTATATTTAGATGATCTGCTGGTAAAACTTGAAGAGTCCGGCTGCGGTTGCTACAAAGTCAACGTTTACACTGGCTCAGTCAGCTAGTTTGACGATTTAACAATTTTAGCGCCTAGCGCAAAGGCATTGCAAAAGTTGCTCCTAATCTGTGAAGAATATGCCAATGAGAACGACATCAATTTTGTTAATATACAGAGCAATAAAATTAAAACTGAATGTATTAGATTTACTCCATTTAAAGAAAAAAATTGTCATATCCATGCATAATGCTTTGCGGCACCTCTATGACCTGGTGTGACACGGTCGTTCATCTTGGTCTTACTTTATCCTTTGACCTCTCTGACGATAATGATACTTTATATGAAAGAAAAGATTTTGTGTATCGTGCAAATAGCATTATTTGTGACTGTGGTTTTGTAAAGAGTCAAATCAAAACAAAAATTTTCACGAGTTATTGTCACAGTTCCTATGGAAGCCAAGCATATCGTCAAGATAATTGTATTTATCGATATTTCCTGCAATTTTGGCTTGCGTAAGTTGTGACTCCCATATCTAGCACACACTTATATATTACCTTATGTTGCCAATAATTGTACATCCAAGTCAACAGTTTGTCAAGCGCTTTACAATTGTGACAATTAATTACTATTTTAATTGTAAACAAAGTAGTAACGCTATTGTTAAATTTGTGGCACAACAAGCTCTGTTTACTGTTAATCAGCAATGGGTTTTAATTTACGTTTCGCGTTGACTTGTAGTATTTATCAAATGGAAAAAATGCATATAATATTTTGGCAGGGAGACAGTGTGGAAAAAAGGCTTTTTAGGAAGCCAACAGGTAATTGTTAATGCGACTAGAAACTGAATCTAAATGCTTAGAATGTAATGATTTTAGTTTTTTTAAACACAGCACAGCTGCAATCAATTCTAAATTACATTTTTACATGTTAATTAGCAAGAAATTGTACTGCTTATAGATTTTGTCGGAAATACTAGGCCCGTTAAAAACTTTTTTACTGTCGTTATGTTGTTTTTGTTACTTCTCGTGTAAATAATCTTGACTGATAAAACGTTTTATGAATTATTTCTGTAAAATTTATTTGAAAAATGATGTTAATAATAAAGTGGCTTTGAATTGTATTCTAACATTATTTAGGTCTCCTATATTTTTTGTAATGAAATATGAACCTGATTATAACCTGATATATGAACCTGAAGTAAGTATCATACTCGAATTGGAAATGACGCCAGGACTGCACTTTTACCACTATATTTAGTGTCGTTACCAAAATTTGTGCAACTGATGATCTAGATTACAAGGTTTTTTAAATACATTTTGTAGTAGATATGATTTTAAAGGTGACTAAATCCGGCGTTCCAATTCATATGGTATCAAAAACATTTGTGCAGTGATAGGTTAAGTGAACTCAAACGTAAATCAATTGATTCACATTCATTATGGAAAAGTGATGGTTAGCCAAGAACTGGTTATATTAATGCTGAAAGGTTATGAAGTAGAAACAAGCTACTAATGGAACAAATAGAAATTGTGATCTGCATTCAGCAAACTAACGTCTTTATTGCAAACTAATAGGCACAAATGTGAACAGTTTGGGAGGACTTGGAAAAATAAGTTTGTTTCTCAGACTAAAGTTTTTATGAACAAATTGAACAATTCTGTAGATTATGTCACAAACAAATTTAAGGCTGGTTTCGAGAGAGTTTTTGGCCCAGACACTAAACAATTAAAAGGTGAATTAAAACCTAGCTTTTAAACTATTAGTACATATAAAAAGCAATAAGAGTTTATAGAACCTGCGGATGAGGTTTGGAATTTTTGCCAAAAAGTGGATTGGGATGAATTGATTGGTACTTAGAACTTTGAATTTTTATCGAAAACGCTTTATATGTACCACCAGAAACATAAAATCAAGCCAAAAACGCCTAATTTTGTTACGACAAATTCAACTTGTTTTCAACTTTGTCTGAGAAAATTGAATTTTTGTAAAATAAGCAGTTGGACAAAATTTGTGCGACAGAATGTCTTGAATTCAATTACTTACGTTTTTCAATGGTTTTATTTACAATGACAATGAAACAAGAGTCATTAGTACATGCTTGTTAATAAAGACTTACTGGTCTATTATAAGAGACCTACGTTTTAGTAAAGAGAAAAGAAATTTCAATATCACTAAATTACATGATTACATATGAAAGACGCCCAATTCTGGCTAATTACAGCTATACTAAAGACTTGAATGGCAATAACATGGGTACGATGCAAATTTAATGGTATGTTTATATATAGGAACCATTTGCAATGGCAGATCAATGCCAACAGGGCAAAAACACTTTAGCTCATGATGTGCTATAATAGCATAATTCTCGACAGTCGGTAAGCAAACAAAAAATTTAAGTAAACAAAAAAAAGGAAGCAACTCATTAATTAGACCGGGCCTAAGTTAACTAATTGTTGCATCTAAAAACGAGGACTGGTTTGAATTAAAAAGAATTAAAGATAATAATAATGATTAGCCAAACATGCAAAAAAATTGCATATAAACCCACAATGACAAACAACACCACACCCAGCACACCATACAACCCTAATCACATCACATCCTCCATGCTACACCAACACCACCACACCATACAGCTCCACCACTCTGCCGATGCCACACAGCTCTGCTAAATGGACAGTGCGTCATCATCAGTAGAATGGGGCGCAGAATGTTGAAAGGAGCAGAGACGAGAAGACGGGTACGCGATTAACTGGACAAACTGGACGGAAGGAAGTCTGCCAGCAATGTCATCGTCCCCACCTCCGTCCCTCCGAGTAAAAGCAGATGCGAGAGAGGGACACAAATGGACATCTTTCGAGAGGATGAGGAAGAGGAGGAGAAAGATGAAGAAGAAGAAGACAAACTCGTAATTTCGATGATGCCCCCTCTATCACCATCGATGATTGTCACCCCCACTGCGCCCTCTGCCCCCAAAAAACCTAGAAATGTGAAAGAATGGCTCATCAAGTAACTAGTTGTCGATTGAGAACAACAACAACAACAACAACAATACTATTGTTCTTCTTCTCTTGCAGGATAATAAACAACCGCTGCAGGATTTCAAACAACCTCTAACCACTGTTCCTCGCAAGCAACAACAGGGGACGCGCGTTGGCAAGCATGCACGCAAGCGCGGCCCCCGCAAGGTTTAAAGAAATACAACTTCGAAAAAATCAAGTCTCTGAAATTTGTAAACAATCGCAAGCAAATCGTCACCAAAGAAAAACTCATTCAATACGCTTGTTTTTAGCATCTCTGCTAGAATACATGAAAATGTTTAAACAGTAGTCGGGGTTAAATTTCTGAAAAGCTTTGGCAGCGAAAATTGGTTTGGCAGGAAATTCAATATGATACCAATTTAAATAGTGAGCATATTACATCATTGACCTGACTCAACTGTTATCCTGATATTAGCGGTGTAAAGTTTATTTTTTACAACAGTGAACTGTTGAAGATTAGAAGCCACGCTGTAGCATATGTAGGTACTAAACTATGAGCTTGACCTAATTTGCTGTTGACACTGATTGCAGAACAACTACTGCTATGTTGTTGAAAAACTTTAGGCCTGCTGTGTGGAAACACAGTCTGGAAAGATGGAACTTTCACAGAAAGCAGATAATAATAGTGATGCAAATCTTAGGTAAAGAATAAAACACTTAGTCGAAAACCCTGGGAAAAAACAACTGAATTAATAAAATAATATAACGATTTAATGAATATCTCAAAATACATTGCAAGACAAATAGTAATAATAAAGATTAAGCCGGCTAAGAAAAGAGCAATGTAACGTTTTTCATCAGTCCTATCTCGGCATCATCAAGCTTCTTTTCTCCATCCAGCGTCATCTCTCTCTGACTCCTCACCAGTGGGTTCCGTCAAGAAATGGTGCACCATAGTACGGTTGGCCTGATTACTTCTTCATCTAACCCATTACGTGAACGACGTCTCTATACGTTGACGACTCCTGATGACGTCATTCGCACACATATACTCGTCACAAGGTAAGGATCACCAATTTCGCAATCACAGCATTGAAGCACCAAAGACAGTAACATCAATATCAGGTAAACACGGGTGTGTATCATCAGCAGCAGCAAATATCACCAACAACTGGTAAATATAATCTTTTCTGCAGCGTCAGGAAAACGTTTTCAGCAGTACGTATCATCTCTGTCTGCAGAACATACAATATAAAATAATATAAATGACTTGCATGTACATTTAACAAAAACCACGTAAATTATACATTAGGTTACATTAAATGAACTGTAGCATTAAGCTGTAACTATTCTTTTAGCTCTGGTACAACTGTTTTAAACTGGGCTACTTTTTCATTATTCTTAGAATTTGCCTGTTTTTGTAAAACTGTTGAAACATTCCAGTTTGCAGTGAGATGCTTTAGTCTTTCATTTCCATAAACTCTGTGTGCATTCCATGCTAAGTAGCTTCTACCATGATCTGTTTCCACATTCAGAAAGAAATAACCTCCTGGTTTGATTAAGCACCAGGCCTGAGCCATGGTCTCCAAATCACCACTTGGATTCAATGCATCACCATAGCGTCCAAGTCCACTGTGTTCCATTGAAGAATAGCTGATTTCAAAATCAAATAATGGTCTCGGCTGTTGAAGATATTGCACAGAAGGGTTTCGAGGCAAAATTGTTGATATTTTGCTGTGATATGACACAAGATTACTGTAATCCATTGTTGTGATGTGACCAACGTTTCTATTAAGCAGTAAAGCTTCGATCCATGGATATTCAGTGCCAATAACAAAACCATGTTTACCTTCTATCTTTTCTCTGTACATATCTAAAGCTTCCTCTACGACTTGCATTGCGTGAATGCCATAAACTTAAATGTTCTTTCCTTCTGATGCAGTGAATCATCATAGTCCATTTTACAAAACCTCTGCTGTAAAATAGACTTGAAATTGAACCGCCGCCTCTCGCACAGAGAGTGAGCACGGTACCACTGAGCTGTTAAACTTGACTATTTTGGCAAGTGATTATATTTAACAATGTTTATTTGATTCAAAATGGGAACATTTGAATGAGGTTCTACAAGGACATCAAACTATAAAGTGATTATCTGAAATTGGTTGTTTTTTTAATTGTAATCAATTTTCAGTTAATTTTAGGTTAGTGCCTCACTGTTTTAATTGTGTTTTTCTGATACATTTGATTAAGTTTGAAATAACGTGCTTGATAAATCGGTTTTAAAGCATAATTTCTGCATGTGAATGTTATTATGTAATTAAGATATGGTTATTTTATCAGATTGCCATCTCCATCACAGCAGAGTCTTAACAATTTCACCCAGAATTCTGGTTGGTGATGTAGTAGCTTTATAAAAATTACGATATCGCATTTAGCATTTAACAGACTAGATTCACTGATGCAGTGTCTTGTTTTTTTTGCCATGTTATCACAAAATCAATAAAGCACAGGAATCACAGTGAAAATTTGAGTAAATGAGCCAAGCCAAGGCATTCTTATAAAGGTTAAACTTTGGATGAATTGAATTTCTCAAATACGATTTGTAAACGTGATTCGTGATCAAGAAGTGGAAAAGATCAATATTTTTCTACTAATTGCACCAGAGATATTCAGTACATCTTTCAAAGACCCTTTATTTTCTATACGTCTTTGTTTGTTTTTAAACAGAGTCGAACAGTTTTACCTCTTTGTGTTAAACTCAGAAAAATGTTTTCACATATTTCAGAAATCTTCAGAAACTAGTTGCGCCCTGTATAAATGCTGGAAAGACTGAGTTAAACGACAGACAATATTACCAATAGACGGGAGAAGCTTTTTTGTTTAATTAAGCTGCCAACCTGGAACTCCCAGAGGAAGCGTTAACAAAAGATGGAAAGCAAATACAGACAAGAATGTCAATAGAATGTAAAAGCTTTTTTGTTTAAGCTGCCTACCTGGAACTCCCAGGGAAAGAGTTAACAAAAGATGGAAAGCAAATACAGACAAGAATGTCAATAGAATATAAAAGCTTTTTTGTTTAAGCTGCCTACCTGGAACTCCCAGAGGAAGAGTTAACAAAAGATGGAAAGCAAATACTTAGCTGCGGTTAAGAAAGGCGTAAAATAATCACCAATGATTTGGAGTAGGACTACGTTTTCCCATGCAAAATATTGAAAATTAGAGCTACTTTAAACATTCCCATGAGAAGGGCATTTTAACTAAATTGTTTAACACATCTGCAACTTACTGACATTTTGTATGTTGTGAAATGTTGAATTTTCACAAAACTAAAATGTCCTAAATTCTTTCCCAATCACAAGACATTCACTATTCACAAGAAAACCTTTTTTCTTTGCTCTCAACAAATTTATCCATGCTCATGATCAATAAGAGAACTTGAATCTTAGAATTCCGCTTTTCGTGTCTCTGTCTTATCCAAACAGCAATTATTTTTACGCAGTCTCGCCCTTTAATTTCGTGCAGAGGAAAACCAGTTTCTACCCCTGTGTTTGCATTCAAAATACTTTCAAAAGTTTTCAGATCTGAAAAGGCCATTATATTCCTTTCAATCTTAACAAAACATCTTATTGTGTATCTCTCAGTTATGTTATTTCAAGCATCAACAAGCAGTAGAAATAATAGAACATGCTTGCTAAAGGAAATTCTAAACTCACACAGAAAACACGCATTTCATCGTCTGTTACTTATTTACAATAATAGAATAGCTTGAGAACGCCGTGAATTAAAGAATAGATAGCAATAACAGTTAGGCACTACCGAAACTTTCAACTAAATGGATGAGTGTGTAGTGCTGTTTCCCCGATGTTAGCTGGTTTCCCCCCGGATAGGGAGAAACACCTCTTGTAGTTAATAATCTTGCAAAACTACTTAAAGGGAAATATCATGAAAATCAAGTTAAACGTATTTTATAGTTGCCCAACCTGTGAACAAATTTTTTTTAGCCAAGTAACTGTTTTGTATCTCATATCTCACCAATGAACTGCACGTACCCCTCCCCGAGTGAAAAAAATGAACTAGCGCAGCTCTGCTGATGACGTAGCAGTCTTGTTCTGATACTGTCGAACACAACTGGACTAAGAATAAACCTGTTATTACAACATTACAGTGTTTGACCTTGTGTTTGCCATAGCAAAATCTTACTGTTTTTCTCCAAGTTCATATTACATATAGTATATAGGTGTAATGTCGTCCACGTGTAGATTTCTTCTATGATTTACCTGGTATTATCACTAGTATTTTATGTACAGGCTTAACAAACATTGGATTTTTTTACTTTTTTTCTCTGCAACAGCACTTAAATAAAAAGAAAAAGATATGAAGAAATGGTTAATCCAGGTTTATAAATAAAACCTCGGTTGCGTCCTTCCCGGACCCCCTAAAACACCTATGAAATGCAACCCCCACGCCCCTCTTTCGCCATACCTGGATCTTAGTAATACCTTAGCACCAAAACAGTAAACATTGGCATGAAAAATGCTCCGGAAAGTGAGTTTGCATCTGAACTGATAATGTCCTTAGGTAACAACTCGCTTGGCTGATCCATGATATGGTGTGCAGTAGATAGAATCGTCTCTGCTGCATAGGGTTGTGAGTCTTGACTTACGAATTGTTAAATAGGCAGGTCTCACAAACCATTGTTTGCAATTCTGATTGCACACATCGAATAATTTTTCGGCAAATCTTGCTAAAGCTTCCCTTTTCAGCTCTCCAGTACAGCCAATTTTTACCCGCACTGTTTTTTTACAATTTTTTTTTGAATTCCACACAGTTGCAAAAATTTATATTTTTCTATTGTTACTCTGCTCTTTTAACTGGGTCTATCGGCAACTTTTAGCAAAATCAAAGAGAAACGTAAAACAACAGGTTTTTCAAGATGTACCATGCTTCCCGAAAGAGAAAGAAATGAAACAGAAAATTGATGCGCTACATAAACAAACATGAATATCTGCAAATATTTAATTTGTGAGCGCATAAATGAAGTGAAACAACTAAAGCTAAATGTCAGTATCTAGGTGTGACTTTTTTAAGAATGATTTGTCTTGTAATCTTGCTAATGGCAAATATGAATAATGTGTTCACGTGTGCTCTAGTGTTTTTCAGAACTTTGTGAATTACTGTGAGATTCTGAAGTGAAATTTAATTTCTGCTAATTTCGATTTTGAGTGTAAAATTCGTGATGTTTTTTTTTTTGAAAATGTGAAAACCCCAGTTTCTGCTTTTTTCCATGAGTAGTAAATTTTAGTCTATTTTGTGAATATGTGTGATGGTTATTTTTTCTGTGAATAAATTGGGCTTCGTGTTGTATCAGTAAAATCAATGCAAGATTTTTTGTTCTGTTTGCTTGTTTATACTTTAACAAATAACCTTTATTATTGTCAAAGTTCTTTTATACTTTTTTCTTTTGCGCAAAGAGGCTTTAATATTTAATACCTGTTTTGCCACGCTAATGTTCCTCGCTGGAATTTTTATAAATTCAATTTCTAGAGAGAAACGTGTAAAAAGACATTGTAGCATTGTGTCACTCTCGCTTGTAAAATTTTCTTGTTGGACTAAAAAATCTTTGCTGAATTCCAAGATTACGCCTGTACGAATCACAATACTCAAAGTGATTACAAACTAAATGATGACTATTTTCTCTTTGCTTTTTCTCCAATAGCATCCATTCTAACATCCATAGCTTACATTCTAAAGACAAAATCGAAAACCAAAATAATATGGAGTGGCGTAGTGTGTTGTGTGGTGGACTTGATGTGGGTAGTGAGGTTTTGTCTTTGTGGTTTTTTTTGTCTTGAAAAATGCGCAAATTTTCTGGCGGTGATTGATTAGTCTATCATTAATTTAATGTTGCTTCTGGATTTATTATAATATGTAAAGGTCTCGATCCTGTATGGTCTCATTAATGGTTTATTTTTCCAATCGGGCTCAGCTGGGTGAAAGCCTTTTACCCCATTTTTTGCAAAATTAGTTCATCTTATTTTTAGAGATTGGGAACGGCCCTGGTTGGTTTGATAGCCGGTTCACATCGCGTTCATCATATTCGATTTTAATGCCACTGCAACTCATTCGCGGGCATTTTCAGGTGCACAACTTCCGATTTTTGGGAAACTTTTAGGAAATAAAGTGTAGTAAAAACATTATAGTGGCATCTGTTGGGATTCCTGTAAGGATAAATATAGATCTTTCGAGATAAATGGAATGGCTTATATGATGATGTGACCCACTTTTATATACCCCTACTTTAGTAAGAGCTGAGACTAGTTGATTGGAAGCCATCGTCCTGACGTCATTTCACTTCACTCCGCCTATAATTTTGCTTCAGCAGAAGCTGCTGCAGGCTGCTATAATAGGAATGGTTTATTATCATTCACACCAGTCCTTTAAGATCAAACCCCCACCGCTGAACGGACTATCTATCCACAGCCAGCACCACACTCGGCCTGTTCCCGTTCTTCAGATCTTAGGCGTATAAGTTTTGCAAAAAAACGACAGAAAAATGGCCATTTTTGGAGGTTTTTTGCCCCCGTTCCTCCCGGTGGGCCCGATTCGAAAAATTAACCCCCAATGGCACGACACTAGATCGAGACCTTTCTTTTCATATATAGATCGCCGCAAATGGTGCCGTCGTCGAAGCTGTAGCCTCGAATCTTATATATATATGTTATATATATATATATATATATATATACAATATATATATACATATATATAACATATATAACATATAACATAACATATATAACATATAACATACCAACGTAACATATAACATATATATATATATATATATATAACATACCAAGAATATTAATATAAAAGATATCAAATTTTGTTGCATAATCAACATATATATTACATAATTTCATCAGATCACTTGACGTGGTACTTAATAGAAAATATCGTAAGCGTACGTCAAATGATTGTAATAAATATCTGCAATTTGACATCCATGATTACTAGATTTTCACTAAGTTCTCTAAAGTAGAAGTTAAACAGATGAGGGGACATCTTTCCTCCCTGCCATACACCATTGCCAACTTTAAAAATCTCAGAGTTAAAATAGCCCTCTCTCACCAGCATGCCTTGATGGGTGTAATAAAAAAACAAGTAAACAAACAACAACATTTGGCATCTCAGTTTCAATGAGTTTTAAAAACAGTTTAAAATAATTAATTCTATCGAAGGCTTTGGAGGCGTCTAAAAGCATTATATGTACAGTACTCTGGCAGTCTATATAATAGTCTACTACTTCTTTTAACATGTAAATACATAACTCAGTACCCAAGTTCTCCACATAACCAAACTGGTTGGGTGTGGCAGGTAAACAATCAGCATAACGAGTCAATACAACAATTTCTAAAAGTTTACTAGAGACAGAAGATAACGCGATGGGTCTGAATTTATTCCTGTCTGTTATATCTCTATTTTTGTCTTTAATAAGTGGCACAATTACTGATAACATTAGTTAGTCTGGTAAGAACCAATGAGTGATACAAGATAAAACAATGCGAACAAAACTTGGTAACACGTGAGAGGCATATCTAGAATGCTCTGACTTGAGACTGTCCGGTCCTGCTGACCTATTCAATGCTAGCTTTTTAATGGCTTGCTGTACCTCAACTCCCGTAAATTTGTTAATTGCATTGACGTTTCCACATAGTGCTTCATGTAATTTATTGGCAAGATTGCTGTTATCAACAGAGTTAAGAAGATTCTGATAATGATCACCCCACATGTCACAAATTGCCTTTTCGCCTACTACGTCGCCAGTCTTTGGTGGAAGTGGGATTTTTGAATTAGTTTCTTTTTTATCTGAGCCCAGAACTGATATGAGCTGCAGTTCATAAGCCTATATGCAGTTTTATTGGCAATAATGCTTTGTTTGTGGCGCTTATATTCGGGCAAAGTTTGTTTAAATTGTGTGCGTGCACGAAACACAACATTGGCTAAATGCCCAGAACGAGGTTTGCCGTTCAAGTACCAGTTACGGAGCTTTCGCGCAAAAACTTGTGCTTATCAGCAACAAGCTCATTCTAGCCGGGAATTATTTTTTTTAATGTCGAACTGTTTGCTGCCAGGAATAGTGCAATTTGCAGCACAAATATTGTCATAGTAGTCTATATTGTCATAGTATTCTGTAGGCTGCAATTTATGATTGGTGTTGTGGCAGTTTATATGTTAGCAAAGAAGTGCGTCATACGGTACTGCAAGTTTAGACAACAAATCTTGCGTCATTGACGTGTAATCGAACAGCTGGTTGCTGATAGCTTTATCGCAATCTACCTGATGCCGCGATAAACTTTTAGTTGACTTAGAAAGCACAGCGCCATCAGCAGCAGTAATGAAATTGTCATAATTGAGGCGGATATCATGTTTCCGTATTAATATTCATTAACATAGGCATATGATGAGAAGAAGTAAGATCATAATTTACACTAATTGATCTAGCCACGTAGTAGTGTTATGAGCTACACTAACAAATGTAAAGGTTGAGTTGGACAGCCTACTAGTATCGGATATCGCATAATTATTGACGCTACAAATATTATTTAATTTGCCTAGACGGATGTGAATTAAAATCACCAATACAATAAAGGTAACTAGAGATAGTATCTTCTATAATGGAATTTAGGTTACCTAAACATTGTCTAAATTCATCTCTGTTATCAAAGGATTCATAGGGTAAGTTGACATTGTTACAGGCATTAATTTATCTTGCAATATTAAAGATTTACCCATAATCCTATACTCATTATTATTGAAAAGTATTTTCCAGTCCAAGGAAGATCCTTCGTCCACAAGATGCCAAGTCTGCCTTGTGGCCTTCCCTCTTGAATAGTTTGTTCTATTGCTGAGTGGTTCATACTCCAGGTTAAATTCCCTCCACTTTGGAAGCCATGGAGAAAGAAAGAGAGAGAGGGAGAGACTAGAAAGTTCATGGGCAACAACTCAATTGCAATTTATGCTTTTGGAGTCACTCCGTCGTTTTATGCAATTTTTTATATTTTTCAAGCTGCTTGATTTATAACTCTATGACTATTATGCACAGAAACAACCAACGACTGCAATAAGGAACTGTTATATATATGATGCTGCCACAGATAATTCTCTAGCCTTGGAAGTTCACTGGCAACGCATTCAGTTGGATCACACAGAGGCAGCTGAAAGAAACACAATATTATTTTAGTCACTATAACTAGAATATGTGGCGCTATTGAACAATCACGAAGATTTTACTGACTATATAGTAAGATTTTTAACTACTGTTATATTCAGAATAATATCGGCTATTCAATGATGCTGTTTGTTTAAAAGTGATTTAATTGGACAAAATTAAGAAAAAGACGCCCTGCCTTTTTCAGGCACACCAACTTAGCCTGGTCAAATTAAGGTCGCATCATCTTTTAACAGGAATTTCTCCTTTTAAGTACAGCTCCTTTTTGAAAAATAGAATGTTGTGTATGGATAGTCGAAATTTGCAGCATTAGCTGATTTTACACAAGTGATACTGTACATTGCAAACACTGCTGTCACTGAAGGCTTTTTTGAATTGACTTGTCAAAAATAAATTTTTAATCTGTCAAAGGGAAACAAATGCACTTAATATATATGTTTGCATGGAAGTTAATTGCGTGAGGAGTAGAAACCTACAAAAATGATTAAACATAACGTAATTGCTGCTTACTGACAGCCGTTTTTCACGAAATCATGCAATGTGCAGCAAATGCTTACGGTCCTGAAAGTGTTAGTAGAGAATCATTGATAAGAATCTATTACAGTCCTGTCTACCCATATTTAATATTATGGCATCAAGTTTTGGGATGGTATATACAAAAGTAATCTGAAAGTTCTACAAATAATCTAAAACAAAATTCTTAAATTAATATGTGAGGATTTTTCCTGTATTCTAAGCACCGGGTGGCAGTGGTATAAGACAGGTAAAAGGTGTGGGTTTTGTTATTGTGTCTGCCAAATATTCGTATTTTTTCTTGTCTTGGTGCTACATGTATTTCATCTTTGAGCCATCTATATGCTGCTATGATGTAAGTATTTAAGAAAATTAAAGCACTCATTTTTTTGAACTTCTAAATTTGCATTCACGCGTCAGAAAACGTTCTATAATACCTCAAGAGATATTTTTTACTATTTAATTAGCTATGTATTTTGCATTTGAGTATTTTGTGCTACACAATATTTTGTCTCGACTTATTAGGCTCAAACCTTATGTATGCTTTTCTTAATTTGCAGATTAAATGGTAACACTACAAAAAAGAAGTTACATAATATATCATATAAGGTATGATCATACCACAAATATAATCTACTTGTGTGCTCTTAAAGTGAAAGAAATGTATGATATGTATTGTCTTCATTTCATATATCACTATCATAATTCACTTCTTCCTCCAGCTTTTCAGTTATCCCTTAATCCAGTTTCAAATCAACATGATCATCACACAAGTTATTCGGTCAAAAACGATATACTTCCACTTCCAAAACCAAATATAACGAAACAGTCTTTAAAATATAACGCTATTAAAATATGGTGATCAATTCCGCGTGAAATAAAAACTCTTAGCAGTTTAGAAAAGAATCAAAGAATTGCTTACTACAATTGTATAATTAGCTCACCACAGTTTGACTCATCCCTGAACTGATCTTGTTCAAATTTTTACGTTATACCTTATGAGAATTACTATGTAACGTATCTTGGTAACGTATCTACGTAAATTGGTGCACTTATCAGAAGGAGGACTATAAAACAAATGATCCTTCCTTCTCCTCACAGTGACTGTATATTACATAATGTGTCAAAGTTTTGTATGTATGATGCACTGTGAAATAAATTTATAATTTTAATTATTCTGGAGGTGGTGCACGCTTACAGTGGTGCAAGCCCTAACGAGTTTTCACTTATAGTGCTTGCCGTGATGAATATGCATACTGTGATATCATAATCATTAATATCTACTGCATACATACTTTTTTCATTGTGTGCATAGACTGTATAACTGTATTTCCAAATAAATAAATTACCAGCGGAGTAAGAAAAATCAATACTATTGTTTAGTCTTTATGTTCTTACCTTGTTAAAGCTTAGTTACATTTACAACGAATATCCACATGTCCTCGCGCTCGTCGGAGTTATTTTTAATTAGTATCACATGGTTGTATATATGTATGCATGTATCTGTTTTGCAATTCGCAAGTCATCCTAACTATGTGTGTATCTATTAATTAGAAGCAAGAGTATAGATGGTTGAATACTAAGAGGCTATATTTTTATGATGATACTTAAAGTTGTTTAAGAAATGACACTATGTGTTTTGCAATGTACAAAGCTTGAGTTTTAAAGTGATATGAATTGTATATATATTACACATCTCGCTACTCTAAAAGCAACTCACCTACTTTGAACCTACTTTGACAAGGTTTTTGGACGTTTTCTTGGAATTGGTGTTAATGCTTTGTTATGTCTGTACATACAATCGATAACAACTTACATTTTGATACAACTGATATATTAAGTCTGTGCATTAAATTGATAATAACTTACATTTTGATACAACTGATATATTAAGTCTGTGCATTAAATTGATAATAACTTACATTTTGATACAACTGATATATTAAGTCTGTGCATTAAATTGATAATAACTTACATTTTGATACAGGTGATATATCATTCTCACCAATAGAAACTCAGGAAAATTCGATGAATTTCTGTAAAAATGCATTGCCGTGCCATGAAGAATACCAAGTCCATTAATTTTTGCAGATTTACATATTTGATTTTGTCGAATAATATCCATTGCGATGTTCCATTCACATGGCAGGACAAAGATTCTATCTGCAAAATGATAATCTGCACTTAAACCTCGTTTCTGATGAAGATAAACAAATGGCATTTATTAATTTGACAGCACTCATCTCAAGCACTTCTCCTTTTCATAGTAAATGAAATTTTACTTAAATCTACAATCTTTTTTTTTACCAATGCCAGTAACTTGACATTATAATAGAACTTGCACGGGTGGCTTCTTATTTTGGGTACTTGAACAGCCCTGAAAAGATTTTTTTAATATTTGCCTGTTATTAACGTTTAGTCTAATAATTACGGGCTTCACTTAATGTTATTTCCCGTTTGCAGTTGCATTAAGAAGACTTTAATCACTGAACATAATCAGTTTAACATGGACAGACATGATGATTATAATTATTTTATTTCATATTTTGACTCTTGATAATTAAACCAAGCCAGGCTTCTGTGAACCACCGTATGCGATTTTGATGACCATCAATAATTATATTGCACTTCTTTACCAGTGTGTTTTCTTCCATAAATGTTCAATATACATTGGTCTCCTGTGACGGCATCCTTGTGAAATTCTCTAAGCATTTCAGTTATCTCTGAGGTAAAGTTTACTTTTCGCATGTTGCTTAAATTCATCAAAAGTACGCCAGAGTTGAAACCTGAAAATACAGTAGTCCGTTGGCATTAAATAAAATTTGTTAGCGTAACATTTTGTAAGTCGCTACTTAGCGGCAATGTGCAAAATCCACGGTTACAAATCAAAAATGTGTCATGAGAAGGCTTATGAGAAAATTTACCCAAAATAGTCCCCTTGCCAGACACTTTATGTTGCACAACTCTGACTACGTTTTTTTACTATGTAACTACTGTAAAATCAAAACAATTACACACATATATTCACACACACACACACACACACACACACACACACACACACACACACACACACACACACACACACACACACACACACAAATATACACATATTCCACCAAAATTAATTATACGATTTAGTTCAAATGTGTAACAGCGCCTTTGTGGTCTTTTGCTTTATAGCAACTTTAAATTTTTCAAATGTACACAATACAGTACCAACCATTTTCTCCAAGGAGATTAGCTACCGTTGATTATTGAATTATGTAAACAAGCTTTTCTGCATTCAAGCTGCATTCAACTATTTTCCAAATGTTGTTTTCCAGGAATAGCATTTACAGCCATGATGAATTCATATAACAAGTCTGTGGCCTATTCTCAGATTATTTAACGTTATCTAATTCCTATGAAAAGAAAGTTAACAGTCTGTGAAGATTTCTTGTCATTATGAAACTCACTGAAACGGATACAGTAATACTGTAAATTGTTAGTGTAAACAGATGCTGTAATAGTAAATTACTTCTGTTCTGTAAATACTACAGCCTACATTTTAATTATGGTTGTATTTTATGAGAAAATATATGTTTTGCTTTTGTTTCAGACAATTACCATTCTGTTACCTAGAATAGCCTTTGTAGTTCACGTATAATAAAAGTTACCTGATGATCCAAAAAGGTGATTTTTCAATTTGCTGATTCTGTACAAAGTTCCAGGCTTGCCATTGTTCTCCATTACAACACCTAAAATCTCATTGCTATTCATCTTGTCAAAATACGACCAGAGCAAGTCCAAAGGCCTGGTAATGATAATGTCAACATCCAAATATATTATTCTACTAATGTTTGGTAAAGCATCCTGCAAAATACAATTATTTTAGAGCTGATTAACGAAAATGCTCTTATGTTTTATGAGAAATGACGATATCATAAGAACGAGTAAAAAGCAGAAGAGCAGTTTAATTCAGGAAGCATTTTACTCAGTAATCGCTGAGATCTGGGCTGAATCTGTGACATTCAGAAACACTGACCACCATTCCTGCATGGACAACACAAACAGGAAGTCGGCAAAATGTTTCCATTATTTTTAAGAATATGCATTAGCAATCATAATTTTGTAAAGTCCCTGACATTTTTAATCTTATTTTTGCCATTAGCTTGATTTATTCTTGTTGAACGTTGTTAGTTATTGCAGCCTTGAATGCTAGTAAAATAATCAAGTTTGTTTTTGCATTGCTTTCCTACACTGGAAGTAGTTCGAACATTTCAATAAACAATAATATTTAGTTAAGCAACACTGTCACATGGCTTTAAAGTAAAATCGACGTTTTGTTCCACAGAAGATCTTGTTGTTTAAATAAATTGAATTTTTAATTAATCATTAATAGTACATTGCATTGTTTATTTTTTATTCTGTGATGATTGTTTCCATAGATACCCATGGTTTTGTCACAATGTCTTTTTCCTGCTTCGTCTTCCTGACAAAGACTGCTAGTGTGCAGCAGAAACACTGAATTTTTTAATAACAGTTAATAAAATTATCACTGCTAAATTACATGCTGACAAATTAATGTAAAACGAAACTGATATATTAAAATCACGCAGAAATTTACATAAAAGAGCACGTTTGATTGAGCGACCAATGAGGCAATCATGGGAAGCAGTACGTCTGGAAGGTCTGGAATCACTGACATTAGATGTAGCTAGTTAAGAAAAAAAGGAAAAAATCAGATAATGAGATGAAAAAAAGGAATTACAGGAAAATTATGGTAGGAAGGGAAGATTTGAATGAGCCCTTCTGTTTTTTTATTTGAGTGATGGTTTGAATGACAAGCTTTTCAATCATAAGAATAATCCTGAAATTGTATATTGTAAAGGGGTGATTGTAGCAGGCAGATTATGCTTTTTCGCTTATTTTACCGAGTACGTGATCCCTGACAAACTTTGTATAATTAGAGTAAAACAACGACTGTAGATGGCAGCATAGACTAATTCAGTACTTTGGTGTAGTAGACTGACAATTAAATGGGTCACATAATAGTACAATGCTGCCATCTACAGTCGTTGTTTTACTCTAATTATACAAAGTTTGTCAGGGATTGATTTTTGTTTCTAAATATTATTTCCTTTTGCTTTGAATGATATTCATTAGTCAAAGTAATTAGATTGTTAATTTTATGCTTCAATTCTGGTTCTTACTCTCTTATTCAAGTTTAACATCATAACTTTATAGCACAGCTTTCTGTAAACTAATAATCTTTATTCTGCTATCAAAGAAGTCAAGTAGACTTTGATTTTGGTTTGACTGTAGTCTGTAGAGTATAGGTGACCTTTCCATTTATGGTCTGTATGCATGAATGTGATGTACCTTTCAATAGGAACTTGTATGTCTGGTCATGTGATTACAGCTTTTCATTTCTGGATAAACTAGAAATCTGTAAAGAACTTGCTTTTATATTGTGTATTCATTATTTTATTTCGTTTTTGTTTAGCCCAGAGGAAAAGTTGAGAGGAAAAATGCCGCGGTTAAAATAAGTTTATTCAGGCTGAAAATAGTAACATCAAACTGCTATCAGGAAATAGGCATGTAATTGAACTTACTGCAAGAAAAAGTCTGACGACGGCTCCTCTTTTAAAAAAATTTAACCATTTTATTGGAATATTATCTGTTTCATGGAAGTTCAAGCTGATATCTTTATTCCAACCGATGACCTAAAAATAAAAGCAGTTCATGCAAAACACATCGCGATAATCATTGTAATTATCATTTAATCGAAATTTTGGATAACTCAATTCAGGAAATCCGGAGGGAATATCTGGTGTATCTCTTCCAGATTGTTAGGCACAAAATATTCTATTCGTTTCTTTTACGTTCTTACCCAGTTACTTGGCTGCCTCAAAAAAAAGTGTAGGCTTAACAGCGTGTAGCATTTTACTACGTTTCACTTTTACCCATACAGATGCGTAAATTCCAATAATTCCCAGCTTATGCAAAATTATAAATCGTTAGTTTAGTGATCTTCTCAATTACACGGTGTTCAATAGTTTGCATTTCGCGTCAGCCGCCCAAGAACAAGTAACATATAAATTTGCCCTCTCATAATCTTTAGGATTATAATTGGTACCTTCCTCCAAATGATAATCGCCTAATATGCCTTTCTTACAGCATTAGAGTATATGTTGGTTTATTACATTACTCCACACTTGGAGAGTATAGCATAATTGCTACCCCGATCACAGGATAATAGACAATGAGTTTACAGTTAACGCCTTAGAAAGAAAACCACCGAGCGGGAGTTTATGTGACTGCTAGGTGGCGTTCCTTTTAGGGGGCACACAGCAGCATCCCTACCGTAGCCTAGACTTTCTATTAATTTATGGTTTGAGGTCTAGAAATAGTATTACCTAGAAATTCTGAATTTGCAACATCAGTTCATGGAGAAGAGAGATTGTGAGAACATTCTAATTTAAGACGAAATTTTGGCTTGCCTATCGCTATTTTATTCTTATATGCTGTAGCCTGGATCACAGTACACCTCCCATTACTAATGGGCAACCAATCATCACACTTTCTCGTGAGATTTCAAATGATCTTATTTATACCATACTTATCGGCAGAGCTGTACTTTATTTTAGAGAAAAGGAAGTTTCCAGGGCAGGTCCTCTAGGCAGATCCTTATTATGACATGTCTTGGCGACCACCCACCCAACAACATTTCATGATATTGTTGAAGCAGGCCCTCCCATCAGCTCCTTTGGAGCTATGCTGTGATCACAATTCCTGATCACAGTAGCTCCTCGAGACAGGCGGGCAGGAGGGACATTTCTCACAACATGTCCTCAGAACAACGACCAGATACTGCTCTGTTTTTATTTAATTGAGTTTATTATTTATTCTCCAACCAACGCTTAATAAGATGAAGGTTTTTGGAGCAGGCGGGTATTCTTTTTTTCTTTGTGATCCATAGTTTTTGAGCTAGGGCCACAATATTTATATGTGGTTGGGTGGGACCAAGCTGGTGGATATGGTATAAGCTAGGAGGCAAAACCAAAAAATGGGGGTTGGGAACAGAAATGCATCAAGTGTATTAAAACAGTATCGTGTAGCATATCAAATGATGACGCGATTCGAATGGTATAGGTTACAGTGTGAATCGTTAACCTGTGACCCAGTTAGGGGCAAAATAGGTTCCAACGAGATAAATGCCTTACAGGGTCTACCAAAAATAGCTTGTTGTATATCAAATGGAAGGCCTCAATGAGACAAACTATAAGAATGATATAAGTTATGCAAGATTGTTGACCTATGACTGGTGGGTAAAGGGCAACACAGTTGAATGCCGAACATTCGTTGTGAAATGCATTTTCCATGTGTTCTTGCAATTCAATAAAAGAAAATCAGCACTTTCAAAAAAGGCTGTCGTGTCTTCATTTTTAAGGCTAAATTTTACAACTATTGTTTGCAAAATCTTCAGTTTCTGACCAGGTCAGAAATATTGTCAGCTAGTTATTATTACTTATGCTAAATATTATTTTGCACCTTAAGCATCTGCCTGGTTTGCCTAGTGGTAGAGCCGGTTCCTGACTAAGTTAAATAAAATGTATTATAGTATTATATTATGCCCAGGAACACAACAAAAGTGCATACCTCAACAAAGCTGGCCTTATATCAGCATAGCTAGGTCAATCGCCCTATGACCAGGTTGTAGTTGCAAACTTGAGGCAAATTTGGTCTGATGACAGAGTCAATAATTTTGTTATTGTAGGCTTTGTAGTTTGTAATTTCTAGTGATCAGGTATAGTGCTGCTCGTGACAAAATCGCTCGTCTCGTGGCCATTAACACGTTGTTGTCCTCAACAACAAGAAGAACGACAATTATAATAATGAAGGATTTCATTATAAGTTGACCAACATTCATGACAACAAGAATTCACTAAGGTTTGTGTGAACATGTTCTCTGCATTATTTGCCTCTGCTGCTAGATTACATATTTTACTCTGAACTTTGATAAAATGACAAACTACAAAAGAAAAAAGCAAAAACTAAACATTTACTTCACTTACATTTTGCCAAAGGATGCGCTTGGTTTGCTCACTATCACAAAAAAGATGCAATCTGAGTGGTACTGATGTTACCATTAGAGCAGATTTTATCATATTCGATGCCTCTTCTATATGTTTGTAATCTTTTCCCAGAAGTGTAACCGCCACATCGATGCTTGCCAACTTTCCCGTATTCTATCAAAAGTAATAATAATTAGTAAAATGGAGTTGCGTCAAATCTGCTTTCTCACTGCATTGTTGCTCTTAGCCTTATGAATGGAGTTGAGTTGTTTTACCATAATTGATAAAATATTTACCATATTTACCATATTACCTTTTACAAAATCAACAACACTGACAGTAAATAACACTACAAAACACACTTTAGCTTTCAATCTAATATGTCTAATTATACAAACTCCGTCACAATTCAATTTTTAGGTACAAAAATCTGTGTTCACAACCTCTTTTTCTCGTCGGCCGGTGCTTATTTACATGTCATGCACCTATCCTATACAGAGGACAATAACTGACTATAGTCAAAAATTCTCAACTAACGATGAATCCTAATGCCAGTAGCAATATTAAACGTTAAAGTTCAATTACTGCTACAGTACTTTAAACAATAACTGAAAAATAAACATTTTACATAGAAAAACACAATAGCTTTATAAGCCATCACCATAAAACAAGCTCGGCATAAAATTGGGAAACTTATTGCAAATAAACTTTAAAATTTAAGTCAAAATGAGCTCACAAATTATGAGACACAGTTGTATCCGTCAATGTCAGTTCACTGGCAGTTACACTGATTTTAACAGTCTTTCAAAACAAGAACTTAAAAAAGAGGGATATTAATACCTGGCCTATTAATCAGTCAACCTGCAACACGCCAACAAATAAAAAAATACTTTTCAATTTATCACTTCCTTCTTTTGTATTCTGTGATCGTATAGTATTCAAGTGATTTGTATAATAATTTAATCGATTCGCTTCCTATATAATTAATTGCTACAAGGTGATTCATCACCCGGCTCCTAGGGCTTTAGATGAGTCTATCGGGCGATAATCTTGTCCCTCAAGACTGACTCTTCGACTTTGCGTTGTAAGGTCTTTGACCCTAAAGCTAACTAGCCTAGCTCCCGCAATTGAGCTTCATAAAATTAATTAACAATTAATGCAATGCGAATCTACAGGATTGTATGTCAGATTTAGTGTTGCTTAACTTCATACACTTTAAAGCATACATGAACTCATAAGTTACGTCAAAGTGAATCAACTTTATTGGTTTACAAATTTACTTTATCTAGGTAGCTGTACAAGATTTGTCCTTACATGCTTGTAGGTGTTCACAACTAATGTATAGCTCCAAGAAGATACTCAAGCAATTCACTTATGTTGTGCTTAAGGTGCTTAATACAATGTGAACTACACACTTAACAACTAATCAGTATGCTGCACTTAAGGTGCTTAATACAATGTGAACTATTGTTACACAGAGTTACTCTCAGTTACAAATGCGTTAAGATTACTTAACTTGGTGGAATGACCACAATGCAACTCTTGTAAATTTGGTCAACTCCAAAGATTTTGTGAGACTGTTCGTAGATCCAGTGCACGAACGTTTTGCTGAGGACATAGAACTGTTCCACGCTGGTGTCAAATGATGTCTCTGCTCCCTGTCAGACTCTCTCTGGCTCCTGACTCTCCCAATGACCGCTGACTGACTAACACCTCGTGTTCCCAACTCCGGGCTTATATCCTGAATAGCTTGGCCTTGCGTAATTCGCGCCCTAATGCAATAAGGTGAAAGGTGACATCCCTGAATTAACCCTGGTATCCCCTGCCAAGAAATTTACGATCAACCAGGTGGCTTTAGAGAGACTATGCATCGATCCAGTGCTCAGTCGATCAGCGAGGACGTAGAACTGTTTCACGCTGGTTTCAAGCGATGTCTCCGCTCCCTATCAGATTCCCGTTTCGCCTCTCTCTGGCTCATTGACTCATGACTAACTCCTGTCTAACCCACGACTAACCTCCGACTAACCTCCGACTAACACCTCGTGTTCCCATCTCAGAGCTTATATCCCGAGGAGCTTGTCCTTGCAAAATTCGCGCCAAACGCCATCAGGTGACAGGTGACATCCTTGAACTACCCTGGTTTCCCTTCTTCACTTGGCGTCTTCAAGCGAATACAAGCGACAGGTGACATCCTTGAATTACCCTGGTATCATTTCTTCGCTTGGCGTCTTCAAGCGGATACAAGCTTGGCGTCGGCCATAAAATCCTCTTCCAAAGAAATTTGCCTATTGCGACTTTTCTGTTTAATTAAGAGCAACTCTGCATAAGGCTACAAAGAACAATTATTTTCTCACTGAACAGGTGCCTGTTTACTCTCAGCAAATGATAAGAAACACCTCTGTAGAATAAGTTGCTTCTTAATCAATAAATTTATCTTATCAAGTCACCAAATTTCGCTCACTTGCGGGACACACGCTGACGCACGTGTGTCCACAAAATTTCTTAATAAATTTTTTCATGGCTAAATAAGCAAACCAAGAAACACACTAATTCTCTTGTTTGTTTATGCAATCCCCGAGCAGTCAGCTGATATGTTTATGTCGCTACTTACATAATGTCGATTTTCTTATCAATTTCTGTTGTCTAGACACTTTTTAGCTAACTGTAACTGCACTTCTTGTATTTTGGGCTGGCCTCCCTTTCACGGAAGCAATGAAATATGAGTCACGAGTTTGAGGTGCCACAATGAGCTTCAAAGTAATGGACTCACCTGAGGAAATAGCATTCTAGCAAGTTGTCGTGAATAAATTTATGAATCGATAATTTAGAGATAAAATCTGATGACTCCCTGATTAGATGACTTGATAAGATAAATTTATTGATTAAGAAGCAACTTATTCTACAGAGGTGTTTCTTATCATTTGCTGAGAGTAAACAGGCACCTGTTCAGTGAGAAAATAATTGTTCTTTGTAGCCTTATGCAGAGTTGCTCTTAATTAAACAGAAAAGTCGCAATAGGCAAATTTCTTTGGAAGAGGATTTTATGGCCGACGCCAAGCTTGTATCCGCTTGAAGACGCCAAGCGAAGAAATGATACCAGGGTAATTCAAGGATGTCACCTGTCGCTTGTATTCGCTTGAAGACGCCAAGTGAAGAAGGGAAACCAGGGTAGTTCAAGGATGTCACCTGTCACCTGATGGCGTTTGGCGCGAATTTTGCAAGGACAAGCTCCTCGGGATATAAGCTCTGAGATGGGAACACGAGGTGTTAGTCGGAGGTTAGTCGGAGGTTAGTCGTGGGTTAGACAGGAGTTAGTCATGAGTCAATGAGCCAGAGAGAGGCGAAACGGGAATCTGATAGGGAGCGGAGACATCGCTTGAAACCAGCGTGAAACAGTTCTACGTCCTCGCTGATCGACTGAGCACTGGATCGATGCATAGTCTCTCTAAAGCCACCTGGTTGATCGTAAATTTCTTGGCAGGGGATACCAGGGTTAATTCAGGGATGTCACCTTTCACCTTATTGCATTAGGGCGCGAATTACGCAAGGCCAAGCTATTCAGGATATAAGCCCGGAGTTGGGAACACGAGGTGTTAGTCAGTCAGCGGTCATTGGGAGAGTCAGGAGCCAGAGAGAGTCTGACAGGGAGCAGAGACATCATTTGACACCAGCGTGGAACAGTTCTATGTCCTCAGCAAAACGTTCGTGCACTGGATCTACGAACAGTCTCACAAAATCTTTGGAGTTGACCAAAATTTATATTGAGCCTCTGAATATCAACCCAAGTTTATTATTTTTGAAGTAAATTTTTACTCCGAGTTTACTAGGTAGGCAGGGCAATGACACCCTTTTCCTGAGCACTCAAATTCACGTGCTAGGTTCGTTTCACATGATCAGTTTCTGTAACAATTTTGTTGTATAATCATATGACAAACCCGAGTTTTTTAATCATGAATACGGTACCCATGCGTCGGTAATTTGTGTAAACAATCGTATTGATCACTGTGTCTTACTGCGTAAATGTATTTTAGTCTGAGAAATAGAATTTTAAATAGCAGTTGAAATGGATACAAAACACCAGTTTAACGTGTTGACCAAAAGTTTCTTTATTCTGAAACACAATTATTAACATTAAGTTTAATTTGCATTGAGTAGAAGAAAATTAGTTGCATGATTAAATGTATTGCTATAACTAAGAACTGATATAAAAATTATGTAGACTATATTGAAATTAATTAATAATAACTCACGTTGTTAGAGCCTTTGACAATTACAAAGACAGGAATGAGAACTCCAAGTTGCCTTAAGAACAACAATGTCACAACAATAAATTCGTAAGAATTTCACAGTCATAATGCTCATCACAGTCAGAAAAATAGAGCAATGGCGGAGAGAACCAAAAGACGGGTAAAATGTCATACAACTACTACAGCTATAGCTCACTGAAGGCCAAAATGCTAATGTATTGAAGGATATTAGGTGCTTCAATTTTAAAAGAGTGACTACTGTAAAAAGCTAAATGCCTACTAAATTAAGAAATAGGTGGCAGCACCGTGGCAGTAATTGAGAACTAAATTAAAACCAAAAAAGGGCCTATGCACCCACTACAGCAGTAATATGATTTTGTCTAGCATTACTGATGCAGATGTTCGATGTACTTGTACTTCCAACATTGGAAATTACTAACCGCTTCATTTAGTATTTAAACAAACCAGTGCTCCTCTTCCACAGTTTTTTATCTCAAGTATATAGTTTTATAATCTGCATCTCTTATTTGTTTTATGTAGCTTATGCGTTGATTTAAATATAAAATAAAATAATAATAAAGCGTGATGCCCCTCCAAAGAGATAATAGTAATACAGTATAAACAGTTATGATTACAATTTAGTATGTTTACAATTTCTCTAGTGTGTCGGAAATTCAGCAAACAATTGAGTTACAGTTCAGTTCAGTATCGATAAACATTCAAAAATACAACCGAAGCCTCAATTTTTTGAATTTTGCATTAAAATCAAATAGATAGATTTACTAGCAAGAATTAACTTTAATAACAATACATGTTACAAGCACGTTACTTTCTCTAGCAACATTGTTAAATTGTTAATACAAAATAAAACATAGTACTTAACTTGCGACAGGCCAATCTAATCGTCCAATGATTGGCCTAGTCAGGATCTTATTAAGACTAGATGTTTCTAGCTTCAGTGGTTGACAGATGCAACGACAAGGAGTTGTTCACTCTCTCTACGCTGAAAACTAAGTCTAGAAATTATGGCTCTTATTTTCCACTTCTAAAGGACAGTGTTCACACATCAAGATCGTTAGGTGACCAATCAAACACTCTGTTTGGTGTCCTCCCTCTCAAAAGGCTTCGCGATAATATAACAGTGTTAATAGACATACTGTTGGTGTGGCTTGAATAAGCCTGCGCACTTTGGCCTGTCCTTTTTTTCTGTCTACCCAAGGGCGGACCTCTGTGTGCTGACATTCTAAAGTTAGTGATACAACCGCCGATCATAATTTTACAGCTATCAGTTTTTGATCATCTAACCACCAAGTATCGTACCTCGCGTGATCGTGCAGTGATAATCCTTCACAAGATTAAGTAACTTCATATTAATCTCCCTTATACTTTCATGAGCAGCTGAAAGCAGCCCTGATCTATCATGGGTCACTAACAACGAAACCTCTACTTTGTATGGTCAGTAAGTAACAGTTCTTTCACAACACTCGCATTTCCTGCTAATGATTTTTAAACGGCTTTTTAATACTTAGAAACGACTTCGTGACCGCCTGTCTTATTCTCTCTACTTTACATTTACATTTGTCTCATTTTGATAGCAGCAATTTTAATTTATAAACACTTCTTAAAATAAACTCTTCTAAAGTTACGAGAGATGACCACCCGGTTATATTTAGTTAATACTTGGAAGAAGTTGAGAATGTCGCCACATTCAGTTCATCATTGAATTATTCTTATAATTTGTTGTTATGCATTTAGTTATTCATTAATAGAATTATTGACCATTCTAAAATTAAAACATAGCCGTTGGCTACTTAAACAAGTGAGAAAATTGGCTAACCACGCCGAGTGGGTGCCAGACCACTCTGACCAACTAGTTGTGTAAGTGTGACGCATGTGGGATTTTGTCAATAACCACAACTGGGCAACTACACAGAAATGGTGTTAATGCTCTAGTCTAGTTCGAATTCAGTTAGCTCATTCACAATTTTTCCAAAACTAAATTTAACTACATTCAGCCGTTCTGAGTCAACTGCAAGTGCGCGTGTATTACTCTTGTCGATTCAAATATAGTTGGCCGACATAGCCCATGCAGTTCGTTGTGGGCCTAAAGTATTAGGGCTTCATGGTATTCGTAGTAACATTACAACATTTGATTTGATCGAACCATGCCAACAGGAACTTTGTGTGTCACGTATAGTGTGTCTGTGCCTTTGGTTAGGTTCATTTTTTTTGAAAATCATATGTTTAAGCCTCAATGCTAATTAATGAATTCAACGTACTTTGCTTATAATGCAGCTAAACACCTGTTTTATGCATTTCGTTGCTGTAAATTAAAAAATTGTTTTTCAGATTATCGAGGTCACTCCATCCCTCTGTCTCACACCAAAAGATTTAGAGAAAAAGTGTTGGAATCCTGCTATTGCACTTGAAGTCAAAAATGGCGTTCACAAATTCAGTATCCATAGAAAAGGACATGGCGTCAAGAAACAAAGCCGACATCGAGCATCTAGTTACAGTGCTCGTCCGTCTATTGGTTATCACACAAGGCCAACTACAGTTCGGAGCAGAAAGCCATCTATTGGCTATCGCAAAAAGCCATCTATTGGCTATCACAAAAAGCCGTCTACTGCTTTTGTCAGAAAACACTCGCACGGTTATGGTTTTCAGTCAAGATATTAATATTTTTCAGAATCATTGTGAACCATTAGAAAACAAAACTGCTTATATACTGAGTATTATTTCTTTCTGCAACGGGTGTATTCCACATTATTTTTTGTATTTCAGTAAGCAAAACATCAAAAAGAGCAGACATCCATAACATATAGGCATATGGTCCACCTTTAAGTATAAAATCGCTACATGTATTATTATTTTCAGTCTTCAAGTGTACGCATTTTATGTTTCTATGGCCTGTCAATAAACTAACATTATTGATTACTGTACGGTTTTTGTATGCATAATTATGGCGTACCGTTAAATTAAAATATTTGCAGATAATGATAGTCCTGCGCAAACGTTCACATTTTATGCATTTTGTGTCTTTTATTTAGATCTTTCATTTCGTAAGTAGAATTTATGCAGTTCGTTTATTGTTTAATTGTTTTTGGCCTTTTGTGTGATCATATAAAATGATGGTGTAGAAAGTGATGGAACCGTTTACTAAGCTACCATAATGATAATTCAGTAATTATAATAGTAATAGTTTATTACGAAGGGGATACAAGACACACTCATAACAGCACAGTGAATTATATAATGTTCTCTCCAAGCTAATTTTCGATCGGATTATCAATGATCGATGGAATACCTAAGTATAAAATAGCTGGAGTGGTTTCATATTTCAGATGCCCAGATGCTCTCTCGTTCGTGTCCTCGCAAACTTTTTGATGCTTCAGCCTCCATGCTAGTATCTCTGCTCTTGGATCCCTGCCAAGGGCTGCAGTCGAATGTAAACCCTAAACTTCACTACATCTCATAGTTGGTTTAAAGTGAATTCCTAACATTTTGGTGGGAAAACTCCGCCGAAACGACGTCTTAAAGAATCTAACTTTTCTTCAAATTTCCGTCAGATACTTCATTTTACAAGACAGGCTCACTTTGCAATAACAAAAACTCGTTGTTCTAACTTGTTGCTCCTGAAAGAACACACACACAATTAAGATTCCCCTCCTATAATTAATACTGTGTTATAAAGACAGATTTTAATAAAAAATTATCCATAAAAATATTCATTAATTTTTCATTTTAGGTCTATCAGTCAATTATTCACTTCAGTTCTATACATCCTACTTTAAATATTATGTATCTGAAATTTAACTAGTTCAAGAATTATTATTTAAATATTAAAATATAATGTTAAACAACTATTTCTCCATCTTACACTCCATCTTATAATTTAAGTTCAAAAACTTACATAAAATTTTGTACACGTGAATTAGGCAGTTAATGTACTATTTAAGTAACCACGATATGCTAATTAAGTTAATTGAATCAAGTTAAATTTATAAATTCATTTTTATAAATATATATTATATATTTATATATTATTTTTATAAAAATTAATGTGCAACTTATTTATTTACATTTTTTGTACATTTTAACCGAATAAACTACTAATGTATACAACTATGACTGAACTTGATGTTTTCATGGGAGTAAGTGTTTGAGCATTCTTGGTCCTTACTTGGGTGAAATGGTTATACATGCTACACATAATTATGCTAAGCTCTTCTTATCAATTTCTGAATATCAGTATAAACTTGCGAGTCAAGACTGCCAAATTTACATGCCATCGTTAAATGAGGAAGATTGGGAATATATGTAAATCTATTTATTCATTTGATGTATTTGGATTAAGTCAGTGCGAAGTTTGGCAGTGAATGACATACACGAAGAAATTATTGCTAATGGAGAGGGCGTACGTTTTCTTGATATGAAACCTATTTCTTAAGATAAATTAAATTTTTTCAAACACAAATAATATACTAGAACGGGACTGTAAATCTTAAGCAAGAAATCTGTTATCCTAAGTAGAGGACAAAATGACAATCATTCCACAAAAATGATAATATATTTTGAGACTGTGAGGCGTATTATGTGTAAACCATTTTTGCCATAAACACAAAATTTAAGTAATTTATGATCCGGAATTAGTTGAACAAATGCCACATGACTACTTATCAACTACTAGTCAATTAGCTAAGTGACTAACCAGCCAATCAGTCAGCTAAACTAACAATCGACCAACTGCTTGGCAACTAGGAAAGCATTAGACTAGCCAGCCTGCCAAGCAATCAGCAAATTAAGCGACTAGCTATCAAACAACCAGTCAACAAACTACATTATTGGAGCTTTTTCATCATAGCAGATGTGAGTTTTCTAATTTGATATCGCTTTCAACTGTGAGAGTCAAATGCTTAAAGGAATATAGGATTCAAGTTGCACGTGTTTTGGCATTTCTAATATAATAAATGGAATACCTGTATCATTCTCAGAAACTCCTATGTAGGAAAATGGGCACCGTACCTGAATCATGATAGGATGTCGGATGCGACGTGGCACACACCTTCGAAATCAGTGTTGGCACAGCGAGAAACTTTAAATTTCTAGCCATGTGGAGGTGTAATTGTTGTCAATGTTCTACAGTAGTGTTGTACATTAATTTTTTGCGTTCACAAACAGACCTGTGCAACATGCCCACGGAATATTCTGCTTTTAAAAAATTCAGTATGTTCAATTGTTATGTCAACCTTACCTACCCTCGCCATCCAATAATAGTTTCTAAGCTAATAATTAATAAACACTTAATTAATAAACGCTGTTCACAATTTGTAGGATCACTTCTCAGTAATATACAACACGTTTATTGGCACGACTACTTACAGGGACTCATACTTAGTCTCTATTATAAATTCGAAATCAGCAACAACTAGTTAGTCAGCTAGTCAAGCACTAGTAAGAAGTTAAAAATGAATGCGAAAACGAGCAGGATTTAATTTTATAATGAAGCGGAACTATTAAAATAAGCGAAAGTATGATAAGGAATTTTGAATTATGTATGTAACAGGTTAGCTTGCAACAACAGCAGACATGGTTACAATTTTGTATCAAAACGAATTATAGAAAAGCGGTCTGTACAACCAGAATTGTTCATCTGCACATATATGCATGTCAACTCTACAGTGGTTTGTACTTCTGTGAAAGTCTATGAATTAAATATCGATACTTTAAATTAATAATTTTGAAGGTAGTGGTCATGAGTAAGTTCTGCTGAAATGTTCCGAAGGAATGGTCGAAGTAAGTACAGTTAGTAAACTAAGCTGAATCCACCTTAAAATTAAAGTAGGTTTGCTGATTTTGCGCAATGCAGACATACGCCATGTTTTGCCTTGAAAATATTTCTCCGTAACTGCGTCTTACTGTAATTAGTGCCCGTTGTTACGATTTGTTCAGTTTTTCGTTCCTCAGTATGTTATATTTTGCTGCACTTAATTTGGTATAATTGTACCAGTGATATTGACAAGAAGTTCATATGTATCACAGAACATGGAAGACACAGGGATTCAAATTGATCTAGGTAATGCTAATAAAAAGTACCTAGTTTTAACTTGTCCGGCTAAATTAAAGAAAACACCGAAGAATGAAGTTAAGTTAAGGGTCTAGGGATGTACTGAAATTTATCTGCTTGACACTAACAAGTTGGTACCCTCATTGATTTTGACTCCACTGCCTGGCAACTTTTTGCAGCTTTGATGTTTGTGTGCAATAGTACTAGTAAGTTGGCTGAACTTGAATTATAGCGTTTGCTCATTTGATGGCGCTATAAGCGTATATTTAATTAACAAAAACCTTTCTGTTATTCGCCTCTTAATAGAGCTGTGCACAATTTTCACATATGGATAGCCTTGAAATTGAATCATAAAAACCTTTTGCTATATTACACACACTTTGATTCAAGGTGATTGTTCTGCGATGCTAGCCCAGTATTTAAGAACATAAAATGGTTTAATTTATATATATACATTTATATGCACATGAACTATGAACATATGGTTTGTGGACTGAGCTATATGAGCAAAATGATGACTCACCATATAAGTCTCCATCAATCTTTACCTACAACAAGTTTTCTTGTGTAACCAATCAATATTCTGCATTTCCAGCCTACTTGTATAACCTTGAATAGCACCTGATAAGTGGTTTACTTTAGATGTATCAGTGGTTTCTCATTCCAAGTGCTTAGAATTCTCTGACTAATTTAAAAAAAATTCTCTGATCTAAATTTATATCTGTTAGTTTTATATCTGTCAACCGTGACATTTTGATTTTCGCAGTCAGCTTCACAAACTTGATGACTTGGATTAGATCCACACAAATTCTTCTAGTAAGGAGTGTTTGTAGATTTAGTTGACATAAATGTTTGACAATATGGTAAGGCTTGCAATCCAAGCACCATTTTCGGGACAACCTCAATCAAACAAATATCTTTTACATAGAGAAGGTTCCAAACCAATCTTCCATATATTCTTCCATTGAGTGAATTTAGGGTGATTAGTGGCTAATGATTTACAGGCAGTTTTAGGGTATGGTCCCACCAGGACGACTTGTAAGGCCTCCGATTTTCCGTGATCATGGAAAACAGATGGAGTTTATGGAAATGGGCAATTGAAAAGGAAATAGCTGTGAAAAATGGAATTGGTTTGATTTCCCGGTTTTTCTGAAATTTATTGTGTACTAAAGATGAATTTGCTTCACTTGTTACCTTACGGCAAAACTAAGCAGTTTTTCAGCTTTTCTTGGCCTAGCCTAGAGTTCTAGCAAAGCGTTATGTTTTTTATACAACTTGCGCACTCAGTACCTATCTTTCACTTTGTTTTTGCATTTGCCACGAGAAATACAGTAAGTTCTTTAATGTGAACTTGTAACGAATAGCAGTGCATTTGTGGAAAAGTTTCATATGTGCAAACACCACGTGACCATGCCTTTGAAATTTTTTGTATTCATAATAAAATTAATATAAAGTCCATATAAACTCCTATACCTTTTTGGTGTCAATTCAAGTTTATTTAGTTCAACTTTTAAAATAAGTGATGAAAGTGACGTTCGGCCGAAGTAAAATAATTTACACTATTTGACATGTGACAGCTTGGGAAGAGACCTGGCAATTTCCCGATGATATGTATAAATATGACGGTATAGTGTTTTGTGCAGGAATTAAAGGTTAGTGTTCTTATGTTATGCAAAGCCAAATGCAAATGGTGATAGACTACGTACTTCATTGATATGAGAATTATTATTTTTTGTTTACAGTCTATTGCACGTTATGTACATAATTTGATGGTAAATGTTAGTTATAGGGTCATGTAGCTTCTAATTTCTGTGAAGCCGACCTGACAATTCCTTGAAACGGAACTTGGTCAGTTTTGAAATGGAAAATTGGAGGCCCTAAAGTTGACTACCGGTGCATTTTGTCTTTTAACAAATGTAGTGAACTGATTGATTTGGGTTTTGAATTGCAATGCTATGTTTGTTTCTATAGCTTCTGCTGACAATTTGTCTCATAAATTGCCTTTTTTGTCGATGTAGTGCAGCTGAAGTTGCAGACCTCTATTGGAGTAGGCAATATTGCCTTTCATTCAATTCAACATTGATGTGTCAGTTTTTTTCATTTTAAATAGTTGCGTGAGATCGCTTTTCATTCGTCTTGTTGTAACTTTCAGTTTTTTGACAATAGCAGAGATGCTTTACTGAACACATTAGTCTTGTTGCGCTGTGCTGAACTCGTTCAAGCAGATTAATGTCCTTATTAAAGTATGGACTCTACACTGGTGAACTATGTTCCGGAAATTGTCTTACTTTGTACTTTGTAAAATACAGTTGCCAGTTTGCAGACTTGAGTGTGAGCTCTATAATAACCTGCACTAGCTATATGCTTAAAAATGCGCACTCAACTTGCTAGATTGTTTTACCTTTTTACTATTACTATTAGATCCTAGATTTATTTCAAGTGTACGACTTGTATTATTTTTTCTGTATTTCTCTTGTCTCATCAAGGCTAGCTGTACAGTACAGTACAGAATTTTTTACTACAGTATTTTTTAAATGTATAAAGTACTGTATTGCATTCGTACCGTATTTGTAACATTGTAAATTCTGAATAGCTATATAGGTGCTGTATAGTTACTTCTAGATATAAGTGTTTTTTAAAAGAGTTTGTTTTTTCCCGACCTGTGATCTTTCCACTCACCATCAGTAGTGAATGTGCATTGAAAGCAAATTGTCCAAAGCTGTACGAAAGAAAAAAATAAATATTATCCAAACGATCAGTTAGTTTGTCAGCTGATCTACAGTGTTACTACACTGTTTTTAATGAGCTTTTATAGAAGACTCGTAAAAATACATGTCTTTTAAGTATATACTCTGAGTATAAAGTAGTCTTTTAAAAGTATCGTGACTTACAGTATTTGGTATTTCTACGGGGAAGGCATTCATCTTGTCAGTTTCAGAATTTGAATAACTAAAACTAAATAGCTGTTTAGAAATTGTAAAAAATATTGTCCACTTTTTCTTAAGACCTTCAATAACAAACATCCATGTTAAGCCGTTTAGTTGATTTTAGCCATTCAGAACAAGATAATGACTCTGAAGACGTAGCTACTATGGATATTACTAAAACACTCTTGCACTCTCTCAATACAATTTGAAATCAAGAAGATCAACAAAATAATGATGTATGGAGTGGAACAAGAATTGCTTTAGCTCATGACAAGAAACGAGAATGTGTGAAAATTGAGACCCAAGCATTTAATTATTCATGATGGTTTTACTAGTAATAGGTCCTAAACATTATTGTGATGTCTGTAACAAGACCGAGTCGGTTTCTTCAGTATCAGCGGGTAAATAAGCACTTATACATTCACGTATAATTGTGACAGGCGTTATTGTTACCTACATTGCATAACTTCATAGGCCTATGTATTAAAATGCATTTGCCATTTAGAGGCCCGCAAGGCTGCAGCAAGTAAATCATTTTGTATTTGTATACACGATAAGCGCTGGCATGAACTGGCTAAGCAAGCAAGTTTATCTTAGAAAGTTCTACAAAATTAAATAGTAGACATTTAATATCTGTGCTGCAAACCACCCGTGTCATCCATGAAAGTGAAGAATAATAGCCCCAGGATATTCCCTGAGTTTTTAAACAATATGGACTTTTAATTTGTGCAAACTGTTTGCAGCCATGTAGGCCTATTGTATTCTGTCAGAAACAAAACATGTCTACATAAATGCTGAAACTAAAAAGTTTAAATGCAGCAAAAAATGAAAATATGAAAATGGTTTAAATTCTGAATTACTGTAACTATACAATTTTTGCATGTGTACTTACTGTCATTTTTAACTTGCTTGAAAGGAGCAACAACCAAATGATCATATTCCTTGTTTCAGCTTTCTCGATTTAAACGAAGGTGGAGAATTTTGAATTTTTGACAACTGATAAAAATTGATCATATTGATCATCTAATTTAACAATAATTTTGTCACAAAAAACCAAGTTTCCATAATCTTATGCAGAGTAACCTAAATTCTGTTCCATATGTTACTTATTGTTCCATTTCTTACCTTGCAAAAAATCAGCAAGTAACATGCTGGTACATGAACATTGCAAAAAAAATTTATGATTTTATTTTTGCATTGCAAAAAGTTTAGGTGCCACAACTCTTTATGTTGAAATTTTATCTATAACACAGATGATGTCAAATCTGTGAGACTGTCTTGCACAAGTATGTGGGATATATCCAGGATGCTACTTTGCATTTTATGATGTGAAGTATAAATTTTTTATTTAAATTTTCAAAACATTTTGCCTTGACATATGGCATGCGGATCTGAGTACTATCTGAAAAGTAATTTAACTTAGAATTTATAGCCTAAGTAATATTTTGTTTGGGGCTGCCATTTATGCTCATTCATTGATGAAGTAGGCTATCATTGAAGAACGATATATGCTGTTGCTCACTGAGCACAAGACCTTATTGTAAATTTTGATCATAGTTTGGTATCATCGTGAAATTGGTATGTGTACTTGATTTAGTACAACAGTGCTTAGTGCACTCGTTACCACCACCGGGCGGAATTGCGCTCAAGGATGAATTCTTGTTATGTAAACTTGCCTGGTTGAGCCTTGCATTACAGCACTCAGCTTCCTTATGGCATGCTGGGATGCTGAGTTTGGGTCATGGCCTCAAAATATACCTAACATCTGGTTTACTGTTGATTTTGTTCCTGCCCTCATTTTCGGAAGAATGGAAAATGAAACCTGAAAGCAAAGTGGATCAAATTAGGTCTAGTTCATCATGATTTTTTGTCTTCTCAATGAATGAATGTTCACCGGGTACCTGTTAAGATGGTGAGCTGTAACTGAATTTATCAAAGTCTTTCCTTTAAGACATGACACAGGCTCTGACTAATTTATTAATTAATGGCATAGTTTAAAAAAATAAAGCACAATGTTGGGAACGCAGTATTGCCATCCCAGGTTTCTTTTTGTATGGAAAATTTTGCCTTGTTTGTTTCGTTACTACAGTAGTTCCTACAGTGCAACAAAAAAATTTCTGATAAATTGTGTACACCCAAACATATTTAAACCATATATCTTGATAACCCCAAATTTCCTGAACATTGATATTATATCTTATTGAACTCTTGTGAGTGTACGTTAATAATTAATAGTTGCATTGTTACAAGTAAAATAAAGCTGTTTCTTTTGTCAAAGTAATTTCTTTGGTTCTCATTCCCCCGAAGTAACCTTACCCCTTAAAGGACAAAACCAACTCTAAAATAACATTCATTGTATTTTAATATACAGTTAAAGGAAAACCGAGCAATTGATTAGACTCAATCTCATTTTAATTTACTGTCCAAAATATACATTTTCTTGCCTATAAAAGTTTGCAATTGTCTCTAATATTTGAATAACTACCTTGGAAAGTTGATTAGCAGCAACCCAACACAGCGCTCGCTTACGTCACAAACTAACCGCAGTTTGTGCAATGGTAGGCATCTGCTCTGTGCATCAAGCATGTGTGTGTAAGCGAAGATTGCTGTAACACGCTGATGTGACGTCACGAAAATGAGCTTTACGTCACAGACGAACACTGCACAGTTCATGATCATGCTCGTCACAGTACTGCGCCTACATCACACTACCGCGTATGACAAACAAGCGTCATTGCCAGTCTTAGTGGATTCGCTGTGCCGTGCGTAGGTTTGAATGTCTAACAAAATTTAACTGTCCGAGATAATTATTATTTAACCTAAGCTTTGCTTTAAAAAAAGCTGTTGTAGTTTTCAGTATTTTAGAGCATACTTTATTTTGAACTAATGTGTTACACAATCGTCTGGTTTTCCTTTAAAAATATTGAAATCACACACGATGTACGTGCATAAAATGTTTTTCTTAAAAATGCAATTTAAGTTATTCAAAAATCATTCTTATGGTCTGCGAAATGAACCTCACTGTGGGCATATTTAAAAAAATGACGTTAACTGGTGTGCAGCGCTAAAGCATGAGTAGCAAAATTTCACTCAAAAGTTCTTGTTTTCTAGCTGATTAAATCTCTGAGTTAAACTGGGTTTATGTAAAAATTAGTCATTGGAACAAATAGCAACAACTTTTAAGTTGTTACATTCCATTAATCTGCAACATTAATGGGGATGCTAAGTACTGTATATAATCAAATTATAGATTGTTTGTTAACTTTCAGATAGGCATGCAATTCTGCTGCATGAAGTTGGTGCCAGGCGAGTTACTTAGCTTATAGAGTTCACTTTTAGCTTGTTAAAATAATTACTCTGTTATTTTGTTTGGATTAACTAGCTGAGTTTCAAGATTATTGTATTACTGTTGGTAATTGTTTTTCATTTACGATGCAGGGAGATTTATCAAAAAGCAAAAAAATGGCGTTAATTATCTCTTGTGTAACATTTTGGATTGTTTATACATGTACAGTTGATAACAGTGGCTGTAAACTGTAGAAAGTTCTCTTTGGCGGGATGTAGCCAAATGGCATCATTTTTCGTTCAAAAGTATGCAATGGTCAGGAGTTTAAAATTTTAAATTAATTTTACTAATTATACGAGGCACTTATCACGATTTTGTTGCTGAAACTTCTTAATATTTTTCACCAATATTAAAATACGCTCAACAAGCTCGAAAGTCTTGGCTTTTCCTTTAAACAGAGTTTCACTGTTTTCTTATAAAATGTGCAGGATGTGTTGTGTCACTAGTTGTAATGTTTGTCCTTTGTGCAGTGCATTTTTTTGTTTTTTTTTGGTTATATGTTTTGTAGTAAGTTTGTATTTTAAGAGTCCACAACAAATTATTACAACAACCATAATTTGTGGTGAGGTTTGTGGCTGAGAGGTGGGATTCTTGCGCATTGTGTGAGAGGCGTGGGTTTGATGCTCGCGCCAAGTGTAAAGGTTTACGCATGCTTACGTCATAGAAGGAGAATGTATATACATCTGTGTGGCTCGAATACTGGTTCAGTGGCTCATCTTAATGTCTTAGCGTTGATAGTGAGTCAATCTTGAATATCGCTGAATAGCCTTGCTTTGAGTGCTTTCAGGCCTTGTTGATCTGCTTAGCCATACATGTGTACTTCTCATTTTGTAGAGAAGACTTGTCCAGTTGCCTTCAGCATGAGGTTTTTGGAATATTTTAAAAAATAAATGAAATTTCGTAGCTTATCACCAAACGCACAAGTATTTTTGTATGCCACACAAGTTAGTATGTCACCCAGTGTTAAATTAGGTCAGTAAAATTAGGTTCAGATTTTTGTGATCACTTAGACTTTCATATACCGACATTCTGAACAGTTAGGAAACCAGTTTATTCATGTCTGTTCCCCTGCTGACTGACCTTTCTATTGATTGGTGTTGATAGACATCATTCTGTTAAGCTCACTAGACTGTGTCATCTCATGGACTGGTACAGATTCATGTGTGCTTTAGTGATGAAGCCTGGTTGATGGGGGTTGATGACCGCCTGCAATCAATGAATGAAGCCTATGCCTGCACTGCCTGGCACAGCTTCCCAATTATAGAGTTGAATCTGTTGCCAGGCTCCATCATTAATATCTAGGGCATGCGTTAATAGCATAGTGTTGGTTTGTGTGTAAGTCTGTTGTCGTCTGGAGTTGCAGTGTTATGGCGCATCAAGTGTGTTGTGACTTCATAATGGTGTTCCGACAAGTGACTTCTTGTATTCTTCACTACTTTTCTGAGCAAATATCGTCTGCTAGTGTTGACTTTCACAGAAGTTGTTGTACTTATGGAGACTCACAATTGCCTTAGAGATTTGTTGATGAGTGAATTTTTTCAACTTTGTACAACCACATTTTTTATGTTACCACTGGGACAATGGTGGTTTAAATAGTGAGAATGAATGGACCTTTCACTAGTCATGCAGACCTGTGGAAGCCATATCTTCTTCACCTTACCGGTAGTTGTAATTCTTATAATTGATGAAACAAATTGATTTATTGATAATTACTGTTGATTAAAAAATTTCAATTTTAGTTTTCAACTATTTTCTCTTGTCTGCTATAACCTGATTACGTAGTTCATCGTCAAGCACAAATGTTATAATAATACATGGTTAGATTTGTACTAAGTTTTAGAATGCGTTTATCTCATTAATTATCATAATCACGTTTTGCTTATGATTGCTGCGTATTAGCCTCCATTTAAGAAAGTTTCATGAGATCCTGAAGTCCCTTTCTGTAGTTTTTACTTTTTTGAAGAGTCTCAATACTGAGCATTGATTTATTCCAACAATTTAGATTCATTCTCTGTGTTTTGTCGTATAAGATATGAAGGTAATATTCAGAATGTAAACATGTCACTGATAATAATATGGCTTACTGTTAGCAAACTTCGTTTGCTTTAGGTTCTAAATATAAGCTGGGTGTTCCAGGTTTTATTTGAAGGAGCAACAAACTCTAAAACTTGTACTTTGTTCTGATATCAAGCATGCGAGTATTTGTAGATATGCTGATGCACTTTAGGTGTTGACTGTCGACTTATGTAAAACTTCACTGAAGCAGATTGGATATATGCTGAAAGCGTTGTCCGCGTTAAACAAAGAACTCTTCTGTAATCTTAGCATTATCGTCCAGTGGTGGGTGTTGCTCACACAAGACCATAATACTAACTTTTTGAGAACCCTTTTTTTTCAGTGCTATGGGTCTTTCAGTAAAAATGCGTGCCTGAGAGTTTGTTGTAATATACTATCCGTGGACTTAATGTTAAGAACCCATTTAACTCATGTTTTTGAATGACAGTTGTTGTCCTGCCTTTCTTGCAGAATTCCGATTCACTAGTTTTGAAGTAAGTTTAGTAAATTCCACTAATGCAGGTATTTTCTTTATCCTTTGTAAGTTACTACCCTATCAGGATTCTCTCGTCTCTTTCCTAGGCCTACTCAGTCTTAATTGTGTACTTGACTACTGGCCAGTGACCACGTAGTGGAGGCAATGATCTACCCGTTTGTTCCCTTTATGTGCTGAGGCTTTGTAAACAAATAGCGTGTTATCTATCCGAATGCTCCTTTAGGCATATGGCCCCATTCTTCTTAGTAAATACTGTTTAAACTCTCATTATTTTTCTTCCTGTGATTTTGTATTTGGTTCTTTCTGTCAGGCTGTGAGCATCTGACATGTAAGATTTTAATTTAGTTCGTGTGTACGCTACTGAAAGGAAGTGCTTAGCTGCAAATAAATATAGGTTGTAGAAGTAGAACTGCGTAAGTTAGTTGAGTTGGTCTCATTTCATTTCCCTGCCTCTTCCTGTGCCCTAGTTAAAGTGAGCGATCCAGGATTTAGTGTCTGCAGTTTTTGCTTCAAGTTTGAAAATTAATGTGTCTGCGTGGGCTTAATCTAGTTTCGTGTGTTTTTTCAGCTGGCAAAATGCATAACTGGTACATTATTTTTAGCAGCCGATAACTAGTCAGAATCTTATTAGTGGTCCAATTTTTTCATGTTTGATGAGTTTTCAGACAGGTATTTCGTACTATTTTAGTATCAGCAAACAAACTGAAATATAACAGTAAGCATTTGTTTCAAAGCTTTAGGTAAAGGTTAATCTTCTTCAATAAATTGCATTATGGAAGATGTTTTTGTGACTTGGTGTGTAAATGCAACAGTTGTAGCCATATAAATGCACAAATACAATCTAACATGGGCGCACATACAACTACATTGTTAGAAGAAAAAATAGTCACCGAAATAATTCTTGGTATTTTAATTTATTATAGATCATCAAGTTTCATTACTACAATGATGAAAGTTGTCTAAACTTAATTTCATGTTTAATAAATAGTTTTTCATTCTTTATTCCAGAAACAAAAGAAATGTGTGAAAAGCTTTCAATATTTCCACCGCCATTCATAATCAAACAAGGTAAGTGCCTGAATACACACAACTTTGATGGTCTCTTTTGCCATGCTGAGTACTGCAGTTCGTAACTATTTTCAATTTTATTAACAATACACATCACTCCAATTTATTTTTTCTGATCACAACAAACTTCAAGCTAGCTCACCTTCTCAAATCTATTTAGCAATGTAAAGTGGAGTTGCTTGAGCCAGCAGGGGTTACTTGAGATATACTTGGGGACAAGGTTTGTAAATCAGCGTAGTAATGGACATATAATGAAATTATTAACAATAGCAGTTGTTTTGAAATAATCAAAGTGCGAAAGTCATTGCTGGTTTACTAACCTTGTCCTCAGGTTTTGTCTTGAGTATTTCTGCTGGGACAAGTAAACTTATTTTACAGTAACTGTTTTAATTTGTAGTTAAAGAGAAACGGTTGAGCTGTTCTAAGGCCGACAATAAGAATACTGCTGTTTCCGCTATTTCTGTCTAATCGCCCAGGTAACATTTTTTATCGCACACCTGGCCGGGAATTTTATCATTTTTTGTACATTCGTACACTTGCCTGACGCAGTCATATAAAAGAATATTTTTTTAATTTAAAACATAAAACTCAATAATTATTATAACGTCGTTGTTTTGGTAAGGACGCAGCCATGTTTTTCTATGGCTAACTCTAGGCCAGGATTGCCATTTTGCATGATACTGATTATCATATATGATGCGATTTCTGCTAAATCAGCTTATAAAGTCCGAATAGTGTTGCCACTCATACCATAATTATCAGAACATCATCATACCATAATTAAGAGGCATTTATGCAGCATGCCGATGCGGAACAGCCTGTGGTAAAAAATAATTGGGAACACCTGCGAATTTATACTCAACATGTTGCTTGCAACTTGTTGGTCAACCGAAATTTGGTAACCAGGGTTGCCGTTTTTTTATGATGCTGATTATTGTACTGAAGACTAAAAAGTATCGTGTTTTCTGCCAAATCAATGTAATCTCTCTTTTTATCTATGTAGAAGGGTTATGAAATCTTATTTGTAATTTATTTTTAACATCTGTATACATATTTTCGCATTAGTATGGAATTTTGAGTGAATTCTGACGTTTCCCCGCTTCTTCCTTTCCAATATGTCGTTTATTTAAACTTTTTTAACGTAATTATATAACTCTTGCCATTAATAGTCGTTAAAATGACCTAATTGGTACTCTTATGAGAATGCGAATTACCCAGACGTGCACAAAAGAAGTACTTGTTACTGTACTCAGCGATTGCTTGAAATGTAACCTTCGAGTGAAATCGAAAGTGGTAGTTGGTTATTTGCATTGCCTTTTTGTTGACCTGCTGTACAGTAATTGCTTTTCTCTATTCATGGTCGATGCTTGACCGAGTTTCGACTGTTTCACTTTCCTTGTCATTGAGATACTGTATCATGAATGTACTAGCTGTTAGTTGAGCTTGTTTTTCTTTGCGTGTTGATCTGATGTTTAAAGAGGAAGAAAATGCAATTTTAAAGTATATCCCAAAGAACTTTCCATACATAGTTGTATTAGTTAGCATTACTCGTAACTCTTTGAAAGTCTTATGCAATTGGAATAGAAAATTCTTAGTAATTTAAAATGTTCGCGCCACCTGGTAAAACGGCACTGCATCACCACCACAGTGTGCGCCATCACCACCCCAGTGTGCGCCATCACCACCACAGTGTGCGCCACTGATTCACCGAAAAACATATTGATTTTATTGACAACGTAAAGAATTCTAAACTTTTGCTTAGTGCTACAAATGCTCTGATTATTTTTTCAAATTTTACGCAGTGTTATCTAAACTTGTTTCATCTGACATGTCGTTAAAACGGCTGTGCCTAACGGTCATTTTATTAGTTTAAATTTACAATTTTGTACAGTATTGCTGCTACAATTTCAAGTCGAATTTTTAAGCTTTATTAGGAAGAGTGTTTTCTTATGTTAAAGCAGACTCCGTAGTCTGCTTCTGCTCGTTACTTTCTATTATGTTAACGCAGACTCCGTAGTCTGCTTCTGCTCGTTGCTTTCTATTATGTCAACGCAGACTCCGTAGTCTGCTTCTGCTCGTTGCTTTCTATTATGTTAACGCAGACTCCGTAGTTTGCTTCTGCTCGTTACTTTCTATTATGTTAACGCAGACTCCGTAGTCTGCTTCTGCTCGTTGCTTTCTATTATGTTAACGCAGACTCCGTAGTTTGCTTCTGCTCGTTACTTTCTATTATGTTAACGCAGACTCCGTAGTTTGCTTCTGCTCGTTACTTTCTATTATGTTAACGCAGACTCCGTAGTCTGCTTCTGCTCGTTGCTTTCTATTATGTTAACGCAGACTCCGTAGTCTGCTTCTGCTCGTTACTTTCTATTATGTTAACGCAGACTCCGTAGTTTGCTTCTGCTCGTTACTTTCTATTATGTTAACGCAGACTCCGTAGTTTGCTTCTGCTCGTTACTTTCTATTATGTTAACGCAGACTCCGTAGTTTGCTTCTGCTCGTTGCTTTCTATTATGTTAACGCAGACTCCGTAGTCTGCTTCTGCTCGTTGCTTTCTATTATGTTAACGCAGACTCCGTAGTCTGCTTCTGCTCGTTACTTTCTATTATGTTAACGCAGACTCCGTAGTCTGCTTCTGCTCGTTACTTTCTATTATGTTAACGCAGACTCCGTAGTTTGCTTCTGCTCGTTACTTTCTATTATGTTAACGCAGACTCCGTAGTTTGCTTCTGCTCGTTGCTTTCTATTATGTTAACGCAGACTCCGTAGTCTGCTTCTGCTCGTTGCTTTCTATTATGTTAACGCAGACTCCGTAGTCTGCTTCTGCTCGTTACTTTCTATTATGTTAACGCAGACTCCGTAGTTTGCTTCTGCTCGTTACTTTCTATTATGTTAACGCAGACTCCGTAGTTTGCTTCTGCTCGTTACTTTCTATTATGTTAACGCAGACTCCGTAGTTTGCTTCTGCTCGTTACTTTCTATTATGTTAACGCAGACTCCGTAGTCTGCTTCTGCTCGTTGCTTTCTATTATGTTAACGCAGACTCCGTAGTCTGCTTCTGCTCGTTACTTTCTATTATGTTAACGCAGACTCCGTAGTTTGCTTCTGCTCGTTACTTTCTATTATGTTAACGCAGACTCCGTAGTTTGCTTCTGCTCGTTACTTTCTATTATGTTAACGCAGACTCCGTAGTTTGCTTCTGCTCGTTGCTTTCTATTATGTTAACGCAGACTCCGTAGTCTGCTTCTGCTCGTTGCTTTCTATTATGTTAACGCAGACTCCGTAGTCTGCTTCTGCTCGTTACTTTCTATTATGTTAACGCAGACTCCGTAGTCTGCTTCTGCTCGTTACTTTCTATTATGTTAACGCAGACTCCGTAGTCTGCTTCTGCTCGTTGCTTTCTATTATGTTAACGCAGACTCCGTAGTTTGCTTCTGCTCGTTGCTTTCTATTATGTTAACGCAGACTCCGTAGTTTGCTTCTGCTCGTTGCTTTCTATTATGTTAACGCAGACTCCGTAGTTTGCTTTCTTTTCGGAAGAAAAGGGCCAAACACAAATTATTTTCGAACATTTGTCATTTATTCAGTAGCTTTTACAGAACGGAAACAGTTATGCAATAGTACATTATAAAATTTTCAATTTTACACTCTGTTTAGGCTTGTAACTTTTCGGTGTGAAGCATATCTATTAAATTAATTTATCATGCACGTGTTGCAAGAGTTGATTTGAGTGTGAAGTTGTGAACAACTTCCTAATTTTTTAGCTGATTTCCCGACTAAGATACGTGTGATATTTATTTGACATAAAATAAGTAACATTTGGAGTGCAGGTGAGAAATTATTAAATTATTGAAGAGAATCTTTTCTGAAAAAACTGTGCTGATCCTGAATTTGAGTTTGACACTAATTGTGTTAAGGTCAGTGTGAGCGCGACTAATTCAATAACGAATTCTTGTAACACCTTGACTGATAATTATTTTAATAATTGATCCTAATAATAATAATGGAACAATTAGCTCTCACTACTAACGCCTTTTAGGTCTTCCTTTGTTATAAAGTGCATTCGCTTTTAAAAGTGAATTCGACCTCATGGATGTAGTAGACGTGTCATAGTACAGTACTTGATTCGTACTTTTGTGAGTGCACGATGAAAATGGCGCAGGAAAAACCGCACGTGAAAAAGGGCGCAAATGGAAAAATAGGAAAAAGTGATGCATTTAGTGTTAGGATTACTGTTGTGGATAATTATTTTAATGGCTATTCTGCTAAGGAAGTTATATTTTCAACGCCGTTTGTTTGTCTGGTTGTTTACGATTACGATTATTATTACCTCCATCAAGGAAGTTATGTTTTTATCGTTCATTTGTTTGTTGACAGGATTATGCAAAAACTACTTAGCAGATTTCCACGAAACGTTGTGGAGAAGTTGGGCTTAGGTGGTGAGCAAGACAAATTTGCTGCCGGGGAGGGACAGTGCCAAATGGGGCGTTCTTTGCTCATTTTTTCGCAAAAGTTGTTAGAAACCGTGTATAAAAATGCGTTCATGGGGGCTTCGGAGGGAATTTTATAGCTCTTTGGAAAGAGGAGGAACTTGGCTACAAGACAGGCCAAGATAATAAATATCTCCGCGTTAGTTCCAGGTTCCATTTTTGCTTGGAAACCCATGTCTATAATTTTCAAGCTAACTTCATTATGTAAATATGTGTATCTGTCAATCTATATTATTAATGTCAAAGAATTGTAGACAAACTCTAAGTAGGATATTCGTGCACTGTTGATTGCAATTGTATTTTTCGAACTAAATATTTTGTGGGTGATTTCCTTAGTCTATATAATATTTATTTATTTATATAGGTATTATGTTTGTGTTCATCTTTCTTTTATGTTTTTTCTTATCAAAAGAATCAGACTAACATGTCGGGCTGCTGGGCTTTGACGGAAGTCTGCTTCCTACCGAACGCATTTTTGTTTTACATATGTGTCATTTTACCTACATTCACTTTTGGAATGTAGAGCTCGCAGAAAAAGATAAACAAGACGCGAAAGTCTAAGTGTTTTATTTCTCTTTTTATGGCCTAGAGTTCGTCTTGACGCTAAGTGAAAGTTATCGAAGAAAGTTAATCATACTAGGTCATATTATTAACAGAGTCTGTCTGGGAAACTTCCCTGGCTGCACGTTATATGTACCCATATTGAGAGTACAGTAAGCAAGTCGGAAATATTTGCAGTAAGTATGCACAGCGTGGAGTCGTCGAGCGTGTTTCTGTGTCAAGGTTATCGGGTGGTTCACAGCAAAGCTTAGCGTGGGTAATGAACGGCTAGAAAGCGAGAGCACACGAGTTCTTGTTGGAGGAGAAAGTTCAGCGTAATGTCTGCTGTCATTGCAAGAGCCTTGTGCGTGTTATTCTGTGAAGTGAGGAGGTGTTGCTTTAATGATTGTAGCCTTGCTTTGTGACCATTTTATCTGTGCTCTCCTGGATTTCTTTACATCGATTGTACGATAGTATCTAATATTTACGCCGTTTTAAAATACAGTCAGTCACTGTGACGTGGATGAATCGAAAGTGAGACTAGATACTGACGTGGACCGTGTGTTGCAGTGAATTAGAGACGTATTATGATTCAGTGGAAAATAGCAAGACGAGGTACCTGTTGCATGTAGAATATAGATAAGTGAAGTGAGTTTAGAACCGCCGTCCGAATACATAGCTTTATGAAATTTTGGCAGATCAGTGTGCGGCGCACATTATAAGCCTCACTGCTTAGTTAACTAACTGATTTTCGTGTTATTGCGACTTTTGGCACCTAAATAATTATTACATGAATTACCAACTGGAAGAATGACTATTGTTAGTGTGCCTAACCATTTCAGAGTGAGACGCTGTTATTTCGCGTTCTCTCCTGTCACTAACGACTACAGTTCTCGCAGAAACACAACCTGTCGATTTTGCGACCAACACTTTTATGCTAAGTTTCGGAACTCATTTTCCACGACTTTCCCGTATTTGTTGCCCTTTCACTGATTCCTCACTTCCGCTTCTTAACAACCAGTTTCGCAGACAAAATTTAGTGAATAAAAAAATTATTTCTTCTTGTTGGCACAGATGCTAGAAGGTCTGATTCGTAAGTCTCAGGTCTCTGGATCAAGTCTAGGTTCAGTTATGACTTTTTTACATTTTCGTCGCCTTTTTTAAATTTTAAATGTTTCAATTTTGTTTTAACTTTTTATAATTATAGGTCGATTATAACTGTATTTTGCGTTTTCCACAGAATACACAGTTGTTTTGTAATCTTTGTTCAAGATTGTTATCATATAAATTGACAACGGAACAGAGTTCGACAGACGATGTTTCATTGGTCCTTGGTGTTACGTTTGTTAGTCGTTATCTTGTTCAATTTTACTACACAGCTGCATAAAATATATTTTCTCTAGCGGCGAGTTTTATCAGACGAAGTAGATATAACGTTAGAGAAATTTAACCTTCCCAGGAGCATTTTCCGGTTTAACGATAATTGAGTAACCGGTCTCAGTTTAATGGCAAAGTATTTGTCTATAGGGGTAGTGAAGAAAGACAAGCTGACGAGATTACCCGCTGGTTGTTATTACTGTAGTATACCTGACCGGTAGACCTTGACTCACTTTCAAATGCGTGTTGTAGGATTTTACGTCACCTGTCAGACCTTTCCTTCCTTATCAACTCAATAAAAGTTTTCTTGAATTGGTAAAAATTAATAGGGGTTCTGCTTGGGTTGAAAATGTTTGTGTTACTGGAGGAATGGGTTTTTACCTTACGATAAAGACATTTCTGCCACGTGAGACATCTTTTTACAGAGCCGTCATGTAAGCCTTTTTAATTAGTAATTTTCCTAACCATTATATTCTTGTTTCCCCATGAAAGGTTGGTCATCTCTCCAAGCGTTCGAGCTCTTGAGATCGCACCACCATTGAATTGAGAGGAATGGGTTGTAAATTTGCAATGCCCTATATAAACGCAATTAATTCGTCGTTAGCACTGTCACTTAAATTTGCACAAGCTGCGGGTACCCAATTAAGCAATTCGCATTGTTAATTTTATGTGCGTGAATTGTTTATTTTATGGGAAACGTTTTTACAGCTAGTCGTCGCTACTTTACTGGTTAAAAAGCGCGTTCTTACAGCAGAATGTAAATTCAAACGAAACCATTTCAAAGCAATGAATGATAAATTGTTATTAATTTGGCAACTAAGGTTACAAAGCAGCAAACGTTTTACTATTTTACCATGCAGATGTATGAACCACGACAAACCTTATTTGACAGTAAGCAATTTTTATGAAAAAATACAATGCCAAATAAGATTGACTTGCAGAATCTTAACTAGTTTAGTACAGTGGATACGTTGAACACAAAATAAAATAAAAACAAGAGTGGCACATGTAAGGTTAAGTGTTTACTCTAAGTGAAGCTTCTAAGCTTTCATATTTTAATAGTAGTTACTCTATCTCATATTTAAGAAAGCATTACCTAGCAAGAAATTATCAAGTTTAACAATCTCAAAGTTGTTTGCATCTATCAGGGATATAATTGATCGTTGTAAGACTAGCTCTATGTTAGAGCTATAATAGTGTTTTCGTCGATCTCTTCTTGCCCAACAAATATCGTGTCTAACAACAAATTAGTTACATATAGCGCAGTAATTGAAATCTACTAATTTCGTAAAGTGTTAGAATTTGTTTTGTTTGTTGCGTTTATTAAAGAACAGGCTGTTACTGTGTACCCACTGGCAACCCAATGTTTTTGCCTTTCAGAGTCTCTGGATTCACCAACGATGTCTCTAAATAGTCCAGGAGAGTTCTCCACTGGCACCATCTCTCCAATTGAGTTTAAAGTGGATCGAGCTTCACTGTCTTCCCCGGGTTGCTTGCCCTCGCCCACAACATTGTCTCCCACTGCAAGAATGCCCGTGTATCCTCCACTAGCTAACACCAAGCACATCTGCTCCATATGTGGTGACAAAGCTTCTGGAAAACACTATGGAGTTTACAGGTAAACGTTAAATTAAGGCCTGTGTTCAATTTCAGGTTTGGCAGAATGTTTCAATATGGGATTTGCTTTATGGTATATGAAACTTTTTGCTTACAGCTAAACAATACAGATATTGGAAGTTGTGATCGAGAATTAATCACATTGGATATCGAGAATTAGCATAAAATCATGAAAGATTGTTATTAGAAATTTATATTTCCGATTGTTGAAGTTAGGCTTTAGGCCTAACATTTAATAAGACAAATAAATTTTTCGTTTCATGTAATAATTAAAATTAGGATGTGACATTAGAAATCAGTGTCATTATAATCTAAAGCTTCTTTTTGTTCACTAGAAATAAAGAATGAAGTTAGTTTTGTTGTAGTTTACATACAGTGTAGATTGTGGCATGAAAATCTGACACTGTGGTGGTTTAATAAAAAATGAATCCGAAAACTACAGTGATACAGACTGTTCATCAGAGTACAAGCCAGTTAACATGTTAGTGAAAGTTAATTACCAGTCGTTAACTTAATATTAGTACTTTACTGTCTCATCATCAATTGAAAGCATTCCGCATAGCATTTCAATCTTGCTATGTGAAAACAGGTGCCGAAATGTGATTATATCTGTTATAATTTCTGCATTTTTACGTTAAGATTTTTGTTACCGCTAAGCATGCTCCTTATATCTTAATAATGTGAAGTGAAATCTTATTTTAAGTCTTTTTTGCAGAGTACTTACGTGAGAAGACATAATCTCACATATTAGAAATTAGCCATTAACACAGTTTTTGTGATTATTGTAGCTGTGAAGGCTGCAAGGGATTTTTTAAACGTACTGTGAGAAAGGATCTCAAGTACGCCTGTCGTGAAGACAGAAACTGTGTGATAGACAAACGTCAACGAAATCGATGCCAGTACTGCAGATATCAAAAATGCCTGTCCATGGGTATGAAACGAGAAGGTGAGATCATTTACGTAGATTGTAACGGTCTTATGTAATTGAAGGCCTCTTTTGTTTACAAAATTTAGTAGCAGGTAACATTTATACTCGTGTCGGTGCATATTTATTTGTATTGGTGCCTGCAAAGCCTTGGTTATGTGGAAGAAATTTTAGTGTTAAAAATAAACATTATAAGAAAGCTTAATGAACATTGGTAAGGGTACCTCTTTAGATAAACCAATTTTTCTTTTGAGCATTTTTACTGTCCAGTTTTACTGCACTTTCATTTGCTGACCCTGTATCTATGAATGATAACTACTTTATTCTAACATGGAGAGTTTGAAATTAGTTTAAAATCACTCCATTCTTTTGAAGCTTGTGCTTAACATGTCACTTGTTGGCTAGAGACAAAATATAATGAAAGGTCAATTAATCGTGAACTGTATGGTAATTTGTACATTTGGCTTGGTAGTATTACTAATTTTGTAAGACTGGCCTAACATAATTATTGCATGAGATTCTCAGAGCAGCAGATGTGTCAGCAAAAAACCAAAAAATCGTGCCAGGCCAGCCCTGTGTATATGAATGTATGCTTCTGCATTGACTTCAGGAATCCTGGTAACTTCCACTGTTACAGCTGTGCAAGAGGAGAGGCAAAGAGCCAAAGAGAAGGCAGAAAATGAGGTGGAGAGCAGCAGTAATGCTAACGCCGACATGCCTGTTGAGAACATACTTGATGCAGAACTACGAGTCAACCCAAATAATGACACGTACGTTGATGCACAGGTAAAGAAAGTTCATGTAATATGTTTGAGTCATTAGTGCTAATACAAAGCAGGAAACTTTAATCTAATAGGTTTAAAATAGATAAATCGTCGGTACATCTCGATAAAGCATGGATTAATTTATTAGCTATTATAATATTGAATTTGCAGTAATTGAGCTATCATTACAGTTTTATTTGAGTCCCTTGTTGTAATCCTGTGTGGCCTTTTTTGAAATTAGCTATGTATCCCTGTGCGACCTCCTCTGTTCCAATTCTCATTTGTCAATAATCTGAGCATTCCAAGTAACCGTACTAGGGAAAAATTTTTGCAAAGAATGGGAAATGCATCAAATCGAATTGAGAAAATTGATACATCTCAACCGAAATTGCTTTAAACAATTGCTGTTTTACCTATTGGAAAATCATGTTTATTATATTGGATTCAATAATTATGAGTTTGTTTCAAATAAATTTCTATTATATTGCACATTATTCTATTCATTTTGGTGCTTGCATTATACTACTATTCCATCCTATACTTTGAATATTGCATCAAATTGGCATCATATACTATTATTCCACATCATAAATATGAAATTCTTATTTTGCAGACACTTTAAGTATGTGTGTGAAATCTCATTTTGTTGGAGAATTTTTTGCTAGTCCTGTTTTTCAGAGACAGCAGTGGTATTAGATTGAATTCATTCTGTCAAAACGCATTCTGTCACATCAGTGCATTTAAATATGTTTTTCGTTCAAGCTGCAGATGAATGTCACTTTTGAGCAAATTGCTTTACCTTGTATTTGATGGGTTTTGCAGCAGGTCTGCAGTGCCCATGTACTCTAGGTCTAGGCAATGAGCATGTAGAAAGATAACTGAACTAGAATTGCTCTCATTAGAGTTCAGATCTCTGTCAATTCCTGCAGTGTATAATTACTTACTCAACTACACACATGCTTAGGTTACAACATCACCAATTGTTCAGACACTTGATTTATGAAGCCATTCTTGATATTCGTAATTTTTCTGCAGGCTGTATTATGACGTCATACAGAATTTTCCCATACAAGCCTATAGTTAATCAATAAAAATTGATTTTCTTTTGTAATTCTTAATCGACCATTGCCAAAATTGAAAGTGATTGTCCTTCTGTCATTCCTCAGTTCTCCAGAAAGTTTTGTAAAAACCCGCAAAGTAGTTTTTGCATAATTTCGTTAGCAAACTAACTAAAAAACAAAATAATAAACCAGCGGCGTTTCGGCGTTAAAAATATAACCTCCTTGTTGGCGCGATTTTTTCAACCTTGTTTCAAGATACCAGTAATCAAAGCATAAATCCAATTTAGTAATTTTCATTGTATGTTGGACATTTCCTAATTGTTAACTGCAGAACTGATATTAAACCAGATGCAAGCCAATTTTTTCACATAGTGCATAAGAACAGTACATTTTTGTGTTAAGTGTGCCAGCCTGTTGATAGATTACAGTAATATGTACCGTATATACTCGCATATAAGCCAACCCCCTAAAACTGCTTTAAAATGGCCAGTTTTTGCAAAAACCCGTATATAAGCCGACCATCAACTTGTCTAATTTTACTCCATACCCAATCAACAAAATTGATCCCTTTTTGTCACATTTTGTTAATTGGGTATTTTTGGTTCATAGAAATTTTTTACTATAAAGATGTAAAATGCTTACTTTTATGTTACATACTAGAAGAAATAGAAGAAATTATACATTTTGATATGAATAAAGAAGAAAATATTTTGTTTTCTATTTATTCACAAAAAATTATAACATTTCTGTTTATAATTTAACGTCGTGTTCTTAAAAATAATTAGAAACCTTCAAAATCATTGTCCTGTCTCTGGACATGATAAATCAAAAGTCATATCCATTTTGTCTCTGGGCTTCAAACCGCTCGAAGATCTCCTTCTCCACACACTCCTTCATTTTGTTTCACGCGCATATAAGCCGACCCCCTGATTTCAGTATTGTATTTTATAGTTCTAAATTCGGCTTATATGCGAGTATATACGGTAAGTGATGTTTTTGTCTTGAAGCTTAAAAAGTTTTGAAATTGTTTTGTTATGCTAATCTGTTGCTGATTCTGCGCAGAATGATCCGGTGACAAACATCTGCCAAGCGGCAGATAAGCAATTGTTGACTCTAGTCGACTGGGCGAAGCACATACCTCATTTCAGTGAATTGCCATTGGATGATCAAGTCATATTGCTTCGTGCAGGTAATACTGAATTAATGTTCATTGTTTCTTTTAGCTTTTACTTATATAGTGTCAAATCATATTTGCATTTGCTTGCTTGCACACTGTTGATAGTGTGAACATTGAATTTATGATATTAAGCATGTCAAGTCACATGTCATTGGCTTCTTTGTTTTATGGTTGTTAATACTGCATGTACTGCAAAAGTTGAGCAAAAAGTAACTTCAAACTCTTGCAAAAACTGACTCACACAATACCTAAGTTCACATCTGCTTGTTAACTAAAATTTACAGAACTTGTTATGTTGCATTTTCTTTGACTCTGCTGGCATGTAGCTACATTAGGCTGTAGTTGGCAAGTAGTTTGCTGGACACTGTCCAAACACTTACCTCATTGTCAAGGACAAGCCTTTAAGACAAGACCGTATATAAGCAAATTCTTTCTTAACAGGGCAATCAACCAGAATTAACATGATGAATGAAACCACCCATAAGGGGTATTAAACCCATAGGTTGCCCGGGTTGTGAAACAGATATCATAACTAAAATTTTAATCTCTGAACTATGCATCTGGATTCTGGCCGTTTTAATTAAGTTATAAAAAAGCATAGCAGACTTATAGATTACATTTTTTACTTTTCCTAGTAGCTCATAAGTGGGTTCTATAAAAGTGAAAATGATTCTTGTCCTGTAGTGTTTCTGTGTTCTGCACATCATAATCATGAAATTAGTTGTTTACTGTTGAACGTTTTTTAGGCTGGAATGAGCTGCTGATTGCTGCCTTTTCACATCGCTCGATTGCTGTGAAGGATGGTATACTGTTGTCCACTGGTCTTCATGTTCATCGAAGTAGTGCCCATAGTGCAGGAGTTGGCAGCATATTTGATCGTGTCTTGACCGAGTTGGTGGCAAAAATGAGAGAAATGAGCATGGACAAAACCGAGTTAGGCTGTCTTCGTGCGATTATTCTCTTTAATCCGGGTATTTTTTTGCCTTTCTACACTGTACAGTTTTAAAGTTTCCATAGCTTTTACACAGAAATGAGTATATTTATAGTAAAGAATGTTGATGCGTGCAGTAATTCAACTAGCTGACATGGATTGTTCCCTATGTTTAGTTTTGTGCAACCGAATTATGAAATATTCTTATGGAAGAAACAACGATTTTTAAAACTGTACAAGAAACAAAATGAACACCCCATTCGGGGGACAACCTAGCAATTCTTGGGTAATATCACACACTTCAACTATTCTAGCCTAAGTTAAACTATAACTAGCAGTGGGCTTCAAGGAGTACAGTTTGGAACGTCCTAAGGATTGAAGGTTCTGAAACCAAAGCACATGTACCATTTTATATGTTTTTAGAGAACTTGGTTGACAAATGACAAATTTTAGGTTTTCCAATGCTGTCACTGCTTTAATTATGCTTAATAGGCAACTGAGCTTGTAAAACAAGCTAGTTTCAATTAGTTTTAGTTTCAGATGTCGGTTATTTTTGGCCTTTGTTGATAATGAAGCCTTCCTATTAGCTCCCGAAACTACAATAATGAGCATTCATTAAAAATATTATGCGGAAAATTGTTGTTCAGCTCATTAACACGAGAAGAATTTAAATTGAATATAATGTTGCAATGATGCAGTTTTGTGATAATCTTCAGTTTTAAGTTGTAATGAGTAGAAGCAGAAAACAAGTTAAAAATGAAAGATCACAAAAAGTTTGTGTAATAGTTTATCTACTTCTTTAAAATGTTGCATAATGACAATGCTGTTACTGGAGTGAATCGTGTTAGAACATTTGCAAACGAAGCTGTGAGCTGTGTACTTAATAAAATAATAATGGTCGGCTAGAGTTTTGATTAGCAATAATGTTTTGTAATTATGATAAATATGAATTTACATGGTGAGTTCATAAAAAAGCCATGTATTACAAATGTATTTACAAATACATGTTCATCAAGCATCTATAATATTCCATCTTCTGTTGTTCAATTTTGCTCTAACTTTGGATACGCGTAGAAGATAGCAGTGGAATACTGAAAGTAGTATTTAAATAATTTTAATAAATAATTTCCTATGTTTGCTTTATAGATGCTAAGAATTTGAAAAATGTTGCGCAAGTAGAGAAGCTACGAGAAATGGTTTATGCCTCTTTGGAGGAGTACTGCCGCACTAAATACCCAAATGAACCTGGACGGTTTGCCAAACTGTTGCTACGGTTACCGGCACTTCGAAGCATTGGCCTCAAGTGTCTTGAACATCTTTTCTTCTTCAAATTGATCGGTGACACACCCATCGACACATTTTTGATGGAGATGCTAGAAGCACCGCCACCTAATGATCCGTGATACCTTTAACTAGAGTGACCTGTTTGAAGTCAGTCATCTGTAGCAGAGAATAAGTATTATTGCTTTCAGTTATCATGATATTGGTGATTAAAAACTTATTTACCTTCATCTGGTCATTTGTAAATATGAAGCCCGAGTTGCATATTATACTGCATTGCAGACATGATTATTTAGGACTGGCTGTGCTTTGCAGCAATTAACAGTGTTTTTTGCAAGTGTTTTCGTTTATGAATTACTGATACAACTACGCAGTTGGAAATGGGGGATCATTTCTGTTCTCAGATTCACAAGTTTGTGGATAATATACATATACATATATATACACGTACATGTATATATGGCCTCTTGTGTCAAACCTGTTTATGCTTACTAGGTTAGCCAAAAATTTCTCTATGTTGTATCTACAGACAGCTGCATTTAGGTACATGCCATGTTAGGAGTGAATGGTCCACTTTGCTTTTTCTTATAATACAGAAGATTACCTAACAAAGTAAGTTGTTCATTTGGAAAAAACTAGGAGTTTGACGCTGGTTACCCAGTAATTAAAAAACAAGAACTTTTGCGGCTTGTTTTATTGCAAAATGAATTATTAATTATGCTATCATTATCCACAAAGCTTGCTTATAAAATGTGTTTAGGTAAAGTGAGTGTTGCAACTGAAATCATGATTTTTGTTGCAGAGATCAGCTACTTGCTGCAGATGTTGAAAATTATGAACTATACTTCTTACTAATACGTTATATTTCTCCCTGTTACTAAATATGAGATCTGAGACCCATTTCAAAAAAGATTTTTTTCAAGTATGTAAGTGCACAAGTGGACTAATGGCATCAATAGTAAAGAGAACTAGAAAGAAGGCAGTCGAGATCCATTATCAGTGTAGAGCGGACCAGTTTGTAGCTACTGTGAGAGCTTAAAATAACTTGGTGCTTATTTTCATGCAAAGAGAAAAAATGCTTTGCAGTCGGCCGTTAACAAGATGACATGTTTTTGCGCTACACATTTTATTTCTTGTCTGCTGCATTCTAGAAATTGTTAGAATGGAGTGTGTTAATATAATAAAATTATTCATTCAGACAATTGCGATTGAAATTGTCAGCATTGACACTACAATATACGTGTTTCTTATTTGGTTTTAGCAGAATGAGAGTTCCTGTGCTGAATATTACACATGTTTCAGTTCTGACAACTGTCATATACGACAAGCATTTAAAACTCTTGCCTAAAATCACATATTTTACCTAAATCACATCTTTCGATGCGTATGCTTGTTGTTGTCCCAGACAAAATTACTTGAACTTAAAAATCATTTGGCCTGGTTTTTTTATTTTATGTATAAGTACAACACATAACGTTACATAACGCATTAGCATTAGTGTATTGGCTGAATTTAATAATGTTACATGAAAGCCAATAAAATTTTATTAGAGAAAATGTTTGTTACAACATTTGTGTTTTGTAGTGTATAGGCAGTTTAGTTTGACCTAGCGATTTAGTGATCTTTTATTAATCTTGTCATATCATCTGTACATATTGCCCACTTTTGAATATAATCGTTGTATCGTATGTTTGTTACACGTTGATAAAATAAGTTTTTAGTTTTACCGCCGTTTTTAAATGCTGGTGATATATTGATAAAATCATGTAAATATTATGTAGATAAGTAGCCGGTAGTTAAGATTTGTTTAGTATAGGTTATTTCTTTGTGTATTTTGTATCTGTGAGCATCAATTGATACATGTGATTTTGCCATAAGTTCTGTTATAACATTTCTGTTGGATTGCACGGAGAAGCGAAAACAGTGTATTTTTTGTTCTGACCTTCTGGCTTTCTAAGTTTTTTATTAAATCATCTCTGAATTTCACTTTTACTTATAGTCATCTTTGTTATTTAAAGTGTAGAACTAGGAACATTAAGCTGTTTAATATTAAAATCTAAATTAAAACCACTTTATATCTTTCTCTGCCATTGATGCTGCCTACTTAAAGAACCTAAGTTAATGTTAGATAGTACACTGTGTAGATGAATTAATGTAAAGGTATCAGAAAGTTCCAGCAGTTCAGAATTCATTACATTTTGTTTTTCTAAAAAGGCATCAAATTATCCTTTTTGAACATTAAGTGAAAATTGTTGTTATGGTTGTACATCATTGGACGGCAGTAGTACCATTACAGCTTGTTTTAACAAATTAATTTGACTACACTGTTGGTAGCTGCACTTATTTTTTATTTTGTTTGTATCTGTTTGTAACTCCAGGTTATCCTGCAAAAATTTAAGAAATGGTTTAAGTTCAAACCACGGGACTGGGACTCTTCGAAAATAAAATGATGATTTACAAAGGAAAAGTTTTTGTAAATTGGAATTTATGTGGAACCTCCTAGATTTTTTTAAAATCAATATAAATTTAATTTGACAAGGAAGTTGTCCTGGTTGTACGATTAAAGATTAGACTAGTTTAGTCATTTGATTACATTTTAGGAATAAAGCAGTCTCCATTCATAACGTTCTGACAACTTTGATTTTGTAATCTGGTGAAATATGGATTGGATTGTCATTTTGTTCTTGTGATTTTATTAAGATGTTTTCAGTTTGTCAATAAACTACAAAATTTCGCAAATGAAGATAATTTTATTGCATTTCTTGGGATATTTCTTATTTCTGTTAGATCAAGTGCATTATAATTTATTTATAAAGCATTGGCTTTAAAGATTTTAGATGTTCCAGCCCTTGCTTGCTGTTTCCAATTTAATGTAAATTTTAGCCACAAATCCTACTGCGGGGCCTGAGAGTTGATTAAATCTTCGACTACTTTGACTTGAAAACATGATCACTCTTAAGGACATGGGAGTTGGGACTTAACTATGATTTAAAACTTGACTCGCACTTGGCTATAAGGACTCGACTCTGCGTTGACTTGAGATGATTTGGAACTGATCATAATCACCCAAGAGTTTGACATGGAATTGGGTATAATAACTAAATACTCGGCTCAGACTTGTGCACAATGACTTGAGACTTGAGTAGGACTCGTACCCAATGGCTTAGGCTATTGCTGAAAGACTTAACTAAACATTAATGCTGCTATCTCGCATTATCACATATTATAGTAAAAGTTGTGAGTAAGAAGACTTGTTTGGGTGGTAAATTTGTACAGTGTAATTGTTACAAAAAATAAGTGATTACACAGTGAATACGCTTTGTATTTTGAAATACTGTATCTTCCTATTATGATACTAGATACATTGTTACTAGTCTTACCATGTGTCTATAATGTTCAGAATTATAAGTAGGTGGTGGTGAAGTTTATTGGTCATCAGTATCTTTAACAGATATCATAAATGTGTATCACAATTGCCATTTATTTGTTGTTTATATATGTGGGAGTGCATTTGTGGCTTTGGTACCAAAATAGTCACCATTACAATTTGGTGTTTCAGTACTCCAGGAACAGACAGATTGGTGTGGTTGGTTTAGTGCACCCTCTTGCCAACAAACAATACATTTGGTGTAATAGTTCATGTTATGTAGTGGGAATGATATGGTATAGCTTGACGGGTATAGGTTAATGAGTAGTAGTGTAACTGCTTCAATGCATCTGAATGGTTGTACAGTAGTTCAATACTACTACAGTCATGCCAACAATTTTGAAAGTGGCACACTGTGGGCTTGTTGTCTGCATGGTGCATAAAATTTTCAGAACTAAGGAAACTGTAATACTTTGTTAACTGCAGTCATAGTTTGTTATTCGTCATTTGGCTTGTATTCATTCACTGACAACAGCTTAACAGCAGATTTATGGTATTTATTGAAATTAAAGGTAACTGTAAATAAAGGTAATTATCATTAAGCTGAAGAATTATTTGTAATGACTGGCGATGACATTGGTTTCAATGAAGAATACTTGATTAAGCTGATCGTTATTGGTTAGTTGCTTGCAATACCACAGGTAGACAAATAGTGCCAAAGTAATTCAATACTAAACAAATTTAATCAGGCCAAACAGTTTGCGCAGATGATGAAGCCAAATAGGACGATAGCTAGTCTCTTGTAGAAGATGTGTTAATGCAAGTGGGTTGGCATGATAGAGTAGCAGTGCTTGCTTACCTTAACTACGTTGCAATAATGAGAACTACGAAAGATGTAAAATTTGCAGAGGCAAATATGCCACCAGATAATCCATCTGTTAAGCATCGTATCCATGAGCTAATAGAGGAGAGCGCCTCACACACATATTGCCATGGCGCTTCTAAAGTGGTAAGGTCGAAGTCGCTAGTGAGAAAGATCATCTGGTTTCTACTGTTTTGCATTTCCTTGTTATGCTTTTCCGTAGAAATTGTAACTGTGTTGCGGCAGTTTTTTGCCTTTTCGACTGAAATGAAAGTGACTTATGAATATCCACACACACTTGTGTATCCGGCTATGACATTCTGCAACACAAACCATTTCCAGTTGAATAAGCTGATAAACTACCTGGAAGAGGTGTTGCAAGATGGCGGTGATTACGCTAAATTTTATGACACAGTTTATAGACAAACACGAAGGTTTGAAGTTGGCCGTCATCCCTGGGCACATGAGTACAATAACATGATGTTGTCTTGTCATCATTCAGATGACATGGGTAGTCGAAACTGCACCCTCGTACGGGAATTCCATTTACCATATCTAGGCTGCTGTTACACAATTGTAATTTCAGCACCAAATTGCAAAGACAACCATCATCACAAAAATGGCGAATGCTTTGGAACTCCAGGAACTGTCAGCCAGGTAGGCGTTGGTAAAGGACACCCACTTTTGCTTAATATGGATGTGGAAATAGCAAAGTTTCAGGGATTTTTCAACATGGACCTGCTAAATTTCAGTACTCCAGGAATGGTTTTTTCTGTTCACCCTCCTCAATATGTACCTAGTTTGGAAGAATTCACGTTTTTTGAACCAGGTGCTATCGTGTGGGTTGAGCTTACTAATACCACACTCAAAAGGCTATCGGGTGAATATAAACCTACATCAACGTGTCTAACAGATAAAACAATTGCAGCAGAACAGAAGATTACTTGGTATAAATATTATGACTTGTACTCTGCTGTGTTGGACACTGATTACTCTCAAGAGCATTGCACTGCAACATGTAAACAAAGATACGCATTACACCATTGTGGTTGTTACCTGGAAGACATTCCGATCACAGATGAATTTGTAGTGAAAAGTATAAACTTGTCATTAACCAGTGTAAGTCCTTGCTATGGCACCCTGAAAGCTGACCTTGACAAGTGCCTGTACAGAGAAGACATGTCACAAGAACAGTTTCCATGCATTTGTTCAGAGACATGCCTAGTAAACAGATACTCTGTGAGATATGAAAGAATTCGACGAAGAAAACATTTCAGTTTGAGTGCAATGGCAAAAGGCATAGCAGCCAATTTGGTGGTAACTCATTTTGAACAATATGGAGCAGTTAAAAAAACACTGAAAAGATTAATAAGGAATTCTTTGAATGATAACTTTGTTGATGATAAACTGCCGTTCGACTCTCGAATATATAACCATTCTAGTTACAAATATTTTCAACGAGAATTGAATGATGAAGTGGAGAACAAAATCAGCATTTATGTTTACCCGGAGACTCCATATTACATCAATGTGAAAGAGGTTTATTCTTATACCTTTGTCGAGTTTGGAGCTGATGTTGGTGGACTGGGAAGCCTCTATCTGGGCTTATCAATTCTTGCCATTTTTGAGTGGTTAGAGTTCATTATAGACGTCTTCTTGGTAGTTTTGCTAAGGGTACGCAGAGTGGGAACCACCGAAGAGCACCAACGAGAAAAGGAGGTGCAATCAATAAGGCTGAAGCTTCGGAACCGCATTAACTCAATAAGGAATATCGGAATGATACCGGCAGAAAATTTAGCGACTTTGCCTCCACTACCCCGGCTTGGTGCCAAAGAATTATACTAATATTGTTTCAGAGAAAAAATATATTACTTCAGATTTATTTTAGATGTGTTTACCATACAAGATGTTGAGAGACCATGTTTATAAATGTAGGTGGTAGACGATTCGACGTGCATTTTTCAATGTTAGTAATTGTCCCAATCCAGTAACTAAAGCCCTGCTTGCTGTTCTAATTGGTCTAGAAATGCAACTTGTTTCTGGAGGTTTCCATAATTTTCAAGTACTGTCTCTCTGTCAAGATGCGAAACATCTGGCATAAAACAATCAATTACACAAGACATTCATTGACTTTTAATAACCACAAACTTGCTTATCTTGGAAGAATCTTGACCTGTGACACATATTCACGTGTTTTACTATGAAATGCAATGGACAGTGCATAACAACTAGTTGAAAAGTAATGGATAGTGCCCAAAAAGTAGTCAAGTCCACTCAAGGTCTTAAAATTTCAAATTTTCTATTAGTCATATCATATTGCATATGCTTCTCTGTACATACGAATACATGTAGTCAGTAATCTATTTTTAATAATGCTAATTCATTTAGTCCCCAAAGATACATATTGCTTTATTTGATTGTTATTGTGGTATAATTTTTGTGGTTTGCACTAACGACTTATTGTCATGTGTGAATAATAGAATAGCAGACGTTGATAAAACTAAAGACAGAAAGCAGAAACACAGTCAAATAACAAGTTGCATTAAACAGTTTTATTTCATCTGCAAAAATACAAACTGACACGTCTTTAACTAAAATAGCACTTATTTATAGCTCAGTAACAGTTTTAACCTATGTAGAACACGCAAATAAAAATATATACACGTAAAGTGATAATATTCAAAAACCTACTTGGCCAGCATTTCATTTTGAAAACTTAACTGACAAGCAAATACACGGGTATTCCTTATCCTGCTAAAAACAAAACTTTAATGACTAACGCTATCAAACAGTTAGCTTTACGAAACTGCACATCTCTGTTGCAGCATTTTTTCAGTGCACTAAATTAACAGAAAAATGTTTTAGTCAATATGCTGTAAAAATATATACACTGCACTATCATTTGGAAAGCTATACAACACAGCCATACACGAGTTTAGTGAAATTTTATTGAGTACTATTAAGTAATAACCTTTAAAACAGCTATAAACTTTATATACAAAAACTATTATGCAAATAGTATTACAAGCAATTTTATCAAACATGTGATTGTACAATGTACATTGTAATAAAAACCTCTTATACTATATCACAGATAGTGGCACCATCACATGTTGAAAAGTAGAAGTGTTAATGTGAAACAAGACACGTTTTTTGAGAATGTGTCAATTCATGCAGACATTACTGACGTGTTATTCTGTTTTTACCTGCAATTTCTATTGTAGGCAAAGAGCATTAGAGCTATGTAAAAACGTACAGTAGTGACCCTTCCGTTAGTAAATAAGTTCTTACAATAGCATTTATCCAATTATAGTAGATAAACCTGTAAGTCTTGGAAATGGCGACACTGAACAGCAAAAAGATTCGCCAATGAAGCTTTTGCAACCAGACCAGAATTATGGTTTTATGAAGGTGATAAAGCTAGTGAAATGAGCAAAAAGATTCGCCAATGAAGCTTTTGCAACCAGACCAGAATTATGGTTTTATGAAGGTCATAAAGCTAGTGAAATGAGTGTGAAAAAGAGGAGATAGAGTTTCAAAAAAATTTTTATGAAAAGCTGAGGGAAAATCTAGACAAGAATAGATGAAACTAGAAATTTGATTGCTCCTGAAGACCCAGGATGTACAATGGGATCATAAATGCAAATTTAAATGAAATCAATGCAAACTGTAGATAGGTAATTGACTACAATTAAATAGTACATTGTAATACTTGTATAAGCCCAACATACAAGTACCACTATGTTTCATAATGCTGAACAAGAAAAATGATATTTTCTGAGGTATGGGGGGAGGGCTTGCCCACCGAGGAGGAGGCGTAGAAAATACTTTTGCCTAGGGCGTCAAACTACCTAAAGCCAGCCCTGACGTAAAAAGTACTTACGAAACCTGAAAATTAATGACCGATTAGTCCTCTGTATTGTGTTTGTGTTTGACAATGTAATTAAAAAAAGAGAGTATTATCTCTCTATCACAGTTTTGCATAAGCTGGCTTCGCTTACGATTTATGCTTGGCGGTTGAGGTCCTCTTCCTCCTCTAACGGTTCCAGTCCCTGCTCTAACTTGCGATCAATTATTTCCCCCCTTTCATCACCTCCGTGTCGATGTTTCAACTCAAGCTGGTTATCGATAGGGATTTCTTTTCCTACATTTCCATCAACGACATTATTGCTGCTGTCATGGTTCTCTATACTTCTCAGTTCACTTTCATGCTCTATTCTGTGCTTTTCTTGCTTTCCAGGTTGCCTCCAAGAAAACTGTGGATTGTAATTTTGGAAATATGCACCTAACATTGGCTTTCCGTGCAACAGAAGAGGGTTTTGGAGAAGACTATTCTTTTTGTTGGGTAATTTCAGATGTTCACTATTAGGGTTCAAATTACCATTCAGCTGGTAATCGTTTCTGTCCTTGGGAACCAGACCGAACTTGTGGTTCAGTTCATTTATTTCGCTTTGCTCTTTTTCGTTCACATTCACTCTAGGATGCAACTCAGGGTTTCTCTCATTAAAAGCATTATGCGAAACTCTCTCTGACTCTTGGTATGAATGTAATACTATGCGATCTTTACTGGTTTTCATTTCAGGTGTATTATATTTTCGTTTTATTTGAGCATTTGTCTCGGGTTTTTTAATCATTTTGTTGTCTTTGTTCATTTTAATGTCATCCCCCGGAGCTGGTATCTGCCTGTCCATATTATCAACACTTTTTTCATCTTTTGTCTTAACATTAGTTTCAAAGTTTTCAGCATTAAATCCATTCTTTGCATTGATACTATGACCAGCAGCAACAGGAGACTGATTACTTGAACTTTTCTCTGCAACTTTGACTTGTGCACTGCTACTATGACGTTCGTTATTCATATCTAGTTTTTCCCGAATATTATCATTAGCACTGGGTATGTGATTGTGCAACTTATTTACATTACCCTGTACAGAGTTGATTTGCACATCATGGGACTGTTCCTCATCTTCTTTTTCTCTGTTAAGAGGAGTAGGTATTTGTTGGTGTAAGCTATTAAAATTCTGTTCAGCAATCACATTATTCTGAACTTTCTTACTGTGGCTATCACTAGAAAAACCCAACTTGTGATTTTCATCTTTTATGCTTTTATCTGCTGATTCTAGCTCTGCATCTTCAGCTTGCTTTTTAAATGTGCCAACAACTTCAGTCTTCGGCACTTCCAGAGGTGATTTATTTAAATTTTTCACGCCATTTTTTATCCGTGAGTTCACCTTTGACTTTTTTAGACGTTTGCCCTGAAATTTTTCACTCGACTTCTTATAAACAGGCATTGGAACATTACTGTTCACATCACTGACCTCACCTCTGTTTTGTGCCGAGAATTGATCAAGCGACGGTACATGATTGACACTTAATCCTTTACCATCTGACATCTGTGGCTTGTTGATTAGCATACGTTGATTAGCATGTTCTGTTTGCATTTTTAAAGATTGATCTTCAAACTGCTTAACAATTTGCCTAGCTGGTTCTTCGCGAAGTATATACTTATTTGTAGAATGCTCACTTCTCACCTGCTGAGGCAGTTCATGTCCTAATCTATTTGAATACGGTGCCATGTCAACTTGAGGGTCCTGTATTCTTGCTAGGGTATCGTAGTTGCGTCCTTTATCACTTAGATTTTGAGTCTCCACTGCATTGGCCAAATACAATTGTTGCCTGCAAATCATTTAAGTTATCAAACAATGTGGCTTTAAACAGTGTGAAAGTATAAAGTGGACTTTACCTAGCATATGCGTTATGGGAGTGCGGAATAGATAAAACCGGTCTATATTGTTTTCAACGTACCCGTTTACCAGACCTGCATTATGCGTTTTTTTGCTGTAGCTATTTTCTACTGATTTTTTATTCCGCAGGTGGCTAACGCATGCGCATTCCGGATACTAGGTAAACACCACTTAACAATGTGACATTAAAATTATGTTTGACTTGGGAAGTTTTTATAGAAGCTAGTTTATCTCCCTGCAGTACTGGCAACATTTAATATTTGTCACTTTGTATATCAATGCACTCATTCTTCCTCATATTCAGTTTTCCTACTTTCTCACTTTACATGTACTACACATTTTAAAAATATTGTTTTGTGTTACTTTCAGTAGTTCCGTGATCATGCAACTATGTAGGCTAGACCACTTAAAGCATAAAATCGAAAATGGCTGACATCAGATACGTTAAAATCATAATGTAGTTAAAAATGACATCAAATACGAATTACTTGGCTCCTGCTGGCCCTAAAATGAGATACTAGCTTTGTAACCACAACACTAAAAACTTAAAATTCAAAATAGCTGATGGTCGATATTTAGGATTTGAAGATCAAAAGTAGGTCAAATCATAAAAATATCAAAAATAAGTACCTACACAGAAAGCCCCAGAAAACATATGCAGCGCCATAAGCCAAATCAATGAAGATCATTTTCAGCAGTGGTCATTTTATATTTTGAGCACTTGCAAAGTTTGTTTACATTTTTGCGTGGGGCATGGGGGATAAGTTTTTTATTTAACCTTCGTAGACAACAAATGCACTGAGAACCAAACCTTCGCTCTACAGTCAAAAAACAACTGAAAATGACCCAACTATAAAATTACAGTGATAAAGCCTCTATTGTTAACAAAATAACTAAATTAGCTATAGTAAGCATGACTTATTTATGTTACTTATAGTTAATGTCTGTCAATAGCAAAATAATCTTTTTTAAACATGATCTGAGAATAGGCTTATTTACTGATCTCAGCCTAGCACGCATCAATACGTGCAACACCAATAAGACATGACATGACAGAACAGATGAACTCTGCATACAGATGGAAAATCTTTTTTTAACCAAATAGAACTTCTCTTAATGGCTTACTATGACAACATGAATTCTTACAAGTAGTAAACAATAAAAAACAGTACAAGAGAAAACAGAAATGTGATACCTTTTGTAGGCTGGCTGTTGTACAGCTTGGCGCCTTCTGCGATTTTCCTGTAATATATAATACTGGTGATGATACAGCATCTTACAACGCTCGTTTGTCTTCAAACGTCATAACATAGGCAGTTGGCAACGTGCAACTTTACATGACATATAGCACAGAAGATTCGGCATTCGTTGTGAATGAGTGTCCAACTGAATGTACGCTGTATGGACTGAGCAGATTCTTAATTGAAGAGTTCTGCTAAATGACTGCATGTGTTTTGACTGCCACTTCACATATGAGCAGACCTTTATGCAGAAAACACAAAAGTTTGATACGACAGTTACATTGGTAAAGGCACTCCAAGCAAACAATAGGGCAAAACCAGACACTCTTCAATTTCTGCTTTTTGTTTCAGCATTTGATTTGGTTTCTGAGGTGCAAATTTTTCCCACCTGCCCTTGGTAACTGAAATAAGGGCACAAATGCAGTTCCTCACCAATCTATCACTACTTGTTAGGCCTGGGCCTCATAGAATGCGTGAATTGTGATGAAAGAGTTGCAAGTCATGAATCACACACTGGCTGTTCTAGTTTGGTACATCCTGCCAGTAACGCAGCTTACTAACTGATATTACTTCAGTAAAGCACTATATTATGGGTACTGAATTATGGGCAAGGAATGTTATTATACAGACAAGCATGGTAAAATTCTCACTGCATGGCTTGCATGCACCGAAAGGAAAAAAGATTATACTAGAAAAAAATGGGCCTGGTCATTAGGGGATAAATTAACTCCATCTTTTCCCTTCAGGTATAATGTTTATAAATAAAACAATAAACCAAATAAAAGCATAAATTTTTCTTATTATTAAATTAACATTTTAACAAGTTGTCAATATAGTGATATATATGGAAGTAATCCTTCAGAAAGTTTCTTTTCTATGCTTTATACAGATCTGTAGATGAAATTTGCACATAAGGCTCTACTAAATAAAATACCTTAGCAACACCTGCATGCAAAAAATTATCTGAGTTGAAGGTGTACTGACTATTAATGTGCTTGTTAAAAAATTTTGTTCACGGCTTCTAATCAGACTAATACAACTTCATAATGCTAAAATGTAATTCATATGCTAGTAATAGTGACTGAGGAATGGCAATGAATAATAAATAATCAAATCTTTCTAGGTTAGCAGCTACATGCAAAAATAGTGAATCATATTATGCACATTACAAACAGCAGCTAATAGAACAGACATAAATATAATACATATTGCAATATTTTGAATGGGCAGAAAAGCACTAGACACAAAATTTTAGCAACACCTCAATATTATAGAAACTTATTTACATTTTAGCATCAATACGTCAAAATAAATTTCTTGGTAGTATCGCTTCATTACAGCAATAATGATGATGATGACAGCAAATATACTGTGTCAGCCTGTATTTGTATAAGATGCTCATGCAATTTGGATGATTACAGGGAACATGTGCAAAAACCACAAAATAACTAAAGAAGAAAGCAAGTGAATTTTTTATTTTACTTTTTAAAAAAAATCAGTTTACACACATAGTCCCCAATTCTGCATCATGACCATGATCAACATCATCATCTACTTCAACATAATTATCATCACCATCACCTAGTTACCAACGCCACAAGGAAATGGAATAGAAACAGAAATTTGATACAGAATATCGGTGAACTGGTACAGAATAGCCATAATACATGCATAACCCAAGGTTAAATTGTTAACAGATGGTCATTTGTTTGAATTACGCCACTTTACCAGATAATTTAGATACTTATATTAGAAAACTTACAACCTTATGTAGTGTTAACTAGTTAACTAATTTTGTTCTCTAGCTCAATAATAACTGCTGACGGTTTTGTGTAAAAGACAGTCAAACAAAAACACTAAGAAAGCTAACAACATCCAATATGAGTCATAGCTGTAGGAGCAAAGTAATACAATTGATGCTAAATGACTTAATTACTACAATCTCAAATTAACAAATAATTATTATGCATGCACTCATGCAGTTAGTATAAATAAGATTAAATTAGCTTAAATACATGCAGGCAGGTAAGCAAAGATGAGAAGTAAACATGTAAGTGTTAGTCCATCCACCAGGAAGCATGCAATTTCATAATAACACCTGTGAAATAAGTAAAAGATAAAATAAAATGTATGAACGCATATGCAAGATTATTTTAAAAGAAAATCAACTTTTTTTAACCAATAATAGTGGAATTTTCTCAATGTTCGAACTTCTACTTCATCGCAATGAAAAGGGTGAAATGCTGAGTCATCTCGCCAGTAGGCTAATAGGAGCGCTGGTGAAATCTTGAGGCCAATCGGACATTGGTGGAGGGACAACCAGATAAAAGCACAGACTTTTCTCCTTTGATGTATTTTGCACGATTCGTTTCTAATTTCGAATGTCCAGTATGTGTTTTGAATTTTAACAAAAAAATAAATAAATAAAATAAAATAAAAAATAGAATTTTTTGGTTAAATTCAAACTAATGGTAGGAAATCCTCCAGTTAAAATGTATAGAATTTATGATGTAGTTTTTATAGACTTAGTTTTTATTCTGTTCAAATTTTTGCTTGAATTTGTAAATTATTTATTCATAAATGCATTTATGATTCTTTGAATGATAGTGTAAAACAATTATGTTAGAAATATAAACAGTAAGGAAAACCATAGATGCGTTTTAAGATGGTACACTAAAAATATAGCACAGACTATATTTTAGTTCCTTGTGAATTTATTGCTTTGAAATTATTCTCTTCCACAGAAATAGAATTTTTCATTACTGGATATCATACTGTTACATTTCATAATAGCAAAAATATAAGAGTTTTTCAAGCATCACTGTACAGCTCAGGTAAAAATAAACTAAGGGCAGAGAGGGGCAATTCAGACAAATACAAAAATATACTAAGAAGCTTATTTTAAGTAACAGTCAAGACGATTTCTGCAAAAATTTCCTTCTGTAAAAGATAAATTAGTAAAGTACATTAAAGACAGCTTACCCCTTTGGGTATGTGTTCCTCCTCCACATTTTCATTCACAGGAGGTTGTGGCTTTAGTTCAATTTTATGCAGTGGCTTCTTGTGTTCTTTCTGCAACTGCTAAAAATATTAAACATTTAACCGCCTTTCTAAAAGACAAGTAAGCATTTAATATAAATTTTCACGTAATTTAACTGAAATTAAATTCTTTAGGTATTTAGCTGATGTCTTGCTCATTAAGTTGAGACATACACAAGTAGCTTATAGGATAAAAATGGAATTTTCCACATATATTTTTTGACAGGAAATTTTGCACAAGTCACTTCTAAGCACAAGGTGAAGGACAAGTAAAAACACAGAAGCCCAGACGTAGTCAAGTTTGAACACACAGTGATCAAATTCGGACAAGTTTCGACGCGAGAAGGGCTACCACAGGCAAGTTGGGACACAGGCAAGTAAGAAGACAGGCAAGCTTAGATACATATTAATTGGATACGAATAAGCTTGGACACAGAAAAGTTTTGATATGGACAGTTTGAACACACGATAATTGAACGGTGATAATGTTAAATTTACCTGGGTGGTAAATTTAAAAAAAGAAACAAATTGATGATGGCAAGTCTGGACACGGGCACGTTTGAACACACAAAAATTGGACAGAGACGAAGTCCAGAGAAAATCAAACATACAAACGGATGGAGACAAGGGAACGGAGAACAGTTTGTATGCATGACGACTTAACACGCACAAGTTTGGATGCAAACAATTTGGGACATAGGTACACTTATGAACATACATTAAGAATGATTGTGAATGCACTGAAAATTTTTGGACCAAACAGGATTCAAACCTAATACCTCCCTGCTTATACAGTAGGTTACTCTACAAGTTCAGTTACTGGCACAAACACACAGTTCCTGCACCTTTCTACAGGCTATCCAAAACACAAAGGCATTATGCTTATAGTTACAATGATTAGCCTAACAGCTAATTAACTGAAAAAAGAGGCACTGAAGAAGAGGGTTACATGCGCATGCTCGTACGTGAATTTGGCATGCATGAGGTTATATAATCTGAATAAATGTGCATATTTCACATACCACTTTTACTTCAGTGTTTGAACTCTGTTGTAATGACTGCAACTTAGCCTGTATAAAATATAAGTTATAAATTAAAAAAGAATCAAAAAACTACACTCACATTAATTCAACATTTCCATTATTAAAATTCAAACATTTCAAAATTTTGAATGTGCTCCAAACGAAAAATTCCAGAATTTTGCGAAACTAAACTTACTTCTGCAATCCCCTCCTCCATATAAGTGTCAAAGACTAGAGAAAACTTCAGGAAGATACATTGACATTAAAACAATTATTTCAGTGTAAAAGCTACTATTTGACCAAGTATCTAACAGAAAGAAGACAAACTGATTACCTCACAATTTCTTCTTCTTGACCCACACTCTGTATAATTTCCTTGTACAACCTTTAAGTTGCCCTGTTAAAAATCAATAAAATAACACTTAAACGTTGCTATTACAAATAATAATAATAATTAGATTCACTAAAACACATAGTGAGGCTTAGCAGTTGCAATGCCACTACACTATACACCTAAATTCCAAAGTCGTTCATCAAACTTTGCCTTTCTCTCAGTGTTGTCCAAGTTAAGTGATAGCAACAAACATTAACAATTAAATAGTATTAATGGCTGCAACCATGAGTTTAATGGTTATGAACCATTTTAAATAAAATGATTTAAAACTTGTGAAAAGCAGGTTGCTAAGTGGAATTTTGATGGCTCACGATAACAAGTCATTCATGAGCTGATCAACTTTTTTAGATAGATCACAAATCGAACAAAATATATAAATATTGCTATTACAAAAATTAAAGTGTATTGTCTTACCAGTTATTTTACATATCAAAAGATATTACCCACAAGTCTTCAATGACGAAACTGCATCATTTATTTGTAATCAATTATTTGATACTCAAGACTTCATTAATCTTATCAGCAAAGTAAAATAAAAACCAAATGTGTCAATGGAATTTGCAGCGTTCGTTTTGTCACAGATGATGAAAAATTCCCAAACTATTGACAATAAACAATGCTCCAAGTGAGACATGTCAAATAACAAAAAACTGATGATAATGTCCAAAAAGAGTGAAACTAGAACTAAAACCTAGGATTTAAACTTAATCACCATTTAGAAATGTACAAAGTTACCTGATTCATAGAAAAAAATTCCTAAAAAAAAGAGACATCATTCACTACAAACTATGCCACGAATGATGGTGTGAAATATGTAGCACAATAAAACACCTTTCATGATCAAAACTCAGCAGAGGGACTGAAATGCTTGATCTGCTGTATGTTTGGCTGGTGCTCTTTGACGTGGGAACTCCTTGCAAAGGCAAATGAATGAAATGGATGGTATGAATATGATAACGCAGTGTTTTACTGTGGCGCCTATAATGAAGTCATAAACTAGCAATGGGTAATTACCTCAGCAGTTCGCATTCTCTTCCCACACGCCGTGTAGTTGGCTCTTAGACTAGTAAGGGATGATTTTAATTGCTCCATCGTATCTAATAACCACAATTAACATTATAATGTTAGAAAAGATGCAATTTAAAAACTCAAACTACAAGACTATTAGGTACAGCATTATATAAATAATGTCTAGTTTGAGGACAATAGCACATTTATGATCACGAGGGGTCATATATGCACTTTTGCTCAAAAAATCTTTTATTAATATATACCAATATACTAATATAAAACCAAATTATAATTATGAGTTATTACTAATAAGATTAAACACACACAAATACACACTACCACAGCACACATCGCTTAGCAGTTCCTAAAAACAAATAGACAGGCAACATCATTTACTCCAGTATGCCTACGATTAATGTACTATTTACTGATCACGTGACACCATGTAATGAATTGCCGAATTTGTTTGAAATTGTCAGCAATCCATAGACAACTATTTTCCACCAAGTGGCACAGCTTGCATAACATATATAACCAATGGCATTATCCTCCATATGTTGGTAATTAACAGCCTGTCAACTTCAGCAGAAGTATAGCTAGACGGGACAAGTTTTCACTCTGGTTTATTGAAAGAAGATGTTCTTCTAGCTAGGAGGAAATAATTGGCAAGACACATGAAGATGCCATTAACACAGGCAATGATCAATTGCGATATCTCTGTTTGCATGTTTACACCATTTTTCATTGTCTCCTAAGTGCAGTACAACTGCCTTCTCTATGCCATAGACACCGATGCCTCTTCTGTGTTAAGTGAAGTTAGTGCCTGGATATCACAGGTTTAGTAGCATGCAATGTAAAATTACTTCTCTATAAACTATAGCGCTTTATTATTTAATCAGTTTATCACCAAATCTTCATTTGAGCTTAAACTTTTTGAGTTTCAAAAGAGTTTGTTGTACAAATGCAACTGGGTTAAGTACTATATACCTTGCTAGATTAGACTGATTTGGAATGAAACATGTGCCTTGATGCGAAGAATATTGCTGTAGACAATTTTGTTTTAAACTTTCATAGGACTGCAAGCACTTACACACTTGAGCGGCTTTTTTAACTTGCCCCTAGTTGGCCGGCAAAAATCACTCAGTCACCATAGCAATGGCAACTTTCCAATATCCAATCGAGTGCTGTGTTGTCAGACCCTATAGCAAGGCAATGCACATAGGGGGCTGCGTGATACAAATGCCCTGGCAACCTACTGTTTCAGCTAAGCTGTGGCTTGTTGCTGCGTGAATTTGTAGATTTTTTTTATACAAATATCAGTTGTGCACAAAAAATCCATGTTCAATATTTGCATAAATAACATATTCCAGTTGGATATTTCTTTAGCCATTTCAAAATGTTGGGTGTTTTTGTTCAAATATTTAGATGACTTAACTACTTGAGAAAAATCTGCCAGTTCCCATGAGAAATGCTTCATTTACTTGTACAAACAGCATAAAACTCTTGATAAATTTACTCAAAACGCATAAAGCCCAAAACAGACCTTGGTGGAAAAACGAGACCACTACAGAGCTTAAGAACCCGTCCTAATAGATTTGCTAACCATTTTGCCTGGCAATACTCACTGTAAGAAAATTAATGGACATCGAGTAAAAACTGAAATTTTCAATGGCCTGTAAGTTAATCAGGTGCAACAATAAACTAGTAATTGCACTATTTGCAGTCGGATGTAGAATGTCAATGAGTTGACAATTCTCGTAAGTGTCTTCTCGGTTATACAAGCATTTCCCTGTTTGTTAAGTTTGTTTTGTTCTTTTGGATCAGGCAGATTCATACCTTTATTTTCTTGTAAAGTTTTCTTCAGATTAGCTACTTCATCTTTTTGTTTGACATTCATTTTTTGTAACTCGTTTTGGCAAATATTGAGTTCTAGTTGAACACTGCTAACATCATCATCTTTTTGGTCCTGAAAAAGAAACAGTTGAGTACTGAAGGCAATCTAAATGGATCAGTTAGTCAGATGTCCCACCAGAGTGGAAACACATGGCACTTATAGATTTTAAACTCATTATCTTAGAAAGCAATAATTTCAGATTAAGCTACAAATAATGGCAAAAATATTTGAATAATTTGCATCTGCTTATTCTTAAACGGTAACAAAATTTATTGACCTTAGAATCCTTTAAAACCAGACAACAGTATGAAAGATGCTGTTCTTTTTTAAAAAATACATTATTCCATTTATTACATTGCAAATAAATACTGGCTAGTGCATTGCTTGCGCACACTAACCAAAAGCTGATCTATACACCAATGTATTTTATAGTGTACATGATTGGGAAAAAACAGCCAGTATTCGTACCTTGAAAAGCTTGAACTGCTGATCCAGAGCAGTATACCTATTATCAGCCTCAAGCTGAAACGAATCAAAAGTCTGTAAACGCACTTGCCAGCAAAATGTTAACGATTTGCTCCATAAACTATAAAGCTACATTTATATGTTTACTTGTTTACAGTTAAGAAGGCTTGAGAACTTTATCCCCAAAACAGTCTTAGCTCCTCTGGAAGCACACAAGTCCAGCAGAAGACAAAATACGCCTAATATAATTACTTATCTTACTGCTCAATGCCCACTGCCCATCTCATACTTACTTTTGTTCATTTGTAATGCCATCAGGGATTTGTGAAGCAGCAGTATTTGCAAAGAACCACACTCAAGACTGACTTCAAGTGTGAAGACTTAGTGAGAGTGAAATTTGCAATCTGTAGATTATGAGTCCAGGATATACATAAAATTGTAGATAATTAGGCAATGTAAATGTATAAGTGATCAGTTTTGAAGAATCATTATCTAGAATGCTGCTGCTTTCGTGCCACTAAGCACTGCCAGAAAGCGTTCACGGCATTGTTATAGTTACAGTTATAGTTACGCCAAAATTAAATATATATGCTAGTGGAAACCAGCTGCAAATAAATTTCCAGTTCGTAATTACCTTCTGTTTTGCTAATTGATCTTCTGCCTCCAATCGATGAGCAAGAAATTCTGAAAACAGTTTACATATGTCACAAACGAAATTGTACAGTGTTTTACCTCTTGCTATAACATGGTTTACCGAATGACTACCAAGAACACGAGTCACACGTGGATCACATTTTAAAATCACGTTTTCTAAACATACCAATTATCCACTAGTTCGTTTTTGCCTTTTGCTCACATGTCATAAAAATTACAGAATATAAGAACTTTAACACTACAAGTCAATCCTATCCTTTCAATTTTATCATTTGTTTGCGTAGCAAATGAAGTTTTTCTTTCAAAAAATTCTTGAAGCTGCAAATCCTTGTTTGCAATTTTTCTTCAATTCAGGATGTTATAACGAGTGTTTAACTTTTTTGTTATTGTATTGTAGTAAGCAGCGGATTTATCATGCCTTGAAGTATGTGTTTTCCATACTTCAGTATTTTTGTGTAAGAATATTTATTTACGCCATTTACTCGTACTCGTATGCAGTACAATAAATACGCATGGAAAAATAACAAATGATAAGAATTACGATAAATTTGTTCGAGCTGTACATGTTAAACAAAGGCAAAGTAAAAAAAAAGAATGACAAAAAACCATAGCATCAATTATGTTATCATTTTGGTCTCAGCAAATGGTCAAGTACTTTAAAATTTCATACAGTTGACACTTTCTAAAAAAATAAAAATATTTGGTTTCTATAGTCCATAAAATGTCCTTTATAAAAGTAATAACTGCCAGCTGACTGTCAGAGATCTTAAGCATTTTATCAGTAATGAGACCCAGTATTTTTAATCTAAATTCATGAACTATCAATTCCATAGTGGTTAATGATTGACACTAAATTGTAGCACATAACTGAAGTGGAACAATGCTGAGCTTGGTGAGCATTACAACGAATAATGTGATTACTGTTACTTAAACACTTAAAATAAAACTCATCGAATTGCTTCTGGAACTGTTTATTAGGAGGCAAAATATCAACTACAAATGGTAACATATATCTATGTGTTTTGTAAAGGCAATGTCGCAGTTTTCTGACAACTATGTGCCATGACGAGAGCAACGTGTTAATTTTCTCACACAGTCTCCATGTTTTGGAACCATAATACGCGTGGCAGTACGTTATAAATATTAGCAATTTTAGATTGGTGTTGAGGTACGAAAAGTTAGCAGTGACATGATTGGCACGATATATAAAATCATTACGCTTAGCTAATAAAAATCATCATTATGATCATTAGGATTATCAGTTAAAACATGATCAAGATGAGTTACATTGTTACAAAATTGCATAGCAGTTCCCCCAAGAAAGATTAATGGGTTTTGACAGTTTACTTGACATTTGCGGTTAGTAAAAATGATACATTTACTTTTTATCTTGTTTCCTTGTATATTACATAACAATAAGTAGGCTACCTGCAAGACGCATGTACAACAATTAGCGACTTTCGATTAAATTTAAAAAATAACGTAAATTTAACTGAAAACGATAGCTATCTCAGAATACTAGCAAAATAGTACATTTGTCATTTTATGAATATTTACTCAGCACAGCAACGAAATGTGATTATCAATGGAAGTGACCAGTGAGTAATAAATGAGAATTGTTTGGTTTGTGCATTTTTAATTCACTGCTGTCCATTTTTACATATTAGACATTCGTGTCAATTAGTATCATTTTGAACATCAAAGATACCATGATTATTTTGTTCAAATTATTTAAATACATGTCATTAAAGGCTGAAATATTCCGAGAAATAAAATCTGCATACAAAAGACATAGCAAACAACATAAAAACAAGTCATACACATTTTATCTTCTACGCCACTAGAAGAAATTTTAGTTACCAACTCGCTCAACTGCAAATAACACTATAAGTGCACTGTAAAATACAAAATTAAATAAATACATCTCCACACCGCCACTTATTTATTTGTTTATAATACTAATGAGAAAAATAGCATAGGTACAGTTAACGAGCATCAGCATAATTAAGCAAAGCATTGGCTTGTGTAAGCTTGGTAATGTATTAGTCGAACATTATATCGAAATAATTTAGTCAAGCAGCAGGAAGCAAGAAAAGGCAAAGCTAGTTGATGCAAACGAGTTTTCAAACAAGTAGCTCCTTGTATATATATATATATATATACAATCATGTAGTTATATATGATCATGTACATTACGTCTCACTGTAACCAAATACAGTAGGGCTAAAACACTGGGACGAGGGGCTTTCTGATGACAAAGGAAACAGCCCTGGGTAAAATAGGGTAGCTAAAGTCATATCTATTACAGATGATTCTGACCTATATGTGACATGTCATGAAATGAGTCTTACCCTCCTTTGTACTTTTATGATCACTTGATTCCCGTTGTAATAATGACTCCAAGTTTCTTTTATTTTCATAAACAACTGAAATTTGAAAACTGAAAATTAAAAATAAAATTTACCTCAGCAAACAAAACAGAATAAAAAAACTGTGAGCAGCACAGGACAATCAAAAATGTAAGGGAAAAAAAATCACTTGTATCAACGCAATTTTGCAAAATGAGTATGAAGAATGGGGTTTATCATGGCTAGTTGCTGCTTACACGAATAACACATATTTAAGTATTTCAATACTTTGTACAGGAGTACAAAGTGCATTTACTGGTTTGTGTTTCTGCAAACCCTCACATGATCTGTTTCTCACTCACTCGCTTCCTCCTTTCTCCTTCTTCTCTCTCCCGTTTCTTATTCACTTGAACACCTCTCCGGTTTTTCTCAGGCTCACCACCACACCCTCTTTTTTGTTTAAAAACATTATAAATTATCTGGAAAACATAAGCCTTTTGTTATGGAAGATTTCTAACTAGCACGATTTTAATATGCAAAATCACAGTAATCAGCGTTATTCGTGACTTGGACTATATAGGCCATCTATTTTTTTATCACTATAACAGTGCTCTGTGAATGAACATAACATTTTGACCCACAATGAAATATTATGCAAACTAAAATCTGTTTAAGAAGTAACAGTCATGTCCACTACTTTTACAGATGAAATCAGCACTTTTTTGTTGATATTGAGCAGACTTGTATAAGATAATATATCTTATAAACAATGCTTCAGTATACGTTATTGGAAAATAAACGGACATGTCAACATTTGTGAAAGTGAACAAAGCATAAATCAGATGTAAGGGCTTTTGTACTGAGATTGTAAATTTAAAGCAATACAGGATAATTTTTCATATGCTACTTCATTGTCAAGTCCGATGAAAAGTATACATTTTAACACAATTAATGCTGCAAAAGTGTTTCTGATAATCAAATAATAGATTAAAAACTTAATTAATAACGGGCGAGCCCAACTATTGATGACATCACAAACTAACATAATTTTCAACAGCAAAAATATTCCACGAGCGTGTTGCACGTGTTTGTGAAAGATAAAATTGAAGTACAGTGCTGCTGCAAGAGATTCAGTGTGTTGTACTAAAACTACCCAAGTTCTAAGACAAAAATTAAATTTCAAATTTACCACTGTGATCAAGTATGAGCTGTCGAATCTGTGTAGTTCATCACAAAGTAACACATCCGAGCTGAGAGGTACAGCACCTGTTTTTTGTGCAATGCATTTCCGAAATGCAGGTGCTAGTGCCCGTCTAACTAGTGAATGGTGAAATGCATGTAACAGTGAAGAACTAGTGGCACGGACATGAAATCGTGTTTGTGTGGTAATAATTCTTTCACGTAACTCACTTTTGAAAAAATAGTATGTTTTCTTTCAATATTTTAAAGAATAGATTGGTTTCATCTACAGTTTAAGAATGGGTCCGGTTTTGCTTTAAGGCAGGTTTAGTATAGCGAGTATATGGCTAATAACAGTCTCAGTATGAACAAATAGTCTGCAAGGTCATATAAATCAATCTTATTTCAATTTGCAAATGCAAGCTGCTATAAGCACTAGAGAATGTGAGTTAGATGCTAAATCATAACCAAAAAGCAAGCCATTTTATGTTATAATTAGATGCAAGTAAGGAACCGCATTTAGCTGCAAAAAAGATAAAAAAAACTGCAAATAGTAATATAGTTTAAAACATTATCAATTTAGATGCAGTGACTGTAAAAAAACTTTTTAATTTTCAAGCTTAGGAAAAGGCATAGCGTAAACCTATGTTACAATTATAATTCTATTGTTAACTTTACATGACGTAACAGCATGTGCAGGAAGAATAAAGTGAAAATTAAAATACATACACACAAACAGTGAAACAGCAAATAATAAATTATAATGCTGAACTACAATTTTAAGCAAACACACCTTCCAACTGTGCTCTAGTGGACTCATAAAGTTGCTTGTAGTCAGCAGCTTCACGATAAAACTGATTAAGTTTAGTTTGAGCATCATGAAATCTTGCCACTCCTAATGCAGCTAGTCCTATAGCTGCTATAGCTAATACCACCTTATTGCCTTTTTTGCTGCAGATTCCTGGCATGTTCTTTAGCACTGTAATGAAACCATTACAACAATGTGGCAGATTATGTTCACGAGCTAGCCCAGCAGGTAGCCCAAGCAGTAGAAGCCTTGATTAAACCAAACCAATCCAGACACATCTAAATTCATCAACTGGAACAGCTGGGTTTTTATAAGTCAGACGTCATAAGGTAACTTAATTCATATTAATCAAAACTAGGTTTTGTCTGCTAGTTGACATCTTGCTGCAAAAAACTCTAATGAAGGTGATCAGACGCGAATGAAATTAATTTCCAGCAAATTTTACTCTAAAAAATTTACAGACCACACGTGTAGTTGTTTACCGTTTGCAGCGCTACCTAGTCCTTACTTTATTTACAACACCTGATCGATTTTTCGGTATTTTTAAAAACTATTTTTTATTGAAATTATAGCCAATTCTCCTCTTGATTCAAGGCGGCTCTAGTATTATTTTTATCGGTATAGTTTGTATTATAATTTGCTTTTTTCCAGTTCCATTATACAGTAAAAATGAACGGTAGTCAGTTACTGTAGTTTATAGTTGGCATTGATGCGCCAGCCTCATTGCTCATTTTGTCTGAAGCTAAAACACATTAATGAGAAGACAATTCTGCGATATGATTACACAGTGACAAAAGAAACGCTTCTGCACACTAGTTCTTATACCCCAAGACAAAAAACTTTGTTAGAATGGCAGCAAAGCTCATGAAAAGATATTGTCTAGAAGTGAAATCAGATGACCATGGTTTGATACATATTGTCATCTATTTTTTAATCACTCACCATTCAGTAACTTGTTTTTATTAACCAAATCAATTGTACTACATCAATGCCTTAATTTAAGGAAGACTGTATGTTTCAGCGCCTTCACGAGCATGGCAAATTAAGAGTAAGACACTATTATTATGGTTGTAAAAATGCTCTTTTTTTCAGAAGTTTGTTGGAGAGACATCGTCCTAGTTTTAAATTTTTTGTTGATTAGGATACGAACAAATAGGTGAAAATATATATATAGTCTAATTTGTTTTTTATAGAAAGATATGCATATCGCTTACGTCTACGAGTTGTTCATTAAAATGTTTTGCTGTTTTTAAAATGTGTAATTTAGATCAATTCATGGCTTTGTAAGAAAAAGCGTGCAACTATTTAATTAAAAGAGTGACCACCCAAAATATAATTTATTGTAATTTACATGATTTGGCACATATACATTATTACTTTTTATCACAACTCTAAGACTAAGCAGAACACAGAAGGACAACCAACCATACAATTAATCACTGGTTATCACATAGTTAACTCAATAGGCACAATGCACTAATATTAGATTTCCACTTATATGACGTACAAATTAGCACATGTATAACTATTGAAAAAATGTTAAAAAAGAAAAAAATAACTCAACGAGTTAGACTGATCATATGACGTTTGCTTATAGGAATAGCGATCATATGACATTTGCTGATACGAAAAGCAAGTGTCAAATGGTCACCTGCACTGAGGTCATGATGAAATTTATAACTTTAGAATGAAGCCCGTATAAATGATTCAAGGTTAACCTAATCTAAAATTACAGCTTGAACGACTCTAGGTAGATTTGCAAAAGTTGTAGGAACCGGAATAAACTAGTTAGGTACTGAGAGGTACATCCGAGCTGAGAGGTACAGCACCTATTTTTTGTGCAATGCATTTCCGAAAAGCGGGTGCTAGTGCCCGTCTAACTAGCAAATGACGAAATGCATGTAACAGTGAAGAACTAGTGGTACGGACATGAAATCGTGTTTGTGTGGTAATACTTCTTTCACGTAACTTACTTTTGGAAAAATAGTATGTTTCAATATTTTAAAGAGTAGATTGTTTTGACCTATAGTTTAAGATTGGGTCCGGTGTTGTTTAAAGCATAGTGCTTCACTAAAGCTTTGCTTAACTACAGATTAGCATAATGCTTAATAAGAAATTGTAAAACCTCTGAAAAGTAGTAGTACTTGCTATAGCTCTGCATGCTGAGTGCTTTGAGCCCAGGGAAACAATTGCTGACACAGGCTTCGTTAAAATAGTGAATTAAGAGAAAAATCTATTAGTTCTTTCAAGTAATTAAATGATCTCTGGACAGGTATCATCGAAACCTTGCAAGAGTAAATTAAACCACATGTGAATGAAACAAATTCTGGATGAACGTTAGTTTAACAAAACATGCTTTGTGTTGCTCAGTTTGCATATATGTTACTGCTGTACACTTTTTTGTATTGAAAACACGGGAAGAGTTAATAAAATGTTAGTATCCACAATAATTGCCCGTACTCCTCCTCGTCTAGATATTTACAGTAAACATAGTTTTCTTATCATATCTCTAAGAATAAATATGCTATCGTGTGATATAAATGGTCATGATGTGATTCCTTTGCTCAAATACGTAAGTTTTAAAAACAGTGAGCTGAAGAACAGCAAAATGCTGCCCATGTACAGGAATAAATAATGTCACTCCAATAATTACGTAAATTATGTCATTAATTCCTTAAGCTATTTTTGAGGTCACACATCATAATTTTCAAACATTTCTGCATTGTGCATTTTTTGTATTTGAAGCAAGTTTTTTATGCCAAATGTATTGTACGATAATTTTCGCATTTTTATTTGTACATTAAAATTCTATGAAGTTTGATCCTTGACTACTTTTCCTTTTATTCTCAACCTGTTCTGCAGAAAGTAGCCAGTTCAAAGATTACAGTGTTAATAATTTTTATTTAGACTTGCAGAATCGTGATGCTTATTACGAATTTGTCTGCTTTTGGTACCTGTTGACCTATGCTTTTAATTAAATTTTTAATTTAAAAAATTCCGTGTCAAGATTGTAAGTAAAGTTATTACCTAAAAACAGCAGATTTCTTTTAAAACACAAGTATGCGCCATCAGTCCACCTGTATATTTACTGGATGGATTGTCAGTTACAGGTTCATTTGCTTTTTTAGGCACGTTTTTCTTCATTGCACTCCTTGCTCACTGATTTTGAATGACTTGCACCACACTGCATCACCTGGATGTCTGTGACTGCTCTGTGCATGTTCACTTGATGGCACAATGGAAAATGTGAGAGAACTAAAAGGCAGACATTTTCTGGTGGTATAGCAATACAAGTAATAAGATGTGTGTGAGCCTGAGAAACAACTCAGACTTTTGGATTTTCTTTTCCTGTGGTGAGTTGTTCACAAAAATTACAGACTGAAACTTCACCATGGGCGAGGTCAATAGTCCTAGCCATGTAACTGTGACATTTACAGTGTGTGCTCCTGAAACTAAAGATGGTGAGGCTGTATACATGGCGGGTAGTTGTACACAGCTGGGAGCTTGGTATCCAAATTCAGCACAAAAATTGAGTTGTGTGCAGGGAAGGTATATATGTACAATCATTCAGTCGTTACTTTAAATATTGGCGATTATTTATTAAAATCATTTATTAAATTTATTTGTTATTATGCTATATACATTGCTGTTTTGTGCTGTTTGTAAGCATTTAGTTCTACATATTGGCCTATATAGTATTATGAGTTAAAAATATTTGCCATTTTTGTCAGTTATGTGTTTTGTGTTATAGCTGCACATCGTAGAATACAGAAATTAGAACTTGGATATCTTTGGATATATTATACGGAAAATATTTTATTTAACTGTTTGATGCGCTTTACTGTAACACTAAAATTTATCTTACAACTTTGCTTGAAACAAATCATCGTAGAACTACTCACTTGTCTAAGTAATTTGATCCGTCAGAGAAATTCTGAAGAAACAACATGCATGAAACTGTGAATAATGGCATCAGCATAATTACTTAAAGCACAAGAAAACCCTCAACTTACATAAAGCTAAAAAAATTGCTTTGAAATTTTATACCACTTACATATTACCTTTTTGCATGCGCGATTTAAGTTGGCCGTAACGTTGTATAAAACGCGTTGTATAAACTCCCGCGATGACCGTTAGGCGCAGTCATTTTGATGGTAGGTTGTTTGAAACAAGTTTAGATAACACTGAGTGAAGTTTGAAAAAGTGATCAGAGCATTCGTAGCATACATGTCGCTAACTAAATAAAATTTTAAATTACTGTATCTTGTCAATAAGATTAAAAATACGTTTTTGGTTAGTGAGTGGCACACCGTAGAGGGTGAGTCAGCAACATTTTGCCAATTGACACAAACATTTTAAATTATTATTGCTAGTTACATAAGTCTTTCCAGCAAGTAAGCGAAATGCTAAGTAATATAGATTTACACGGAAAGTTTTTGGGACATAATTTGACATTGCCTTTTTTCCCCTGATTTATGTTTGCGTGAGTGACATCCTGTAATGGCACTGTCGAAACAGTATTGCAGGAGATTTAAAATGAAAACAAACAAAAATTTCTTTTAACGCGAGTACGGTACATGCATAAAAATTTTTTGTGAAGTAATACAATTTTAAGGTGGTTTTTCTGAAACCTACTTCATGTACCCCTTTTCTTGTCCTTTAAACATTTTTGTCTAAATTCAGGTGATCTGTATTAATATAGTTATGCACATTTGCAATATTTGAGCTGCAGATGATTGAAATTTTGTGGATTGTTGATGGCGAAAATATTTGGAGTTCCGTTGTTTTCATATATTTTTTGTTCTTATTGATCATACAGTTTTTTCATATTGCACTGCACATGAGCAATACTGTAGACAATACTTTTCGCCCTTTTTTACATTAATAAGCTTTTGATATTTTGAGCTTAGTGTCTTTCATGCAAATGATAATAAGTTACCAGTAAGCTAAAAAAATTGCAGTTTTTTAAATGTACTGGTCAATGCATATTAAATGCATTATTTTGCTTTTTGAAGAGGCTGTTTTAAGCTTTTTCTGTTTTTCAGGAAGTAACATTTTAGCTTTTTGTTCTAGCAACACGTGGTCGATCACACTGAACTTTGCTGAAGAAGAGCAGGTGGAATATCGTTACTTCATCGCTACTGTTGTACCTGTGTTTGAATCGACGGAGGACGTTGAGCTAATCGTGTTAAAATGGGAAAATTTTATTTTTCCACGATCATTTACTCTATCTTGTATGCATTCTTTTCTTTGCCTTTATTCATTGTCTATCATTTAAGTCCGTAAGTTCATTTTATTGTTAATGTTCATCGCAGCGTTTTGCAACTTAAATTGCTGGTTCTGAATGGGATTTGGTAGCCTAAGAAGAATCTGAATTTCTTAAACATTTTTTTTCGATAAACTAAGTATCTTAATAGTATAAAAATTACTGAAAATTAGTATAAATATAGTTTCCTACAACTCCATATATTCAAAGTATAGGAAAATGCATTATATTTTATGGTGAGCACTTAAATGTAAACATGTATATCTTGATCCAGCTTTTAACATAATCTCTCTTTGTGGTAGTACTCCGTGGAAGTGATATCATAATAGGATAGATTGACATAAATTTGTCAACGTAAATGTAATATTTTTTTGTAATCAAATCGAATTAGACGTCAACGATTGTGGTAATTATTGATGTTGCAGCAAGCGTCACAGCAGCTAATGATATTTTTGGCCAGTATCAGCACAAATGTCAGATCGGTAGTGGCTGGCTCACGTGCCAGACAGAGCTGCGGATCTTGCTCCATTCTAACCCCATCAAGATGTGGAAACAACGACATCAACATCTACAGTTCTGTATCAAAATGGCAACAATAGATCTCCGTCATAAAGAAGTAAGGACTAAGAAAAAATGTGTGCTTCTGTTTCCTATTCTGGTCATACTGTCCACGGTATCATGATGTTTCATGCAAACATTGTTTCAAGTTGCGGTTCTTGTATAGGCAATGTGGAACTGCAGCGCCACTATTTCCCCTCGATATTATCGATAGCATTCAAAATAATGAGTTTTTTCTTTCATTTTTTCTTTATACTTGCGCTTTATATTATCCTTAAGCTTAATGTCAGTTACCATCCCCTAGCTCATGAAAAAATTACAAAAATCCTTGTATGGAATTGTGCACTTCATAGTTCCAGCAGCACGGTGTTTGTCTCTTGTATGCATGTGGCTGCGCACTAGAGATCAGAAGCTGCACATTAGGTAGAGAGAGCACTGTCGCTCACGCAGTGTTGACCCTGTTGTTACACAATTTTAAAACAATAGCTAAACATTTTCTAAAGCAGCACCCCACTAATTTTAACTACGATCTGCCCCTGGTTATTTCATCATTCAAGTCCATTCTGTACACATACTGTACTTAGTTAAGTTGTCTGTGAAATTTGGGTATACCTGGTGCTTAATTACAACGTACAAGATTGTTTTCCACTTCCGTTCTGAGTTGGCCGATTTTGATGTGGCTGCTGGTCAGTTTAGCTGCAGTTACCTAGCTTGGTGACCAAACCGGACTGTGTGTCAAGATCACTAATTGTTTTTAATTCTGAAAACTAAACCTGTGATAAATTGATGATTGTTGAGTCTTTTTGCCATTAACTTCTATAAACCAGACCGTGAAAAATCACTTTTCTGGCCATTCTGCCGTCATTTTCAAAGTTTAAAAGGGCTAATCACAGGCCAAGTTTCATGAAGCTATAATTACAGTCATACGTTATTATAATGCCCTCCTTAATAATGCTAGCCTCTCTTCACATATTTTTGGCAAAGCAAAATGTCTATAATTGCACCCATTATAATGCCGACTCGCTTAACGCCAACATTTTTTGCAGTCCCAAAGTAGGCGGTATAAGGATATTCGACTATAGTGTATATTTTATATATAATACACACAAACACACTTGAAGAGAAGGAAAAATTTACAAATACACATTTAACTAAGGTAATGTAATTAAGAAGCTTTTGACAGAAGCGTTAGTCCACGGTGTTAAAATTTGTCCCAGCAGGAACATCTTATAATGTGTGAGTCGCTATACAGCTGTTAGTGCTAATGTTGTTTGTTAAATGAGTGCCGGTAAATAAATCTTGTCTTTGCCTTTGTTTCTTGAAGGTTCATCAGAATGAGCAGTTGTTAAGTTGTACAGAAAGTCATTTAATATTTATAAAAATGAAATGGTGAAGCAACTTAGGCAGACTACTTAGCATGTGCTGATTATATTTTAAACGCGAATAATTGATCAGATTTGATAAATTTGATCGTGATTAAATTGATGAATTTTTTCCACATTATTTTTTGTAGCTATTTCAAGGATATTCTTGTTAACTGCTACACTCTATGTTGCTTAATGTTCCTTAAATTGTACATTCTAATTATTTATAATAATAATTAGTAATTAATAATAATATAATCACACAGAGAAAAACAGAAACTGTCTTTCACACAACGCTTGATTTGTTGAAAGAAAAGCAAGCGTTTCCCCTTCCGTGTGCGCTAGGTGTTTCGCGAAACACTAAGCCACTGCAAAGTGACACTCAACCTTTTGATCGACAACAACTCACGTTTGACTGAAGAAAGCAACGACTGTACTGTGGTTGTTATAGAATTCTGTCATGCATGCGTTCTTTGCTTCTTCTATGTCCATTCCGTGCTTGAAGCGATCAGAATAGGTTGGAATAAAATTGTTTGGCTGCCCTCTGAGTGCACTTATCTTTATCATGCTGATAAAAGTAATAGTTACAAATCACGCTATATTCATCGAACACTTTACTAAAGCGCTATGTAAAAAATTGGGATTATTTTGAATATTTGTCATATTTAGTGTCATATTTGGTACCACACTATAATTATTTTCTGGTCTAAATGAGCACACTACTGGTTTGTTAATAATCAGTTACATAAATTACAGGTTATTGTATCATGTGGGTTTTCTCAAGATTTTGTTTAAAAAAATGGCTGTCTTATTTTTAGAGCACTACTAGTATGGAACCAGAGGATCATGATGATACATGTACTAGTCAATCTTTTACTGACGACGATGTTGAAATATCGGTATGCAAAAATTTGTATATTATTGCTGTGTAGAAGTGGCTTATTCTAGTGTTGATAAATGTCTGTTGAGGTATTGAACTAGTTACGATTTAGCATGGTGAAAAGCTTTAAGTTTTAGCATTATTAAAATGCTTCTTAAAATGCTTGGTAATACTTATTAAAGAGGAAAAAGCCTTTCTATCATTCTTATAGTACTGTTATTTGTTTGAACTAATTTACTCATTCCTATTGTTTGTAGAAGTTTAAGAGACGGCCATTGTGAGTTTTAAATTGTTTAGAAAACATTTAGAAACGTTCAAGGCAGCCGACATGAACTTTCTCTACCTGTTAAATAACTGATAATCTATGTCTACTGTTTACATATAGTTGACTTTTTATGCTGCATACTTGTAAACAATTTTTGTTTGTATTGCTTTGTTTAAGGTAAAAATTAGCTGTCATATCTGCCATCGTAATCTTTGTGAATAGAAAATTGGGTTTTATCAAAATTATACAACAATTTCTGTTTTTCTAGTGATTTGTAAGGTAAATTAGAAAGGAAATTAAATAAGGAAAACATGTAAAGAAGTTTTCAAAAAATGCATAACTTCTACCTTACAGCAGTAGCCGCCAGTTGCTTAAGTGCTTAATGTTGTGCAGATTTAACTTTAATAGAGAAAAGGTGGTGCCGTCTTTCAATAATAGTGTTGAGAGAGAGATTTATTCTACGAGGGAGCAATTTTGCAACAAGACAAAGTTTTTTTTACAAAAGGAGACATACAGCTTTTTGATTTTTCATCAGCAGTTTTTGATTGCATACGTACAAAATTCTGGAGAAGTGTAGGCATCGCTTTTTTTTGTTGAGCCAATTATACAAATTGTGTTTTTCATTGACATGTCCAGTCATTCTATTTGTTTTATCAGATTTTATCCAGTCCGGAAAAGTACAAGTTTCATAAGCAGGAGCAGCATGGACATTTAGTACAGCGTGACGACATAATTGTTTTTCGGACACAAACAGTGGACAACAACTTCTTGGTAAGTAGTCTTTTTTGTTTTCCTTAAAATAAAACTTAAGTGAACAAAGTTACATGTATTACAGAATTTGCTTATTAAACTCAAGTCAGACAATTGTCGATGTTGATGGTTTTGATAGCTAGATCCTAAAATTATTTGTAATTACCATATGATGTATTATCAAAATTTATATACTCAACTTGAAACCTTGAGCATATCCATTTATATAGTATGTCTGTACTTAACTTTTATAAGTATCTCGTTTTGACATTTGGTTAAGTTAGATTGTGTGCTTGTTATGCATTTATGTCAGTTATTATTGTTGGATCTACAATCCCGTAGTCAATAAAATTAACTGTCGACTTTCTTGGCTCCATTAGTCCTTTCCGAAACTAGTAGCAAAAATAATGTGCAGAGACAACAGGCTCAGGAAGAAATGGAATGGGGTTGTTAAGGGATAAACTCTTGGCAAACTTGGCATTGGTCAATTGGCCAGTATTTTAAGAGACTATTGAGTTTACTGGGAGTACTGCTTGATGGGCTAGTTGGCTGACTGAGCGTGTGGCTTGAGTGGTCAATGCAGCTGAAGAGTGCAAAACACTGAAATAATATTTTCTTATTTAGGCATTGAAAGTAGATTTTTACATTCACAATTCAACTGTATCTGATAATGATCCACAATGCAAAGGTTTCGCTTACATTCTTCCCATGAATCTCAGACATTTGCAGGGTGAAAAATTTGTTCCCATCACTGGAATGCGCCATGCACCTATTGGTCAACTGAAATGTGAGTTTTTATCGATTATTTGCAGCTTTCTGTTAATAAAGAAAAGTTAGTAAAGAATCGAGTTTAAACGAAGCATATCGTATAATCGATAATACTATTTTCGAAGGTTAGCTTTCAGAAGGTGAAATTTGGAAATTTTTCAAAAGAAATAAGAAAGGAAGTGCAACAAGTGATAAATGTCATGAGATGCCGAACTGCTGTCCATGAACATAATATGATTATTTCCCTTTCTCTAGATTGATATTAATATTAATTGTTTTGACCGATCGAATTGATATATTGAAAATTTCAACCTTTTTTAAGCGGAATAAATTAGCTTGTTTAATGTTGATCAGAGGGGTACAGATATCCGAAATAAGTATGAATGAAACTTCCTAGAGCAAGTGTTGAACCTAACTGACATTCACTAGCCAGATTTGGCATTGCTTAACTTTAGTCAAGACATGCACAGTACACTGTTTGGCTACTATTTACCTAGGCGCCACTTTTCAAACAACCCTTAACTGTATTTACTGCAGAAGAAATCTAAATTAGCTATAAACTTACCATATTGCGTTATAATTGCTTGTGAAGAATAGTTTCTATTGTGATTACTAGATATGCCTCTCTTTCTCTTGTCCAGAATGTATTTTAAAATAAGCTTGTAAGGAAGTAAAGTGGTAAGTAAATCGCTGACTGATATGTTATGTTTATGGATTTTTGTGTCATTAGTTTATTCTACTTCACTTTAGTTGACTTCTTGGTTATTAAGCCGCTGGATGGTTATGTTTGTGACATGAGTTACACTTACAATCAGCACTGGAAACATCGTAGACCACTCGATGTTGGTCACCGAGGGATGGGAAGTTACTACAACAAGAAACGGTAGTTAACAAAGGTTTCCTTAGCTTGTTGATTTACTTCTTTCCACGACTGTTATCTGTTGAGCTTTTCGAATGGATGCTGGTGATCTTGTAATTGTTTTAGTAACTTAAACAATTTGTGGCAAATGCTGAGTTATAGATTAACGTTTTTTTACCTGGTTAATAAAATAGGTCTATGTTGCTCTACTGAATTGTTATACCTTACTTAAAACAAAAATTTACTAATCAAAACAGAGCAACTTAATTAAATTAAGCAAATACTGCTATTTATTCTAAATTTTGGCAATTTGCCAGCAAGATTCTTGTTTATTACCGTTTATTCATCTTTCACTTGGAAATGTTAATTTTAGCAAAAGTAAGATTGCCATTGTGGAAACTGAAAGAAGTTTCAATAAAGCTCAGATTGGCTGTTTGGTCCAATTTTTCTTCTGTTCATCTTATATGAGATTAAGTGTGGAGCAGGCACCACTTTTAGGGGTTTAATTTTTACCAATTTGTATATATGTTATACACTCTTTCTCAACTGAATTAATAGCGGGGCAGTATTATCAGCGGAACTGTATAGTTACCAATGAGACTGTATACATAGTTGTTAACTAGTGGTATCATATCAGAAATCAAATTATATACCGTATATACTCGCATATAAGCCGAATTTAGAACTATAAAATACAATACTGAAATCAGGGGGTCGGCTTATATGCGCATGAAACAAAATGAACACAAGGACAGACACTAATGCCAATTTTCGGTTTTAAATAATGTCAATTTCTTTCAAATTTGTGAATGTAAAATGGTAAGTCTTGAGACTAGCCGTCCACCTACTTTTTATTTAGCAATACACCACTGTGTGTCACCAGTTGAGAGCCGTAACCAAGCCGACGTCATCAGCCAATTGGTAGGCAGCGCGTAGGGAGACGAGGGTCACGTGGCTTATAGAGGAACAGCAAACCAATGAGGCAAACGTGAGCACGCGGCCATAGAATTTAAAAGTGTGCTGAATTTTGATAATTTTAGTTGTAAAATTATTTGTGCAATACACCATGCCTGGAGAAAAAAGAAAACATATGTCCTATACTGCTGACTTCAAGCTAAAAGTTGATGGTCGGCTTATATACGGGTTTTTGCAAAAACTGGCCATTTTAAAGCACTTTTAGGGGGTCGGCTTATATGCGATGTAGGCTTATATGCGAGTATATACGGTACATAGTTTTACGCTGCTTTTCAGAATGGCACTTTCCCGAGAAAACACAATAGCTTCACTGAAATCTGCTGGTCGACATGGAGCTGACTTTGTTGAATTTGATGTGCATTTGTCCTTTGACAAAATTCCAGTTTTGTATCATGATTTCACTGTGTTTATCGTAATGCAAAAGGTAGGTGTTTACTAACTGTTTAATAATGAGTAGCACGAAATTTTTTTATGACTTTGTCTGATGTCTGTTTTCAGATAAGATGGCTTATTTTCCAAAAAAAGCCAGCTAGAAAATGTTGTTTACCATTTCGTGTGGCATCGTGTGTTTTGACCAAAATACGAAAAGCTTGCGACTTATTCGTTCACTGACAGTCAATTTTTTGTCTCTTTTTCAGAAGTCGGACAGAAATAATAGAGAACTTTTGGAGGAACTTTATGAAATACCTGTTAAAGATCTTAGCTGTCGACGGTTGCAGATGCTGAAAGTATAGTGTGCAGTTTCTTATGCTTTGTATATTTGTCAGTCTATTGGCATAAATGTCCCAACTGGTATTTTATTTTATGCAGTTTGGTATATTGGAGGTTGGAATCCAGGACTCAGAATAGGGCAGCCAACTCGTCCATCACACAGTTACTGCTAATAACTCAGTAGGTTCTTAAACTACTGGCCAATTGACCAATGCCAAGTTTTCCAACAGTTTATCCCTTAAAAACCAAATTCGATTTGTTCTTCAGCTTATTGCCTCTACTACTAATGTTGGGCTTTTGTTAATACTAGAATTAGTTATATGGCATGGATAAGTTAACATTAGACAATTAACATTAGACAATGCAACGCATGAGCTATGTTGAACTTGTGCAGTTTGTCACAAACTAACACATCTGAACTCAGAGATATAGCGCCTGTTTTTTGTACAACACTTTCTGAAATACAGACACTAGTGTCTGTCTAACTAGCAAATGGCGAAATGCATGTAACAGCAAAGAACTAGTGATGCGATTGCGAAATTGTGTGGTAATGATTGCTTCACGTAAAGCATTCTTTAAAGAATAGCGTGTTTCCTTTCAATATTTTAAAGGATAGGTTGTTTTGACCTACAGTTTAACATTGGCTCTGGTTTTGCTCTAAGGTGTGTGACTTAGGCAATGTTGATTATGTGTAATGTATTCAACATTCATTTTTGATTTTCTTTTGAATTATGTGACAAGTTAAGAAAATGATTCAATGTACATAGTTCACGTCAATCATTTGTAGGTACTTATTTATTCATTGTTGTCCAATGTCCACTCAGAGTGGTGAAATGATAAAAAACGCCATGCAATCTCTGTGTTTTATAGCTTAGGCATGCTAAAGATCAACAAGATCTTGACATATCTGATGAGGATCTTTTCCCAGTTGCAACGCGTTCCTTGACTATGGATGATCATCAACCATTTCCCAAGCTTGTAGATGCTTTGAATGGAGTGGAATCCCATATTGGCTTCAACATTGAAGTTAAATACCCCATGCAGTATGAGGTAGCAGAATTTTTTTTTGCATTTCTGAAAATTTGAGAAATCTACATAATTAACAAATTAAGAATTGGGAGATCACTTTTTGAGTAGTCGGTTTATTCTTAGTAATCAAATTCAGTGTTGCGGGGTTAGTAATTTTCCTTAGTTATTTATGGCTTTTATATGAAGTTGACTTGCCATGATCATTGTTAATGAGGTGCTACATATTTTTGGACAGTAGCAAATAATGGGGCTTGCACAGGGATACGTTTTCTGGTAAAAGCCATAAAAAGTTTTGCGACTATTGTACTTTGTTAATTTTATTTCGCAAGGTATTTGACTGTTCATGACTCAAACATAAGGACTCTCAATATTTTTTGTTTTTTCAAATTTCAATTCCTATATAAAGCCTCATTCCAAGAGATTTCAGTTTGGAACTTTCAACTTTGCATTCCTGCCTGTCATTGCTAAGAAAAAGTTAAAATTTTCTGTTTACTGATACTCAGCTTGTCATTTTTAACCTGCATTGTGATGTACATTTCCATTGTTGACAGATAACTGACTTTTCTTTTTGGCTAGGGTGGCAGAAAGGTGGATCTTGGCGAACCTTATTTTGAGAAAAATGAGTTTATAGACGCAATTTTACGGGTAGTTCTGCAGAATGCAAACAATCGAAGAATAGTTTTTTCCACATTTGATGCTGACTCAGCTGCCATGTGAGTAGTTTTTTGGCTATGTTCTCCCTCAGCTAATCTAAAAGCCAAGGGTATTGTAGCAAATGGTACCACCCTGAGACAGTTTTTCAGGTAATTGCCTGTCTGTTTACTGTACAGGAAATGGTGCTGCTTAACTTCAGTTCCTAAGCACATACCTTGATCATTCAGCTGTTCCTCGTCCAATTTTTGGCAGTTAAAAGCGTTTTTCAAAGTGAGCTAGTTTCAGCAAATCATGTAGCATCTTGTTTTGGTTCAGAACATGTAATGCTTCAGTGCATGTGTCTGAGTTGTTAATATGACACAAGATCAGTGTCAGAAATAAATGGCATTTAATTTAAAAGGATTTCACTGCATTGATGTTAACTGCACAGTTAAACTATGCTGGTTTGCATTTTGCAACAACATGGTGACTTGTGAGTTATAGTTTTGTAACAGTTTTGACTATTCCCATCTTAAGTTACGTATGCACATTAGTGTAAGCCTGCTGCTGAGACTTGCTGTGTTGTCATTATGATTGTTTAGTTTCTTTTTCACCAATCTACATCGTCATTGTGACACAGAAATCTGTTTACATAGTGCACTGGGAGGTGAGTAGTGCTTGCTGGCACCCGGTACCACGTGCCTTATTTCTGACTATGTGGTTTTATCACAAACAAGAAAGGCGATGGTTCATCTGTTTTTTCTCATTATGCGCTGTCCTACCATGTTTTTCATAATAACTAAAATGAAAAAAATGGAGCCCTAGTTGAGTTACATCACATTTTAACAGCTGCTGAGGTGTCTGTTACACAGAACATTGTATCAGTATTATTAATATAGACATTTTAAATGGGATCTGAATGATGTTATTAGTGATTGAGTTGAACCATATTTGGGGACTCCTTGTGAATGTCTGCCAAAAATTAATGTCTGCACATACTTTGCCACTTTCTAAAATACGTAATTATATTCAAACACTGTCACCTTGTTTGACTGAGTGCAAGGCTTTTGAACTAAAACATCTTACTGCAGTCACGTAAATTCTCATTGTTTGTTTATATAGGTTGCAAATGAAGCAGAACAAGTACCCAGTGATGCTACTGGTTCATGGGGAGAAAACGGCCGAAGTGCCATACACAGACGTACGAGCTAAGTCACCAGAAGTTTGTGTTCGTGTGGCTCAGGCTGAAAAACTTCTGGTAGGTACACGTATATGTAATGAATTTGTTTCTCCTAGTTATAATCAAATACTTAGCATAGAAACAAGTTTGTGCTGTGGGCCTAATTTTAAGAAATGCATTAAATTAGACGGCGTCATTTTACAGATAGGTGTCTTCAATAATGGGATGGTTGCTTATTTTAAATTGATCTATGAGCATTTTTGTTTGTCACTATAAATTACCACCTGGTGAATTCTCAAGTTGGACGGATGTGTGCAAGAAAATTTTGGAATGTACATTCAAGAAAAAATGAACAACATTTATGAATTGTACTAATTTTAGCATCAACAATACGACATTTGTTTTATTTTTTGGGCTTATTACGACATTGCAGTAATACCTTGGCAACAACGTTGTGATGGTCCTTGGTCTAATCCATTTGGTGTAGAGGTAAAAGTCGCCTCTCACAATCGTGAATTGTTTTGTTAAAGAGGCAAATTTTCTTAGCAAAATCTCATTGTTTTGAAAGATATACATCGTACTTGGATCCAGATCATAGTTAACCCAATGGCTAATCTTATTAGACTTTTCCATATTAACGAGTGACGTTGTGCAGCTTTGCCTGTATCAGAGGCTTTGCTTACTGCATCAAAATCTAACATTCTCCCTGCTTCTACATGCCTTTTAATTGCTTTTCCATTTTTTCACTGTTATTATTAACTATTATATTCACTATTTTTAAGGAATAAAGGGTTGCGAAATATTAGGCATTTACGCATTTACAATGCAGACTTTCCGTAAACGTTTTATAACTTTGTTTGTGCAACATTTTAATTTACAAGCATTTTTTTGGTTAAACTAATTCGGTCTGATTGTTGCAGGGTTTGTGCATGAATAAAGAGGACGTTCTTCTAGATCCTGGTCTAGTCGTTCGGGCTCACAATGCCGGTATGATTGTCTTTGGTTGGGGTGTCCAAGAAAATGAGGAAATCTCAAATCTCAAACAAATGGGTTTAGAAGCTGTCATTTTTGACAGGTGAATACAATTATTTTCAACAGTTTGTCGTAAATTTTTTTCTAAGTCAGGAAATGTTACAAATTATTAAATGTATTCGAAATAAAAAGACTTTGTAGAAGCCTGTTTGGCCAGCGCTTATTCTTATTGCTGCTATTTGTTCCACTTGACCTTTGGACTGAATTACTGTAATGCCTACTTTACGCTGACCCTGATTTTGTTTTTTAAAGGATAAACGAGTATAAGTCAGGTGACAATGTGTTCATGGTTGAATACAAAGAGAAAATGCGAGACACGTTGAAAGAGTATGGTACGCTGCGCAAAGTGACTCAGAGTCATGCTCAAGTTGTGCCAGAAAACAGCCAAACTTCAATTGATGACAGCTTACGATAGAAGTGTTGTCATAGTGTGTAATACACAGTTTGAAATTTGCTACTTGGTAGCTACAAGACAGCTAAATGCACACATTTACACACATTTGCATAAGAGTTTTTTTATTACATGTAACTAACAATTTTTGATGACAGAGTGCCTATCTCTGCATACTAATGTGACATAACATTTTTGTGTTGTATTACAATATGTACTATTGGGAACTATTGATAGTGCACATTTCATCATATTTGTATATCATTAATTTCATTACAGTGGGATGTTGTTGATTTTTGTTGTTACTAAATAAATTATTTAACTGCAAAAAGCTATTTAGCTTCTCTATTCACAGCTCTGAAACTATTATGCATTTCAAGATATGCTATCAAATAAACACCATCAGTTTTTTAATGTCTTTGGCACCAAGCTTACAATCCGATGACTGACATGCTGAATCATTCCTTGATGTTGTCAGCATCTGGCAACTGGAACGGTCTTGTAATAAGTTTTCACTAAACCACTAATTTACAGGCATCAGGAATTTGAATGTTTTTCTTCCACCACAGGCACACCCAGCTTTAAATGTGACTCCTCGTCGGGTGCTTGCACGAAAAGTTTTGCTCGGGATCGCAAGTGATAAATATTCTGTATAATGTCCTGTATATTCCAATGTTTTCTTAGTAATGCATCAGCGAGGTTAAAGTTTCCGTGACGTACTCGTCGCACCTGTAATGATAAAAATGCTGCTATCTAATCTTACGAACGACGGCACTAATGTGTTCCAGCAAAACATATCATTGAGTAACTAATGGTTAAATGCTAAATGTGCTGTAAGGAATGCAAGTTGAATCTTATTCAAAAATCAATAATAATAATTTGGCACCAGAAAAACACCCTCAATTAGCAATAAGCCTACCTTTGTTTTTTTAGATGCACAAAGTCTGCATTAACATTGTGTTTAATTATGTGCTGTACACCATAAAAATGGCACAAATATATATAATTATATATATATATATATATATATATATATATATATATATATATATAATTATATATATTTGTGCCATTTTATATAATATAATATAATATTTTGTGCCATATATATATAAGCTTATTATCTCGGCGAGTACACATCTAATTTTGAAAAGAGATTAATTCTAAAATGCACAAACCGTTCCTAATAACCAAAATGTTAGTATTTATATTTTGTCATATACAGTTGTGCACATTAAATGAAAAAACTATTTTCACTACGATAGTAAATATCTTTCCTATGAACAATTAAGCCTCACACTAGTAAATAGCTTTTTTGGCTATGTATTTTATAATTGACTGCTGCCAGCCATTGCGTCACCGACAATGGGGCAAGGCGAGCAAGATTACCGTGGACGTGATTTCTTATTTCATTATACAGCTTCTTTGTTTAAATCAAGTTTTAATCTTTTCTTGTTACAAGACATCACTAATAGTTCATAATTGTCTATAATAGTCAATAATTTAGTTCTGTTAGCTCAGGATTTAAACCAGTATCATATAAGATCGTTAACTCGAGCTATGATTTTAAGAGTTAACATACGTTTGTAGTGCACAGGATCTTTTGTGAAGAATTAAAGATGTTTTTCATTATCCTCTAAAACAGTAATTTAATTTGTTAGAATTTGTAAAAAAATATTGAAAAATTAGTGCACATATGCACATTAATCTAGATGCACTGCACAGCAACTGTTAGAGATCAATGGCTAAAGTTGAAGGTCCTGTTTTTGTATCTTTGACAAAATTACGACAACTCGCTTAATTACTAATTGGACAACATTTTATTACTTCAAGTGAAATGAAGGATATGTTAAAACAGATTTATAACAAAATTCTAGTTCCCATTTTCTTATACGTGCTCTCTTTGTTCCAAGTGTAACTAACTAACTCAGATCATTAATCACAAGATTTGACACAAATATGACACCTGTAATGTCTGAAAAGTTCGTTGAAAGTGATTGTCTGGGCAATTGCAAATCAGGTGCTATGTTTTTAATCTGAATGAGAGGCTAATTTTTAGACAGAACCGGAATAGGAAATCAGATAGAACGTTCTAGAACGAGATGTTGAAAACCACGTTTTATTGATCCTACAAATTCATTAAAGTTAAAGTCCTGTTTATATCTAATCACCATCTTGAGTACGTATTACTTGTCACTCACCCTGATAGGTCATATCAAAGTTTCTGCTTAATGTATGTCCATTAACGCATATCACATGTTTGATTGGGTTATGTGACTGTAACTGATTTTGGACCATGTGGGTCCATTGTGGATGCCGGAGCAGTGGTTAGTTAACTAGCTAACTGATAAAAACACTACTATGTTAGGGGTGTTAGTTTTCTACAAGCTCAAGTTTTATTTCCCGAGAATTTCTACGACAAATTTTGTGCACCACTAAAATTTAACTATTAGAGCATTCAGTTTCCGTGTCAATGAAGTCGGAACTAGGATTATATAATTGGATTAGGCCACTATGCAGTACTTTCCTACCTGTGTGCAATGAGCTGTCGATTTTAATTGTAGCCCAATATCATGAATCAGATGCGCTAAGTAATGATAGCTTTCATTGATGCATTGAATTTCTAGAAACAAAAATCCACAAATGTAACTTCATAACATCAATATTTATCATGTTACATTTAAAATGAGAGTTTTTCATGTTCAACAAGAGTGCAGATTATGAAAAAAAATGCATCTGACTAAAAGATGACGCCACGTTTGTTTGTACTTGAGCACAAAGTACGTTTACAAGCAGCTTTAGACATTTGACAAATCTTTAAACAGGCAGTCTTTGAAAAGACACATTCACTCATCAGATGGCCACTTATATCTTCACACAGATGTTTTTATTTTTTCACTCCTTCAGAGTTTTCATAAATTTTTCAGCCAGCTCCAACTATACCACTATGTTTTCATATACCTCCAAAGCTTCAGAATTCTACAAATCTTCGGACATTTTACCCACATCTTAATACAGTGTCTGGCATTTTTACATTTCTTCCGAAGTTAGTATAAATTTTCGTCAACTGCAAGCACGAGACATCCTAAGGTACAATCAAGCCTTGTTATAAATGCCTATCTTTATATAGCCAACCTCGCTTAACCCCCAAATTTTTTAGCAAAATAAAATGTCTTTATTCGCATAGACGCGTATGTATTAATGCACCTAGTAATAATGCCAAACTCACTATAATGCCAACTTTTTTCTTTTTTTTGCGGTCCCAAAGTAGGTGGTATAAAGAGGTTTGACTGTACTTATAAAAAAAAGAAGAAAGATTAAAGCCTGCTAATGTCGACATCAGCAACATTAAGGAAATGATCAATGTGTGCCTTGCAGCCTGCGTATCTGTGGCTTAACAGCCACTCTCAAAGCTGGTTGCCACTATTATGAATTGACGACAGACAACAATGAGCAAGAAAGTCAACATCCCTGAAAAACCAGCTGATCCACCATGAATTGTCAGGAGCTCTTGGAAGTAAAACAAAGCCCAAGAGACACACAAAAAAGTGTTTGGATAAACAACAACAACAAAACAGTTAACTGACTTGTGCCTGTCACTTTGCTCATGATAAATATCGGCAAACTAAATTTTGCACAAAGCAACAACGTCCCACAGGTGTCTTCATCACTTTCGCTTCACAGCAGCAGCAGCAACAACAACAACGAAAACGACAATAGCAGCACGCTTGACTGACTTGCAACTGCTACACTAATTCATGAAAAAACATTAGCAGATATAATGTAGTCGAGGCGGCAAGTGTCCTCTAGAAGGGCATTAACTAATTCACTTACTAAAACATTAACACTAACAGGCACAATTTATATTTTTCTACTTCATAGGAAATGCCAACATCACTTTGAAAATGGAAGACGAATTTATGAGTTAAGTGACTATATATTTTATATGCACCAGCACTTGGCAACTGCTAGGAGTTAATAGGATAACCACATCTGAGATTTGATTGTACAGTAATTCAAAATTTCTTACCCATTTTACATTTTACTTACCTAGAGTAAAATTGGGTGGCTCAAATTTCAAGCACTTTATCCCGTAAATGAGAGTAACTCTTTGGTCTTTTGGTCGTATTAAACCTTTAACAGCCAAGTCATACGCTTCTTGTGTTTGCAGGTCTATGTCTGAGCTCCTGCGATATAAATTCAAACTGTTAGCACCAAGTTAATCAGTATGTTGTCATCAAAAGATATATACTGTGAGGAAGATCAAACTTTACACGTAGACACCATGTTGACATGAAACAATCGACTCCATAGTACAGCAAAAACTCAAGAGCTTCTTACTGTGACTGCTTTTGACACTTTTCCATTATAGAATCAATACTGGCTGGTTTTTGGACTGCAAATGAGAGGACGTCAAGCAAGTACCAAATTTGCATAAAAAGGTTGAAAAGGTAAATCTTCAAGGATGATTACACTGATTATAATATTAACTAAAATTCAAGAAGGTGCATTTTCGCCCTGGTACTAAACTACAGGAGAAGACATTTTCTCCTTGCTTTAGGTAGGGTGTATGGGCCTAACAAGTCTGTGTTGTTCCTATATATGAAATAAACACAAAAATTGAGTTGATTCTGCATCAAATGACAGATGTTTCATAATTACATAACCTGACTACAATTTGACAATTCTTCTCTTTAGTTTCAAGGGAAAAGGTTAGCTGAATAGCTGAATGATTGCAGCATATTATGCTTTATGCCTGAAGTTAAAGTATGCCGATGCTAGTGAGCAAATGTTACATTACTGTCTTAGTTCAATACTTGTCCTGGGAATTTCACTCGTCATATTGTTTACGGTTGTTTACATCATGAAGGAGGGATGATTTACATCGCAGACTTTTATGAAAAAATTTCAATTGTTATGTTACATCAGGTACATGAGTAAAAGTTTCGAATAAATAAGTAAATCACTGTCTTTTCATTTTACATGTTTATACAACTCCAAAAACATAAAAACATGGAACAGCCTTTATAGTATCACAATGGTTATTTAATTATTTCAGAAGTTTTTGCCCTAATGGGTCTCATCAGCTGAAAAATTACAGATAAAATGTTAAACAGTATGTACCAATGCGAAATAAGTACATTAAAAGCAAAAATAGTAGCTAAACAATGCTTTTAGTTGATTTTAATGTTTCTTGTTTGAAGTTCATCTAGATGGGGCGAGCCACAGCAGAAATGATATTACAGTGTTTCTTTATAAATATTAAAATTATATTGGCTGGACTTTGCTATAATGCCATACAAGATGTGCTGCGTGCTAAAAAATCTATGTATGTTATTACATATATTTTATTATAATTTTGGCCGGGACATAATAAAATCATGGTAATACTCAGAGTTTTCTTATAACTAGAACTGTATTATCAGTGTAACGTCTGCAAGATACAGATACAGCCACAACAGTTGAAAAATTAGTGAATACTAAAACAAACGTTTATTAAATGAGCATCAGTTTAGATAACCATGTGAACAAAGCAAATCCCACATTACGTAACTTCTACCTCGTGGTGAGCCCGCTTGAATAATAAGGGAAATCTTAGTAAGCACAAACATTAAAATATTAGCCACAGATAAGAACACGTCACAATGAGGATTCCACTGTAATGAGAAAACTTACGAAAACATTGCTTTCTGATGACTAGATTGAATGCCTGAAATAACTCTGTCCAACTTTTCTTGAGAAACATGTCCTAAAACAATGATGACATACTAGATAAGTTGAGATGTATTAAGCATAAAAAATTTCATTCCATTAAAACTGATTGGCATTAATAGGATTAACAAAATGTCTAACAAAAATTAACTGAGGTTAAAGTGAACTGAAACACAGTGTATCAGACAAACTAACCTATGTATGAGTGACATATAAGCAGAAAAGTGGATATTTAGGTCATGTGGCATCAACGTGAAACCCGTCAACAAAATGATCAAAAAAGGATGGCTGGAAAGTGAGTCCTAAGCATAATCTGACAGGATAGCCCAAAACAAGTGCTGCTAGGTAACCTGGAAATAGGAAATTTGAAAACTGACACCCCAAGATAGTTATTTCTCTTGCTCTCTTACTCTCTTGCTCCAGAATTATATACAAATCTTTACTGACTGTGCAGCAAATGCTGGAGGTGACTGCCTAAAAGGTTTGTTTAAACAATCATTTTGGTCACCTGCTGGATTAGTTGGCTACTTCACTAATAGGAGAGGGTGATTTTTTGACTAGACAATTCATCAGTTATCCTATAATCCACTTTGTGCCATTTTGTGTTTGTATTTGTTTGTGTGACTATAATTTGCAAACAACATTATTGCTATAATCCCTGACTGCTACTAAAATTCATAGCAGATATAAACTGACATAAGAGTGCGTGAAAATGTATGTTTTCTAGTTAAACTGATGTTTACGTGTACATAATACAGCACCAGTACATACACAGTTGTAAATAAGACTAGCCAATTTAAAAACCTTATAAATAAACTAACGACATTCTTACTAAAAGTTGACCGCTCCTTCGCACGACCTTTGTTTGTAAAGTCATCCGTGGCTAATCCTAGCTGACCAACCAAATGATAAGCCTGTAAAGAAAAGACATGAAGTGTTGAAAACACCAATTCTACAGTTTTCTTTGTACCCATGAATTTAAATTCCGCACACCGAATTTCGCAAAATACTTGCAAACATTAAGCAAGATAAAGAAAGTACAAAAACAAAACAGTAATTTCTGAACAGTAGGCTTCCCATGCCAAGTAGTAAAGTGGCAAAAATGAAATGTTCTAGCCACCTTAGCATTTAAGGCTAACCATTAGAAATAAGCCCCTTATATTAGTGCAATGCATTACAATTAATTAATCAAAATCTATTTTAGTAGAAAATTAAAAAAGTATATTGCTTGAAAAATTTACATCTCCGAAAGGATGTCACAGTTTAATTTTGTCTGTGATTTAATCTCATACACACTACAAAATTGCATATGAAAGTCAAATCACATCTGAGTGAGAATGTAGAGCTTGATTAAAGAGTACACATATGTACCTAACATGTTCTTATTGATTCAACATAACATATTTATCAACTAATATGATACATATATACTAATATGTACTTACCATTACGTGAAAAGAGTCATCTAAGTTATAAAGTAGCTTACGACCATAATTAATGCCAACAACTGAAATAAGAGATAGTGCAAAATTGTTAGCATTAAAAATATATATAGCTAAGCTTACAAACAGCAGTCTTTTTACATATAAGACAGGCTTGCAGATACAGTACAATAGAATTTGCATATAAATCGTTAAAGTGACAATAGCCTGTTATATAATTATAGATGCTAATAAATATAAATCATAAAGAGAATAAATAATTTTTTCATTTGTTGTTAGTGCACAAAGCTTCTAAGAACCTTTCACTAACTATCAAAGGCATCTCCAAATTAGCCTACCAAACTGCATGTGTATAGTTGTGTATGTGTGCAGTAATAATACACTTTGTATCATGTTCTGCAGATACAGTAATGGCACGTACCTAGCCGTGTTTCTAAACACAAAACAAACCAAAACTTGCATAGACATGTATTTCTCATTTAGTCGCTGTGCAGCATAATAGGTGAATGCTTCTCTTGCATGCCAGCCATGACAGCAATTATGCAAAACTTTTTTTACTTACTTTATAATCCCAGATCGAATGCTTAATGGCAAAGCCTTAACTAACAGAGGTAGTTGCGGCTAGACTGCAATCTAGCTCATTCAATTATAACTCTCTAAAATGAGATCCTGAAACAGTAGCAGTGTCTACCCCCTTCTGGCTGCATTTTTACTATAGCTTATATACATTATTACAATATACATATATCCTTCCTCAATGAGGTACATGACATAGCTGGGAAAAATATTGCAAATGAACCTGTACAGGAGATCGTTTTCCGGTAGCCAACCATTTAATAAACAGGCTTGGTGTTGCTTAAGTTAGATTACCAACTACGATCAACATCCCAGCGACTAGTATAATGTCGAAGATACTTTGTTCATATTACTATTGAGTTGAAATATCTCAGCTAGTGAACCACAATATTACCTGAGACACCTGAAGCATTTTTGTGTAAAGTGTCAGCAAATAATATCTTCATGTCTTCTGGAAGATACCGAGGACCAACAACTAAAATAAATCATGTGACCACAGTTACAGCTTTATGTTATTGTAATAAAATTGATAAATATTGGTATTTGCAGTATACAAATCTGGTTTATTACAACACAGAAGTTTTGAGACTCTCAGTATTTCCTCAGAATAAATTCACAAATTTGAACGGAAATAGTGCAATGATGACTAAAATAAATTAATTATAATAACATTATTTCTACTAAGTTCACATCTGTTGTCACTTCTATTATGATCCGATACACTATCGTTAACTTCTGATGGAAGTTAGATGGGAATTGATATGATGTAAGTAATAAATTATATCAAATCAGTCGTTCAAATAACACTGACACATTTGCCTTTGCTGAATCTCACAAAGAAGTGCGTTTTTTTAGAAAAATTTGTGCCCTCGCGGGATCAACTTTATCCTGTGGAGTGCACCGCAAAAACTAGATGAACTGGACATTTGCGAAGAGAGTATACGTTGTGAGAAACCCCAGTCATAGCTAAAAGAAAGGGTTTCAGATATAGTAATCATCTATTAACGGCCTCATTCACAGTTATACTGAGTCCCACAAAAATCATATAATTCACTAAGAAGAGTTATCTAACAAATAAGGGGCCATGTTCTTAGGTGAAATCTGAACACCTGCATTAATGCAGCTAAATACCGATTAAGTTAAAGACTTTTCCGTGTCTGACCAACTGCAATGGCAAATCTGAAATCTCCAAAAATACGGCTAAATATAGTTAAAGCCTGTTAAAGTAACTAACCCAAAGGATTATCGGCAAAATCAGGAACAGTAGTTACCATCAAGGCACTTGTGTCATTAGGATTGTCATTTATCTTTACAAGTGTTCTCGGCTCTCGACAAACCATTTCATTTAGATCTGAAAAAAACAGAATTTTAGCAATTGCTCTGCTGGCACACATCTAAGCCTCTGTGAATTTTAGAAACACAATTGCAAAATGTTTAGTAAATTGTAGCTACACCTGTTTGAAAGATATTACTTTCTCTCAACTTTACCGTAGTCTAACAGTTAATGTTGGCAGTGTGGCAATGACTTTTCCGTTAACAAAATCTTTGTGATTTTATTACAAATTTATTAGCGAATTAATTGTAGAGGTGGTTGCGTCACTTCTCCTGTATCTGTCATGGCAGTAATAATAATAACTGGTCACCAACAACATAAACAGTCTTTTTAGGGACACAATAGCATACATTTGTCAGTTCAATGATAGAGACATAGTGACTGAGTAATCAATAAATACTAATGGCACGGCTATTTATAGTAAAGAAAGCAAAGTCGATACTCAAGGTTATATGAATTTTGTTAACACAATACCTCTAGCCAGGTTGGATATCAAAATGTGCTTAACAAAAGCAAAATGCAATCCTTCCGGTTTATAGATGCAAAAAAGACCATTCAGGTGCTTAAATGCCTCTGGTGCATAGCTTGTTACTAGTGTAGTAAGTTTACTTGCCATCACTAAAAAGAAAGATTAGAATTTCAGTACAAGTACCCTAATACATTAATAATGGCTAACATCTAATAATACTAACTTTCTGATAGTAGATAGCCTTTAACACGTACTTGACATAGCTTATGATCTGTGTGATGTCATTAGCTAAATAGAAGTGGCTTTATTTTTCAAATGGTGAGTTTAAGGATCGAATCGTTCATCGTAGGTTATACATAGTACAATAGTGAAACACAAGAACATACTTGCAAAAAAAGACCTCAGTGCTCCTTTAAATTTCAAAACCATACCAACTATGCTGTTGACAAAGCTCAGAGAACACTTTCACTTATCAAAAGAAATTCCTCCTACCTAAATGGGCCAACGATGACTCAATTATATATGCCGAAGGTTGCATCAACTTTAGCCTAGTAGGCATTGCAGTTTTAAATCCAGCAAGGTAAGACATGATAAGGCAGACTGAACCATTTCAATGTTGTACCGGTAGTTTCCCAGAATACTACACTTAATCAGACTCACGATGCTAAGGCTGACATTAAACTATAGGTGCAAAGGTGAAGAGGCAGGACATGATTCAAACCTTCCACATTCTAAAAAGCTTGACAACATTGATGCTAGCAAACTATTTTCTTATTACACATTTTAAGGTACGTGAGGTCATGCACATAAGATCAAGAACAGAGACAGCAGAAACGGGAAACATTTTCAACAAGGGCGGTTAGCGAATGGAAAAAATTGCTCAACAGTGTAGTGCAAGCTTCTTGAGTTCTATTTACATGATGCAATTTTGTCGCTTGAGTCAGACTTATATGTCCAAAACTTCCCATGTAAACTGCATATGTGATACGATTTTATGACTTAGGCGAATGATGCATGTTCTAATTTCCATGGACATCGTAAGCAGGATGGAAGAATCCTGTAAATCAGGCAAGTGAGATTAGGGGTGTAGATGAAAATGACTCAGGTAAAAATGGCACAGGAAAAAATGGCTAGGTCAAAATGCCATAGGAAAAAATGGCACAGGAATGGCACAAATGGAAAAATAGGTAAAAATGGCACATGAAAACATGCCAAATGGAAAGTAGGTAAAAATGGCACAGGAAAAAATGGCAAGGTAAAAATAGCATAGGAAAAAGGCACAGGAAGAATGACACCGGAAAGAATGGCACTGGAAAAAATGGCATGGTCAAAATGGCATGAGCAAAAATGGCACAAATGGATAAGTAAGTAAAAATGGTACAGGAAAAATGGCACACTTAGTAAAATATGAGTTTAGAGTTAAGATTACCATGGGAGATAATTATTTTAGTTATTTTTACCTCAGCCAAGGAAACTATGCTTCAACACAGTTTGTGCATTTGTCTGGCTGTTTTTTACTATTATGGCGGTAAGCCTATTATGCAACAACTACCAAATGGATTTTTATGAAACTTTGTGGAGAAGGCGAGTATTGGGGTGCCAAAATTGGGTCACTAAGTTTTTGTATAGAAGAACATTTCAGGTATGAGGCATGATGATAAATATACACTCCTGGCCAAATATAAGAAAGAAGCCAAGGCCAGAGTAATCATCAATAATATAGACAAGCACGAATTATGCAAAAATGTATTAATCTTCTAGCACCACAGAATCGTCCTCAGAATAATCATTATAGTTAACAGTATAAATATGAAGTTTATACAAGTGTGATTGAATGTCGTCAATTCAGTAACGACAGGTGTTGCACAACAATAGACCTATACTTTTTATACAATCATCTCCTCTTGCCTTAACTATCTCATTTTTTCATTCATGTCTGTCAGCAGACTTTCTGTTTTTGAAATTTCGTATAGCCCCAGTTATTTCCTCATTAGTTCAACAGTCTCAGTGCGTGAAATAAATTCTATTTTTTATATAAGTCATCCACCTCATTTTCAATCATTTGTTCCCTTTGATTGCCAGATTCATTTTGATTTAATAGGTTAAAGTAATATTGCTCAAAGATATGCAGAAATGCTTCAACGTAGAATTTTCCTTCTCTTACTAAAATGAATTATTCACCAGTAAGCTTATCTCCACACGCAGGCTGTACTTCCAAGGAAGATATTACTATTAGTACTGTTCTCTACTCTAGACATAAACTATAGTATATATAATATTACTTATTAGTATACATTATGACTAATTTTACTACTACTACTACAAGGCCTGCATTTCGTCCAAGCGTCAATTTCTTTCCCTTAAATTTCGTATCTGATACTCTTCTGTTTTGCTTTTGAGGGTTACAAGGCTTTTTATCATGTTTGTGAGTTCAATAATCTTACTCGACTGTGCAACCAAAGAAGCTGAACCAACACATTATCAGGAGTCTAGGTACAGGAACATGTGATCAGTGTAGAGCGCAGAGTACGCCATTAGCCGTACGGTAATTCCGCTAAAGCGCATGTGCTAAATCTGCATGTTGGGCGCCATCTAATCCACTAGCCGAAGTAGGACGTGTCGTACATAGGCTGCCCAAGTAGGACTCTAGAGACAGGTCGCGAATTGAGTCGTTAACCTTACTGGAACCGTCCATTGCCCTAGTTTATGTAATAATAATAATTAAAAACGTCAATAAACGTTGAATAATTTATTATACATCCGAAAAAATTTATCCTGAGCTAGTATAATTATTATTTGCCAATATTAATCTTCTTTGAAATAACACGAACGCTCCTTTTAGGCGATTTCAACATTTGCTTAAGGTATATCATTTTTTATTTTGTCTTGCTTTACAGACAGGTGATCCTTTTCACTCCTTCTTGGACAAATAATTGTTTTCTACTATGTAAACGGGTTGGCGAGTTATGTGCCCTACGTAGTTTCTCTCTTTAAAGCATTAGATACTTAGTTTAATGTTATGATGATATTAATGGAGCTAATAATGATGATTCAATTAGTCTAAAAATACATTTGTAAATTGTCAAGGACTATCCACCATTGTTATAAAGCTACTTTTTTTCTAAAACAAATTTAGTTTTGTGTTTTATTATGTCATAAATCTCGATTCTCGACAGAAATTTATTTATTAAACAGTTGCTATTTATTAAACAGTTGCTATTTGTTAAACAGTTGCTATTTGTTAAACAGTTGCTATTTGTTAAACAGTTGCAATTTATTAAACAGCTGCTATTCGTTAAATAGTTGCTATTCGTTAAACAGTTGCTATTCATTAAATAGTTGCTTTATTAAACAGTTGCTATTAATTAAACAGTTGCTATTTGTTAAACAGTTGCTATTAATTAAACAGTTGCTATTTGTTGAACAGTTGCTATTTGTTAAACAGTTGCTATTTATTAAACAGTTGCTATTCGTTAAATAGTTGCTATTCGTTAAACAGTTGCTATTCATTAAATAGTTGCTTTATTAAACAGTTGCTATTAATTAAACAGTTGCTATTTGTTAAACAGTTGCTATTAATTAAACAGTTGCTATTTGTTAAACAGCTGCTATTAATTAAACAGTTGCTATTTGTTAAACAGCTGCTATTTGTTAAACAGTTGCTATTTATTAAACAGTTGCTATTCGTTAAATAGTTGCTATTCGTTAAACAGTTGCTATTCATTAAATAGTTGCTTTGTTAAACAGTTGCTATTAATTAAACAGTTGCTATTTGTTAAACAGTTGCTATTAATTAAACAGTTGCTATTTGTTAAACAGTTGCTATTAATTAAACAGTTGCTATTTGTTAAACAGCTGCTATTTGTTAAACAGTTGCTATTTGTTAAATAGTTGCTATTTGTTAAACATTTGCTATTTGTTAAACAGTTGCTATTTGTTAAACAGTTGCTATTTGTTAAACAGTTGCTATTTATTAAACAGTTGCTAATTGTTAAACAGTTGCTATTCAATAACTGTTACAATTTGTTAAACAGCTGCTATTTGTTAAACAGTTGCTATTTGTTAAATAGTTGCTATTTGTTAAACATTTGCTATTTGTTAAACAGTTACCCTTTGTTAAACAGCTGCTATTTATTAAACAGTTGCTATTTATTAAACATTTGCTATTTTTAAACAGTTGCTATTTATTAAACATTTGCTATTAATTAAACAGTTGCTATTTATTAAACAGTTTCCATTTATTAAACAGTTGCTATTTGTTAAACAGTTGCTATTTGTTAAACAGTTGCTATTTGTTAAACAGTTACTATTTGTTAAACAGTTGCTATTTGTTAAACAGTTGCTATTTATTAAACAGTTTCCATTTATTAAACAGTTGCTATTTGTTAAACAGTTGTTATTTGTTAAACAGTTGCTATTTATTAAACAGTTGCTAATTGTTAAACAGTTGCTATTCAATAACTGTTACAATTTGTTAAACAGCTGCTATTTGTTAAACAGTTGCTATTTGTTAAATAGTTGCTATTTTTAAACAGTCTATTTTTAAACAGTGCTATTTTTAAACATTTGTTAAACATTTGCTATTTGTTAAACAGTTACCCTTTGTTAAACAGCTGCTATTTATTAAACAGTTGCTATTTATTAAACATTTGCTATTTTTAAACAGTTGCTATTTATTAAACATTTGCTATTAATTAAACAGTTGCTATTTATTAAACAGTTTCCATTTATTAAACAGTTGCTATTTGTTAAACAGTTGCTATTTGTTAAACAGTTGCTATTTGTTAAACAGTTGCTATTTGTTAAATAGTTGCTATTAATTAAACAGTTGCTATTTGTTAAACAGTTTCCATTTATTAAACAGTTGCTATTTGTTAAACAGTTGTTATTTGTTAAACAGTTGCTATTTATTAAACAGTTGCTAATTGTTAAACAGTTGCTATTAACTTTGTTAAACAGTGCTATTTGTTAAACAGTTGCTATTTGTTAAACAGTTGCTATTTTAAACATTGCTATTTTAAACAGTTCATTGTTAAACAGTGCTATTTTAAACAGTTGCTATTTTTAAACATTGCTATTATTAAACAGTTGCTATTTGTTAAACAGTTTCCATTTATTAAACAGTTGCTATTTGTTAAACAGTTGCTATTTGTTAAACAGTTGCTATTTATTAAACAGTTACTATTTGTTAAACAGTTGCTATTTGTTAAACAGTTGCTATTTATTAAATAGTTGCTATTTGTTAAACAGTTGCTATTTGTTTAACAGCTGCTATTTATTAAATAGTTGCTTTGTTAAACAGTTGCTATTTGTTAAACAGTTGCTATTTGTTAAACAGTTGCTATTCATTAAACAGTTGCTATTTGTTAAACAGTTGCCATTTGTTAAACAGTTGCTATTCATTAAACAGTTGCTATTTGTTAAACAGTTGCTATTCGTTAAACAGTTGCTATTTGTTAAACAGTTTCCATTTATTAAACAGTTGCTATTTGTTAAACAGTTGCTATTTGTTAAACAGTTGCTATTTGTTAAACAGTTGCTATTTATTAAACAGTTGCTATTTGTTAAACAGTTGTTATTTATTAAACAGTTGCTATTTGTTAAATAGTTGCTATTTGTTAAACAGTTCCTATTTGTTAAACAGTGAGTTAGAATAAAGTGTCGTGTTTTTTGCAGGCAAATTGTACTGAAGTGTATGATGTCATTGTTCTTAGTCTTGTTCTCAACTTTCCTGGAGATCCGAAAACTCGTGGCCATATGCTGAAACGAGCTGCTACACTTTGCCGAATTGGCGGTCACATATTTGTAAGTTCCAGTCGAATTGTTGCATAGAATACTTGTTACTGATGTTACCCTGTATTATTTTTTATACTATACAAAAATACATTATAGTATTTTACCACACTTTTTCAGCATCTGCTTAGTTTTTTTGATAATCAAATGCTTGTGCAAAATAATTGAAATATACGCCACACATTGTCAACTTATCTTGTTCACCTTTGACTGACAACGGGCCTAGTTGTCTTTTGTTCCTACAGATTGCAAAAAATGGGTCAAATTTAATTTATGTTCACGGTTTTACAAAAGTGGCTTTTGATTTCATTTTGAAGCTTGTGACTAATACTTAGATGGAGCTTTTTGGGCTTCTCCGTAATTTTATGAAATGTGCAGTAGTAAATTTAAGTACAAATAAAAGTTTAAGCATTCTAAGTTAGATTTATTGTTGACTCAATAAATTTACACTTGTTGACAGTTTCTCCAACATTGCATGTGTGTGTGTGTGTGTGTGTGCGTGCGTGCGTGCGTGTGTGTATGTGCACATAAACTTTTTTTATGAAATATAACTGGAATGTTTTTGTAGGTAGTTCTACCTGCAGCTTGTCTGAAAAACTCTCGCTACCTTACTTCTGAGTTACTTGATTCTATAATGTCAAGTTTAGGTCTAAAAGCCAGAGTGTCACCCTACAGTCAAAAGCTTGCATACAAAATGTATTGCAAAACTCACAAAGTTCTACAGCTCAGGTAACATCATTTGTATATTGTATTTGATTTATAAATTATGTTGCTTAGCTATTTTATTTTATTTATATGGTTGGTTATTCATTGAAACTATTCATTTCTTCATTTATCGATTTGCTAATTTTATTCATTTATTATTCTACTAGTTATGCTTCATTTTTTTGCAAAAGTGTCGTTCACTTAATTATTTAGATTACTTAACATGTGATTGTGACTTTACCTCTTGCCATGTGCTAAATGTTCATCTATTCTTTTTTTCATTCATGTAATGATTCCTGGAAATTTACTGTATGTGTGATTTGAGCTTTAAGTCGCTTACCTGCTTAGTACAATCTAATGTAAGATTTGTGACAGAATCAGAAAATGTTACAAAATTATTGTCTAAAGACTACTATGTAACACAGTCATGTAAAAGATTTTTAGCTCCATTCCAATAATTTTAATTATGTCATTCTTATTTCACTATTTTTAGCTTGTTTCACAATAAGGTGATAAAACTACTCTGGACAAAGCTATGTCTATTTGACCCAGAATCTGATTACGTAACAGCCTGCGTACTGCAAATGCGTAGAGGGAATAATGGGGCACGGAGCCGCGCAATAGGTATTAAGTCCGAAAATCGGTGGCACATATCCCATAATTTCAGGAATTTTCACATTTTGTACTTGCCGTTACCAATTGCCCGCATGTGCTGAATAGCCCGTCTTTTTCTGAAGTTGGCTTTCAACAAGAATGAGATCCAGCACTAAAAACAAGGCCTATTTAACACAAATGATTGTGGTAAGACAGGAATCTGTACAATATCAAACAAACTCATCTAATATGAAACCATGTAGCCGGCAGGAGGTCTTAGCCAGAGGTTTGCAAGAGAGTGTTCTCCCAGGATGTTATAGCTCAGGCAGAAAGGAAATGAAACTCCACAATGACAGTTTCTGAACTATTAATAAAACAACTTCAACTAGATCTTCTTAGATCTTACTGCTTAGATCTCTTATTAGCTACTTACAGCTTTATACCTCAGACCATGTTATATAAGTCTCCTTGTAGTAACATGACAGCCTCATTTTCTGTCTGTGTTTATATACCATATCACAAATTGTGTTGAAATTCTGTTCTACAACTTATACTATACATTCTTGTGACAGCCAGAAATTTAACCTCAAACCTCTGTGGCGTTCCGGGGCAAGTGTCTACTGCGCATTATTAGTATTGATATTTTGTGCTTTTCGTGTTTTATCTTTTATGCTTATTGTACTTGTGATTATGTTAACTAAAAATATTAAAACTCCCCAAAACTTCCTCCAATCTGAAGGCAGCACACAGGTGGCAGAGTGCAGCATTTACCTGTAATTACATGCAAGAGCTTGTGTTTGCTTTAACAGCACTTACATACATTGTAACTATCACCTCACAACTACAAAATATATATACGCTTTAAAGAATATGACTGATCAGTCACTCTAATGGTTTTACTTGATAGCACTTTCAATAGATTTAGTGATACAAAAAGGAAAACGCATGGGCAAACCTTTCCTCACTGGGTTAACCACACTTTCTACACATTTTACTGCTATGAACTTACATAGATGTACAAGGTGCCCTAAATTTATGCAAAAGCTTGAAAGGTTATAAATTGAAATATAAATTATATTAGAAAAAATATACCTTCTACAGTTGCAATCTGGTGAAGTTTCTTTTTCCGATGTCTTCTTTCACGCAAAAACAGATACGCACTGCTCACGAGACAAACCAAAATTCCATTTGGTATTTCAAAAACAACAAAGTTCCACAAGTCACTTAGGTTGTCTACCAGACAGTATGGCAGCATGACTGGCATTTGTGCAGCATATATTACATTGATATCAGTTGCCAGTCTGAGCAGGAAATAATCAACAAATTCTGGTATGAACCATAACAGCAGTATTAGCAGGAAGCATTGGATATTGCTCACCCTTACACTCCCACATTTTCTAGCTAAACAACACAACGCTTCTGAGTCAACAACAACCAGGACAAGAAGTAGGACATTAGACGTCAATCTGGTGGCTTCACTTTCCATCCAACAGACGTTAATGCCAGTCTCCAAGTTGCTGCCAGCAGAATTTGCCGCAGTGACAATGAATGCCATAATCAAGACTGTGTTATACAATAGATTTGCAGAACCTATGACAAGCATGAGGACACATTTGACGCAATTGCTCTTTTTGACCATTTCTTTTCTAACATGTGGAGGGTGTATATGTTGGCCAAGAGGACAATAATAATAGCAGCAATTGCTGGATAAAGTATGACTGGGGCTCTAGAATGATGCACTGTTATGAACATATCCTTAGCTGAATGAATGTCCCCACTGTCAATGTTGATGCTGTCAAATCTGAGCCCCAATTTAGTGGGAACCTCAGTTTTATGAGATACATTGTGGTAGTTTGGAGATGTGAGATTACTGTCTTCAACTACTTTTATCAGCTTATTAATGATATTTCTGGCAACTGCTAGTAAACGAAACACATCAGGTTGAATATCATTTTTCAGTGCTGTATACTCATAAGCAGTAATGCCTACAGATGTTTCATTACTCCCACCAGCTGCACTTGTCACAGGGATTGACAAAGCTCGCAATTCTCCATAACGAATTTCATCTGACATGATGCCTAAAATTAAAAAATATATATAATGCAATAATTGCATTTTGCTGTCAAGGCAAACTTAGAAACAAATTGGTGGTGATGCATGTAGCCCTTTGGGACCTAAAAATATCTAGGTATAATTTCAGATCTGAATATTTGGACGTACCTTACTATTAGTAGTTGTGTGTTAGGTTAACTATGAGCGTCAAGTTAAAATGAAATAAATTTTCTATAAAACTCAGGCTGGGCAGTACACAAGAGATTTATTTTTAAGGTCCCAAGTTTGTCGTATTCATTTCCTAGCCGCGTTGAGCTAGCTAGTTTGAGAATAAACATTCTTTCCGAAGATTACGAGACCAAACCATAAGACGGCTTTTGGTGGCCGCTCAACGACGACCATGTACGACACTGCCTTTCCGCAGTGTGGGGCGCCGAGTAATCCACTAGCCGAGGTGGGACATTTCTGTTTAAACGCATGTATTAAATTCGGCTAGTGGATTACTCGGCGCTCCACACTGCAGAAAAGCATGTCGTACAGGTGGGGAAAGTCCTGCTGCGCAGTAGTTCGCGCAGTTAGTGTCGCCCTTGCGGCAATTCAGTACGGACTGTTGTTGTCAGGTACGCTACAGCGCAGCTGTTCGCGCACCGGTATTTAGCAGACGAATTTATGAGATGCCTTCACCAAAGCCAGGCCGGTGAGGTCTACTTTGCGTACTTCGCGTTGAGCGCACAGAATTGTGGGCATGATTCGGATTTTGCGCACAGGACTATGGGTACGCGCGAAATTCAACCAAGAACAGAAAATGGCTGCTGCATACGAGACTGTTGTAGTATCCGATGTGAATGATTGCGTTCGAGTGATCAAACAACATGAATTAGATACTACAACTCATTATGTAGTTGAGTCGCAGCAGAAGCGATTTAGCGATGATGTCGGTAAGTGTCTATAGTCTTGGAGTACAATAGTGTCATAGCCAAGTGAGTTGTGGCACATGGCAGGCGTTTGCAAATTATATGTTAATAATAATTAGTAAAATATTTTGAAAAGAAAGGCAATGTTGGCCTAAATTGCTTTAAGCATTAAGATATAAAAAAAGAAGTCTGTACTATTGAATCTGTCTGAGATGAAAGATATTTTGAATTACAGAGAATCGAATTATGCAGAGTCTTGAGTTTTGTTGTCTGAATTCTGTTATAATAGTACTATATTAATAGTCACTGTCATTCAGGGGCCTATATTCATAAACACTGCATATGATAGGAAAAACTACTATGACATGATATGAAACTGCATATGATATGAAAAATAAGTGCTAACGCGGTGTTGAAAGTTTTGTGAACTAAAATACCATACGTTGGAGTCTGATTTACATTTCAGATGTATCAAATGGTATTTATGACGATATTTATGAACCGTATCAGCCACGAACTTCACCGGAATTTCCACATTTGTAACCATTCGTATTGAAATCATTGTTCGACAATTTGAGCGTGAAATGCCTCATTCGTGATAAATTATCACAACTATTGCTGATTCTTGAGGAGTTTCAAAAGTTCTGAACACAAAAAATAAAAACAACATTTAAGAAATACAGAATTGCTTTTCAGTATAGTACCTATATCTGCATGTTATATAGCCAAATGATATTGATTAGTGAGCCATCTAATGGGACAGACTTTTGCTTTTAAAACTATTTTGGAAAATAAGAACTTTATGATGCAGAATCAAGGAAAGTCAAAGTCCTGTGTGGAAAGATGGCTAAGAACATGCACCTACCTGTTAAACTTTATTTGCACATGTATCTTTAAATAATTTATATACTTTAGTATGACCTACATCGGGTTCTGTGCAAATGTTCTTTGTCAGTGCACATAAAGAAACATTTGTTTTTGCTGTTTGCAAAAGTGTGCCACTATTTCTGTTGTCTTAGTTTATTAAGAGCAGTTTTTGGCAGCTCACTCTTATTCACAAATAACTTTGTGGCCTTTGATTTTAAATGACGTTGTGCACACAATGCAGTTGTGAAATTTTTACTGTTATACTGACCTTTACTAATGAAAAGTTTTTCCTCACATAAGAAAATAGCAGAGAGAGTTAACATAAGTTTTTGCAAGTTCACAATTCTTTTCCACACAAAAGATAAATGGCCCATGATTATTTCACTTCTCAGATATTTTTCAGCTATCTGTAATGCAGTTTCTTGTATACATGTTCTAGTAGACTAGTAAAACCAGCAGTTATTGGTGTATTTACAAAGCAGCACACAAAGGAATACTACACTTGCTGTCTTGTTTATCTGTGTTATTGCTGGTAGCCTCTAGAATATTTTATAATGGATCGCACACATTTTATAATAACTGCTGCCAATACTTATGTAGCTGGAATGCTAATGCACGTGGAATCATTAGTGAGTTACTTAGGCTATTGCAGTTTGTGAGTTGTTAGTTTTTAGTTGTGTGTTGTTCTAAATATGTATATATTGATATATTGATATATGCTTGGAAACACAAACATTTTAAACTAGGTTTTGCACACATGTTGACATGTAAATCAGGGGAGCCAAATTTCAAATCCTTATGAAGATTTTAGTTAATACTGCTATTGTATGTCACAGTGTTTGATTTACGCATATAATTGGACAAGCATTTACAATACGAACAGCTAAAGCAGACTTCATATTACACATGTTAAAATTGCAACCATATCAGTTTGCCACAACAGTAACACAGCTCTTGAATTACAATAATGCTAAGTCGATGCTTGCAGCTTGTCAATGTCTACTTATGTTTTATGTACAGTAAAAAGTAAATTTCCTCTCTCAACACACTTCAGCTTCAAGGTTGTCTAATTTTGTCAATGGATATTCCTGTTGGTAACATGTCCACTATTTCATGCTGTTCTTCCTTCCGTAAAATTAAATGACTGATGCCACCCAAGCTATGTGAGTGGACCACTTAGTATATTACTTTTATTCCTGAAAAAGTTACTACTATAGTTAGTACTAATCTGTATATATTTACAATAAACAAAGCTAATAAAAATGAACCCAATATAGCAAATTAAAAAAATAATATGAATTAAATAATAATAATGTGAGTCTTTTACAAGTTTCCTTATTCAGCTTTCATATATATATAAAAAATACTTTGCACTTTCACCAGAAAGATGGACAGTACCATATTTAGCTTTTAGTCACTACAAACTTCTGGTAACTTGAAGGCATCAATAGTTTTAGTTATGCAAAACTAAATTAACGAATGCATCACTAATGCATTTTAGTTTACTGAATAGCGTTCCAAACTGAGATTTGTAAAACTCAGTTTCTACATGTCAGAAAGATTGTCAACTAGTTTACAGCTACAATTTCTTACCATTTTTATTAGTAGCAGCACTCTACACCATTAAAATTGTTGTTGAAACTGACGATAATGTAATTTGCCACGCCGGGTTGTTTACACATCGAATAACATCATTTTACCCATGATCCTGTGCGCTCAACGCGAAGTACGCAAAGTAGACCTCACCGTTCGAAGTATTGTCAAAGTGTATAAAGAGGAAGCGAAAGGCTATTGTTACGTATTTCGTTTTTGCGATTAGCGGCTATGCTGGCGGCATCAAACGGCCAATCAGTAAAAAAAAATTTGCGGCGCATTGACAGTAATAATAATATTCTTAAGTTCACCAATGTATTTTGGCATACGCTCAATTTTGATAAGCCAAAATCACTTTTGCGTTTTTAATAAAAGAAGTATATCTCAATTAAAAGCAATTATTAGTTTAAAAAAACTGAAAACATTTCATGAAAAGGAAAAAAATTGTAGCAATAAGTTTGTATTATGTACTTGCAAATGCCTCTTCAGTTTTCTTGTAAGTAAAATTTTGTTTTTCCTGAGGAAAGAGGCAAGCTGACTGCGTGATGGGCTGCCTACTATGTAAAAAAGTAATGCATTTTTTATAGATTTTTCTCTCCCTCCCTCTCTTAGAGGGAGCGGAAGAGAAACAGTGAAATGGAGGGAAAGGGAAAGAAAGAGAGAGACAGAGAGAGGGGGAGAGAGACAGAGAGATCATTCTTTTCTTTTTGTTGAAGGTTCTGCCATTTGTTTCTTGGTCATTTTACTCCAATGGGAGGTAGCGAATTTGGCACATTAAAAATTGCACCCATTTACGTGCCCTGCAATTAATCTATATAATTACACATATATTATATTGTAGGTTTGTATATAAATAATTCGCACACGCATGCATGCACACAACAAGTAATTACAGTGCTTCATATATTAAATTCAATTCAATTCAAAACGTGCATTTATTTCCATATTCATGATATAACTGAGGCAAGTAAATGTATTTAATTTTCACAATGGATATACGATGGTGAAAGACCAAGAGGGTCAACTAGTCAAACCATCCTTCAATGGATGTATGTGATTATTGGGATGACACTGTAACTATTTCACTCATGAATAGTAGTGAAATTACATTATTGCTATTTTACTTAGCAACTTGATCTGTTTAAAATTCTCTAATCAACTTTAAATAACTGAAGGATGAAAACGCAATCAAAGATATCTAAACATACAGGAAAATGATAAACAAAAAGCAATGGTAAGCAAAAGCCAAATAATGTGGTACAAATGAATAAAAAATTCAAGCTGTCATATCGTCCATGCATAACTCAATATGAGAAAAACATGCAAAATAATAACAATAATACTAAATAAAAAATAATAAAAAACAAATTAAATAAAATGAAAAGCAAGCTAGCCAAACAGAAATTTATATAAACTTTCAAATAGGGAACTGAATCAAGCTGCAAAATACATGCATTAAAATAATAACTAAAGAGTCTGATTAATAAACAAAACAAAAGAAAAACAAATAAGATCAGCTAAGTTTGAGTTAAATACCGAAAATTAGATTCCACGAAGCTGAGCCTATATATTTAACTATATAAAATGATTGCCCTTGGCACCTAGGCCTATATAAAATCAATTAATTTAAGCCCATCAATAAATAATATTTATCAAGACTTGTCAGTGGATTTAGCCACATGTGTTTTATTAGTACGCTTATACAAGTACATTTTTTACATGTAAGCAAACTGTATTTAATTAACATTTATTTTGATATAGATTTTGACCTAGTTAGTTGGTTGTTATAGAGGTGGAAGTAATGTGGGCTGATTAGGATGACAGCTCTGATGTTTCGTTCAGTTATTTTTTGTTCACTGATAATAAAAAAGAGGAGTAATGTCATAAATGCATCTCTGCTTGCTCAACGTAATTTTATAACTAACTCCAACTCATAACAAAGGCCAATGTATGATTATATGCTTTTTAAACATTTTTTAACTTGGAATTAACAAAACATGCAGATGCTTAGTTAAGTTTTGTTCTGGAAAATTATTTGCTCTTCTGAAAAAATCGATTTTTTTCTATGAAAGGTATTACACATGAAAGTCAGGCCTAATATTTCTTCAAGTTATATTTCCTGATAAGAACATATTAAATAGGAATGTTTTTTAGAAAAAATATTTCTCCAGAAATCGAATACTACATGAGCCAGGTATTTGCAAACTTTCTTTTTGATCAACTTTCTTAACTTATTTTGTAAACAAGCCTATTAATTTTTATGAGATATGATTATAATAATTTTTATTTTAACTACTAATTATTCTTAATGCCTTATGCTTGCTTTAAATACTTTTCAAAAATATGACAGCTGCTATAAATCGCCAAAGAGAGATGTAGGCCTTGCAGTTTTTGCTTAGTGTACAAAATATTTAACTTGTAACAAAAGTTACAAGACTGTGTTATAATTAACAATTTATTATAATTACCTGGCTGCATCCTTGCGAAATTTAAAAAGATATTTTTATTTGTGTTTTTGCAACTCACTGAGTAATTTATGAGCCGGCCTGGTTTTGATGGTCTCATCAATTCATCTGCTACAGTACCCATAGCTTGCGCTGTTGCATACCTGACAACAACAGTCCGTACTGAACTGCCGCTAGGGCGACACTAACTGCGCGAACTACTGCGCAGTAGGGTTTCCCTACTTCTGTGGTTTGTATTCTTTGGTAATGTTCTATGGAACTGCGGACCCGCACGATTTGCGCAGCTCGGACCCAAACTTTTTGCGGACTACGGAACTAGACAACTTCTTAACTATTGTTCACGGACCCAACAGCGAGATACGTAAATCATACAATGTTTAATTATTCTTTAGGCTTTTTTCTAATAATGGGGGGCATATTTAATGTTTAGTAACTGATAGTGACCAGTTGTTGTCAGGTACCATATAGCGCAAGCTGTTCACGCACCGGTGTGTACTGTAGCAGATGAATTGATGAGACCACCAAAACCAGGCCGGTTAACAGGCGCTCATAAATTGCTCAGCAGTGAGTTGCGAAAACACAAATAAAAATATCTTCTTAAATTTCCCAATAATGCAGCCAGGTAATTATAATAAAATGTTAATTATAACACAGTTTTGTAACTTTTGTTACAAGTTAAATATTTTGTACACTAAGCAAAGACTGCAAGGCCTACTTCTGTCTTTGGCGATTTATAGCAGCTGTTATATTTTTGAATATTATTTAAAGCAAGAATAAGGCATTAAGAATAATTAGTAGTAATAAATACATTCACGGATAAGTTCCAATTATTTAATACAAATATTACTTTTGAGTAAATTAAACCATGAAAGTCTATCAAAGGTCAGCTCAACTTCCAACAGCAAAGGTCACATGATACAAAATGCAAATTAGGTCACAGGTCATACAGCAGACTATAACATTAACTTGAAATTCAAAATTACACTGCTGTGGTTATCAAATTACTTTAAACTTACTAGAATTATAGAATACTCTTCTAATTACATATCAGGTAAGCACAAGCTCTCAAATTGTAACTTCAGAGAACAAATGAACAACTGTAAAACTCAGTGATAGTAATCTGACCTTTGATTACAATACTCAATTGTAAAAGTCAACACTCAGTAATCTCATTGTGCCAGTTAATGACTTAAATTAATGCAATTTTGGATTAAAGCATCTAGCATTAATCACATACAAATTTAAATCTTAAACAGAAATAAAAAATACAACCAGCAAATTCAATGTTACTACTGTAATAGTTACAATGGGAATATAACTTTGAAACCAACAGTGAAGTATGAATCTTCTGCACTTACAGCAAAGAATTACAACTGCAGTTTGCAAATTACAAGCCGCTAAAGTACCATATGCGCAAGCACTAAGATCAAGTTACTAAATACATGGGGTATCAACTTGATACACAAAAGTTAAGCTTTGTCACAAGACACTAAAGATGAAATTCAATACAAAATTCTATACTGTCTTCAAATTGTAAACAAATACCTTACGACAACTATCAACAAAAAACATTCAGAGCAATTAACAATACAGAAACATCACTCAATCAGCTACTGTAATAAATGAGAATTACAATTCAGGCATTCACTGTAAACCACAACATGACTGTAACACCTGAAAAAAACCTACAAATCCAGTTTCTTGGGTTTTTTAGCAATTCTTCCAGAGCAAGTTTGAACTACATCAGCTGGATGCTCTCTAGATCGGATATCACTCTCCTCATCACTTACGTCACCTGGGACAGGATTAACATCACTGGGTACATTAATCTCAAGACGATGAAGACGTTGTATGGGGCGAACCAGCTTGCCATTAGAAGTTTTCACAGTAACAGTTCGCACTACACTATCACGTCATGTCCAGGATGCAAATTCTCAATTACAGCCATAGGCCATTTCAGACGGGGTATGTTTTCCTCTCGGATAATTACAACATCTCATGCTTTAGGAGGATGGTGCTCTGACCCAGGAAGAACACGTGGTAAAAGCTGTAGATATTCTTTTTGCCAACGCTTCTCAAGTTGTCTTGTCACCATACATCGATGTTTCTGTCGGGCTGTTAACGCTTCATTACTTGAGTCTAAAATACTGGGAGTCTCTAAAGGTGTTTCTAGCATTGGTCTGCCAATAAGGAAATGAGCAGGGGTAAGACACATCTCATCACCGACATAAGTTAGAGGATGAGCATTAATAGAAGCTTCTACTTCAGTAAGTGTTGTTGCAAACTCCTCCTTACGAAGGAAAGCACGTCCCAGCGCTTTTCTCAATACAGTTTTAAGAGACCGCCTCAGACCGGACCATTCTCTCGAAAAAACCACCCCACCAGGGAGCATTAAATTGCCATATGATACCTTTATCACTTACAAATTTTTGAACCAATTCATTCTTGAAAGTAGTAGCATTATCACCTATGATGCGCTTTGGATAGCCACGTCGACCAAAAAACCGCTTTAGCATGTCAACTGCATCCTCTGCTGATAGGCTATGTACCAGTTCAAAATGTACAGCACGTGTAGTAGAACAAGTCAGAATCGCGACATACACCTTTTGATCGAGTCTCAACTTCACATCTTTAGCAACATGAAAAGGCCCAGCATAATCCAGGCCAGACACCACAAATGCCCCTTCAAAAGTAATATGAGTAGAAGGAAGAGGGGCTGGTACTTGGTCGCATTGCCTTGCATGAATCTTCCGGCAGATAACACAATCACTGAGTACACGTGATACCGATCTCCTACCGTGTACAATCCAATACTTCTCATGTAATGCACATAGGGTTTGATTCACGCCAGCATGGAGATGATTTTCGTGATGAAAGCGAATCAAGAGAGTAACAATGTATGAATGCTGTGGAAGAATCACCTGAAGTTTATTCTCACACCCAAGTCTTCCACCAATTCTCATTATTCCAGCTTCATCTAATTGGGGATCAAGTAAATACAGCTTCGAATCCCTTTTCACATGTTTATCCTGAATTAAATGCTTTTTATCAGTTGCATAATGAATCTGTTGTACAGAAAGGCACCATAATCTCTCAGCATTATGCAATTCATCAGCAGTGATCACATCGCCGAGCTGTCTGTTGCTAGCTGGTTTCCTCAAGTTAGATACAAAACGTATAACCCAGGCTGTCACTCTACGCAATTTACGAAAAGGGCTAAAGTTAGTTACTCGTATGATATTCTGTACACTAAAGTCAGGGTCTTCCAAAGCAAAGTTCACATCAACAGTGTGCACAGCATTATTCTCTAAATCTGGCTTACCAGGCCACTTATCACAAGACAGGTATAACCAAGCAGGACCTGTGAGCCACATAGAAAGAAGAAGTTGATTCATAGTCCCTCCTGGATTTTGCGCACCAGTCACATGACCCCCAGTCACAAGAATGACTGACATGATTGTTCAGCAGTGTACCAAAGAAGAAGGCTTCGATGTTTTGTCATTCTGGGAAAGCCAGAAGACTTCTTTTCCAAGTCTACACCACACTGCAAAGCTGATGTTTAGTGTCCCTGCTTCATCAGCACCATCTGAACGTGTGTTCAGCTTGAGTGGACATACTTTTAACAAGAGAAGCACAAGATTGAATCCACAAAATTTGGACAGGATTTTATTTTTAAACTGCACAAAAGTGATATGACATTAATCATTTGCAAGAAAGGCCAGTTTTTTAGCAATACGATTGTTACATCACATGCTAAGTGTAATGTTTTCTGTTGTTTACTGTTTGTAGTCCTTACTTGCATACACTTTTAAATGATAGTGGTAACAATAATAGTGAACTTCTAATGATGAATCTGATGCGACTGCTGCTGCTGATGATGATGAATTTTAATGATGATGATGATGATGCTAGTGGCGGTGGTGATGGTGGCGATAAAATCAGTGATGATAAAACAAATAAGAGATAACTGTAGCTGCTACAACTCTTATTGGAGATTTATTACAACTATGTTCCTAGAGTTTCAAAGGTGACACACTTTTGCTGATGATCACTTATTAACAACTATGCATTGAAATGATGACGGTGACACAACGTTATGATTGATGTTCGAGTTACAAGTAATATAATTACTTATCTCTAGTATAGAGACAATTGTTTATTACTACATAAGTTATCATTATTTTTAATGTCATTGCACCAATAATAATTTATAGTGCTAGCAAAAATTTATAAATGTGCTGGCCAGACTTCAGCTAGTTTACTTAAAGTCTCTCTGGCCTGGTTTCATGATAGGACACATATATTTAAAGTTTAGCACCTGACATAATCATTTTTGCTATTCCGGACCTTGCCGAACGCGGATCTGACGATTTCCTATGGTCCGCGGATCGCGAACCATTCTTCTGCGGCCCGCGGAGTTGCGGACTTGAAAATGCTGGGTCCGCGACTCTGTTCTACACTAGCAATTTGTCTAAGCGCGCTTTATCTAAATCTATGGTAAAAACATGGTAACCAAAGACGCTTTCTGTATCTCGTACGTTATTCTCGCTCACTCGCGTCAAATATGCAATAGAAACATAGCGCATACGTTCAAAATTCGCCTGAAAAGTATGTTGTTTAATTTATAAGTCTTTTGTGTTTAACTGTGAATACTTTGAGTAATAATGTGATAAAAAAACTTCAATGTCTGTTGGAGTTATATAGACCTTTAGTAGTATTATTGGAATTAATGTGATGTGACAGTGGTTTGAAATATTGGAGTTTGTGATTATGTTTTGTAGGTATTGCTGCTTAGGTCCTCAGACCCGAAGCTCTCACCTAGCCTAGGTAATCTAATTAAATCTTTATTACGTTTTGTAGTTAACATGAGTATATTGAGTACATAAGCAGTAGAGCGAGAAGAGCGTAATCTATATCAAATAATTAATGCGAATATTTAATTCATTTATTACTAATATTTCTCAACATGTCGATAATTTATGAGCAATTTTAACTTCATATTTATTTGCTGGTATTATTCGTTGTTACATTGTGTCCAAAATAGGCCTACAATTATTTTTTATGTGTTGTGTCACTAATTTGTTCTAATGCGCGCTTGATTAATCGGAACGTTATGTTTTTATTTATTTCAGTGAATTTGGTCTTACTCTACTTCTTGGCCATCCATATAATATCATAGAAAAGATGTAAAGTATATTATTTATAAAAACTGTATTTTTTATTTCAATTTTATTATATACTAAAACATTCATTTTCTCTTTTACTTTTATTTATATTTATTAATGTAAATCCTGTATTATGTGTCTGAATTATTTCGCTCATTGTTTTACAAGTATCATTAAGTTTTATTACATTTTTTGTTGAGTCATATTGTCTATATTTAATCACATACTCATATTTTGTTTACTCCACTTGTTTCTGTATTAGTTCTTGTGTTCAATAGTCCTTTCACCATTATGCTTAAGATAATTTGATTAAACACTATTGCGAATTTTCGTTTCATTATATTTAGTTTGACTTTATCATCCATATTTTGTTTTCTTCACTGATTTATTATTTAGGTTTTATTTTCTTCTTTTGGTTTGACTTGATTTTCTAGTTTATGTTTGAATCGGTTAGTTAAGTGTTTTACCCATTTGGTTGATCATCATTGCATATTTTTCATTTTATCTTAATGCTTCCTTGTTGCATACACTATTTAGATATTTCGCTTTCAAGTTCAATTTCTTCCCCCATAAATTTATGAATTTATGTTAACAGTTGATTTTCTTAACCTACTTCATAATTAGATTAGATGGTTTAATTAGCAGTGCTACAATTTTTTTTACAATTTACACTAATTTACACTGCTATGTCTATGTATGTAATGTTTTTATGGCAATAAACTTAAACTTATTATGTACGTGCATTATTCGTTCTCAAAATACATTACAGTCTATAGACTGTAGTTATTAGGGCTTTTACTACACAGTTAAATACTTTAATTGAATTGGGTACATTGAATGAGTGCTCGTTTGTAATTTTGTATAATATTATGTTGTCTTGGAGGCTGACTATGCCGTCCGTCAACCGGCAAACAGGTTCCAGGCAACGAACCTGTATAAAGTCTCGCTATGGCTACCATTGAACCAGACAGAGCCTGCAGGTATTATATAGTCTACACATGCCAGCACGTTTCTATGGCGTGTACAGTCTCCACGAAATTCATTATCGAGCCTAGTCAATCACGTGTATTTCAGACAGGTATAACTAATTAAAATGGAGGGTAAATGCATCGATACTGGAGTGCTGGAATAAAGTTTAGTGTAACGTGTGGAACGCAAAAGATTATAATTATGCTGACACTATAGCTGCGTAATCTATCTATAAGTGTATGCAGGACTAACATGCCTAAATTTACTTGTTTCACATTTGCAATGGTGCGGTTCAGTTAGCATTTCCAATCCGGAACAGACGATAAAGCTGATGACAGGTAACCTGTAATAATTCTAGTTATTTTTTACACTTAAAATGTTTAGCTTACAAATTTGTGAGACGAATAATTACCCATATAATCTGCCGAGCTGATACGGTTTTCAAAACTTGTGATGAAAATTATTATAGTTTCTTAGTTTTGATCAAAAATAAATGATCTGCATGATGACGGATAATTTCAGTTATTGCTGCTGTTTATCTGATAAAAAACATTTCACACGTGCAGGATGTGTAACCAAGCTGCAAGTAATTTAAAACAACAATCTATCCTGCTGGTAAAAAATGGCAAACTCATTTGATGAACCATTATCATCATAATTTTCATCACATTAAGTGGCCTACAATGTGGATTAACACTGATGGAATACCATCCATTCATGATGTACATTGATGGAAAAGTTGACACAAGTACACAAGAAGGACTTAATAGGCCCATACCATTATAAATTTGCTAATCAATTTTATTAAATTTCAATTAAATTCCCCAAATCGAGAGACTATTGTAAAAAGCTCATATAAAAATGCAAACGTTTGACTAGGTTGGTAGCTCAAGGTATAGCTCATGCTCCCCTCTGATACCTCTTATAAACAGATAAACTGTATAAGTAATAAAGGTGGCAAGGTGTCCACAACTTGCATAAAAGAAGTGAATGGCTTGGGTGAATAATGGATGACTTTTATGTTAGTTCAAAGTCAATAATAAAATTTGAAAAGAAACAGTATAATAAAGGGCTTAACATATACGAAACAGGAAAATGAACTTGAAGGGTTGGGTGGAGGGTGACATTATGCATATGGATAAGCAAGTCTGCCTATAAAAGAGAACATTGTAAATTAGGTTTTGTTAAGCTAACCAACTTATAATAATTCTAATTATATTACACATTGTATGCAATCGTCCTTGAGATGACTTTTTTGATAATCGCTTCTAAAGCAGCATTTATCAATTTTTAGTTTGCATTAATTTGTTTACAAAATAAATGTTTATAATCATGTCGGTTAAGAACAAAACGTGATAATATTATTTTTTTATATTTCCAGGATGACATATTTCATCAGAGAACAGTCGACCCAAGTCAACTTTGTACTGGTGCTATTTCTTTTATGCGCGTTGAATACACTTATTGTATGTCAAAAGCACAAAACATCTCAGCAAAATATTCAAAATAATTACATGTACTACGAAAAAAATCCTCCAAAAATTGTGAGTCGAGAATACGAAGTCTTAGAAACATCACCAAAAACATTTTTCAGCTGTCCAAAAGACTATTTCATTTCCAAGATCCACTACAGGCTCAAACTTCCAGCAGAGATCCGAAAACGAAGGAAGCTAAAAGACAACAGCTGGCTATACACGTTAAATGATGCACTGGATTACGATCATATAAAAATTACACCACCATGCGGAACACTTAAATTTTGTTTAGGTTTCCAAGCTTGTCTTTTTACTTTTGGAAATGAGTTCTGCAAGCATGATCCTCTACCAGGACAAAGAAAAATTCTGAATGTCTTACTGACTTGCGATAAAAACGAAGAAATAGAACGTGTTTTGGCAGATGGCAACATTGCTGTAGGAATGAAGAAAGTAATTAATAAAAGAAAAGAAGAAGTTATGTACATCACATATACGTCTTTCATTGAACAAGGCTTACGCTTATTAGATCAAGTCAAAATTAATCCCATCATTATACCCGAATATGAAGCTTTTGGTATTCAGTGTCCACCTGTTTCTCTAGCATATAAGTCAGGTTTCCGTGGACACTGTACAAATGAAGTACCCAGTGGGAACACAGTCCCAGAGCATTTGTGGCGGCTGCTCAGCAGAGTACCAACACAGTCATGTCGTACAGCACTAACAAACACCTACTGTGCATTCTGGTACAATAATCAGGGCAGATGTGTCCCACCAGAGCTAACAGAACCGACATCTAGCAAAAGTACAGTAGAATATAAATATTCAGTGCTGCCAGAGACAGGCACAAGACCAGATGAATCAAATTATCAAAAATTACTAAAAAGCAATCACTTGGGGTTAATTCCAGTTCGGATAGCTTTTATGATTCTTGTCCATAGCAACCAAGATGTCATATTAGAGCTGCTGGCCCTCATCTATAGAAAGGAGCATTTCTATATAATTCATGTTGACAACAAACCAGAATCAGAAGAGCTTCGCAGAAATTTGAAAGACTCGGTAAAAAGTATTTATCCAGAGGCTAAAAATATAGATGTATTGCCCAAAGAACGGTCATTTCGCACAGCATGGGCATCATGGAACTACATCCGTGCTCATTTAGAATGCCTGGAGCAGCTCTTGAGAATGGGCACATGGGATTTTGCTATAAATCTGAGTTCTGTTGACTTGCCTTTAAGGGATATTGATGACATGGCTACAGCTTTAGCACCTTATAGGGGCAAAACGTATATCAATACCTTTAGTATGCAAAATCTCGATAAAGACTCGTTGTGGTACAGTTGTGATTCATTTGTGTACCGTGTTGCCGTGCAAAAGGGCCCATCTCCTTTCGGCAAGCTTGCTCATATGTCTGTGTGGACTGCATTTGCTCGAAACTTTGCTGAGTATATTGTGTCACATGAAGATAGAAAATTGGGCCGAGCAAATGAGATACAGTTTTACTTAATGACAGTTAGAACTATGGATGAATATTATTTTTCAAACATATTATTAAATTCGCCATTAAAGCACACTTACAGAAATAAGATTGTCACGTACGTTAACAAGAATCAAAGAGGAAACATAGATAATGTATGTCGTCATTTATTGGACGCTGATTTTTGTGGACAAGGTCCAGCTACATTTACTTCAGCTGACCTTGAAAACATCAAAAAAGCATCACATCGTGTATTCTTTGCAAGGAAATTTGCAGCTGACTTGAGGAATGAAACAAGACGTGAAGTGATAAACTGGGCAAAAGGAGGCTTTTATGCTAACTTGAAGTTACTAGTTCCAGTGAAAATGCTGAATCAGCTTAGCCACTTAGCACCGTCTACATTGCAGGAAGGTGAGTGGACGTCAACACAAGTCACAAAGTGGAAGGTTGTTCCTGCATTCGAGCCTCCAGATCCATGTTGCCGTGGTTTTGATTTTGAAATGCAAAAACTATTCGCTCTTCAGCAGTTTAGATATATCGTAGATTTTACTGCAGCAAACAGTACGGGAAATGTGTTGCCTGGCAGATATTCTGCTCTGCCTCATTCACCTCTGAGGTGCTTTCCTTGGGGTCACTTACGAGCAATACATCTTACATCTAATTCTGAAGAGCACGAGTTAGACCCAGACAAGTTTCCTCCACATCGACCAGTTCCATGGCAACCAGCAGGAGGTAAATATTTATGGGTAAATTTATTATTTCACACAGGTTTACCAGACGATGCATGTCAAAAAGCAAACAATGACGTAGACAGAACAATGGAACCTGCAGTATTTCCACACTTGCAAACAAGACTAAAAAGGTCAGACCCACTTCTTTTACTGACAGAATTAGTAGCACCAAATGGAACCAAGGTATGTTCAGCTAGGATGACAATTGAATGGAATGAAAAAGTTATTGTGCAGGATACCTACGGTTTGCATAATACGCAGTGGGTTAAACACAAATTTGACTGCGGTGTGCTGGTCCAAGGTACATGGACTGTGAGATTTTTTCAGATGAACGTGGAAAACCCTTTTATTTATGCGCAGACAATATACATGCATGAATCTACTCGCAATGTTCCTGAATTTAACGATGATCTCCTTTCCCAGTTATGGATAATTGAAGACCTAATGCTCCCAATAGAGGATAATTTATATAACTCACAGCTAAATGTTGAAGAAAAAGCAATTGAGCAAGCCAGCGCAGACAAACTAGAACAATCTGCGCATACAGAAGACACAACACAAGATGAATCGCAAAAACGTGTGCACTCTGAAGACACAAGCAAACCTGGAAAACTTACAGAAAAACCGATAATTGACAGTGACTTGCCCAAGCATGCTACACAAGAACTTACATCTTCAGAATCCGTGATACAGAATAACAAGAACAATCTCCCTCAGAAAGAACAACAAGTAAAAAAGACAATGTCAGAATCATCACCTATGCTAAAGCAGGACTTAAAATCTGATAATGGAGAAATGTTCAGAGATGAAGTTTCCCAGAGGCAAACGGGAAAAGATCCAACAACAGATGAAGTAAAAAACGAAGAAGGTAAAATTCTAATAAAGAAAGTTGATCAAGAAATAAACGTACAACAAGCGCACGATAGTCATTACCACGATGGCAATGCACTTCCTAAATCAACAGTAACTGATAAAGAGAACATCATCTGTTACGAATTTACAGCGCTCTGGGGTGCTACCATTGGTGTAACAGGATTACTCAGTTTGCTATGGCATAATTTAGTAGTGGCAGCTTGGTGGGGAATAAAAGAGGAAAGAAAAGTGCAAAATGGCCTTTATATAATAACTGCAACCATTGCTATTCAAGTGACTATTTATTTATTGACATGCAAAAATGATGTATTAAATTATTTTAATTAAGCTCACTGCTTTACCAAGTCCATTACCAAGTGGATTAAAAGCTAATGAATGATGCCATTAGCATAGGTGCAGACAACAGTTATTGCTCAAATAATATAATTTATTATAAATTGTTAAAACTGTTCCAAGCTTTTAAATGCTATTACAATAAATACTATATAAATTACTTTTGTGGACGATAGCTTTACTTGTTTTGAATTTCTCCCATGGATCAGAAAAATGCAAAGCAAAGTGTATATTGCATATAATAAAAATGTCTTGGAACAAGTGCACTCGAAAAACCAAACCGATATTACTAATTGAAAATATTTATTAATGTAAATAGAAAATCAACACAAATTGAAAACTACAAAATAGTGTAAATGTGAATACATGTTAAACTCCTTCACCACAGAATCAATAACGAACTATTGGTAAATACTTTATATATATATATATATATATATATATAAAATCGTGTTGATGTTTGTGAAAATCTATTCAATTTCATAGTCTAGTTAAAATATAGCTATAAAAATAAACATGGAATATATTTTTCTGATGACACTTGATTTGATCGTTTCAGTATTTAGCCAGTCTTAGACTGTTACAGAAAGACTAAGGCATTTCAGTTTTATCTAGCAAATTTAAAATGTAAACCCTCAAGTTTGCATATTTTTCTTATTTTATGAGAGTACAAACAAAAATATTACAGTCACAATTCATTTAATCATAATGGCTTCTCTGCTGGTTGCTTCTAATAAGCATTACCTTCATTATAGAATGCGATGTGAAAAATAAATCTTATCCACATCTTTGTGAAGTTTCTGAGAATCTTTTACTATATTCCACAGAATATTGGACAGCTGACTTATCACTAGATTATATTCAAGCTCAAATATTTCTCGACTGCTTTCGTACCTTTCGTAAAACTGCGAACACCTATAGAACAGCTCCCTCAACTTTTGTTCTATGTGCATGGGACAGCCATAAAGTACATACTCTCTCATCAAGTCACAAGCATAGTAAAGCATTGTTTGATGTGGCATTGTTGTATCACATTGTTTGGACAATACGTTGCAAGTGGAATGACACATAGTACCATATGAACAATCTGCATTCGTTGTACATGATAATGCAGCCAACCTCAATGAAAGAACACGGTGATTCACAACCTGTTAAAAAGCAATGTCATAATAGTTAAATGTATTTAGATTAGGATGTATTATTACATGTATTGTCACCAGTGGAACTAAGGTGCTAAACTATGTCTTTTTTGTTCATGTCAGATTCTGTTTATGCTGCATTACACTAATTAAAATAAACTAGAATTTCATGTTACCCCATCACATTAAGAAGTAAAGGATTATAAGAAAAGTTGTTTTACAACATGTATGATATTTAAACTTGATTTTGATACTTAAAAAAAAGCTACAGTCAGACATATTACGCAAAAAGAACTTTTTCAAAACCACACAGCTAGCTAAAGAGAACTCTCAGGAACTGGCAAAGTTACAGAATACAGTAAGTCCTCGCTTAACGACTCCCCGTTTAACGACGTTTTGTTTTAACGACGCTGAACATTTGAGACCTTTTTCTCACTCAACAACGCATGCTTCATTTTAATGACGACTTTTTTTGCTTTGCCTACGGCCATTTTTATTTTATCAACAATTTTTTTTTACCTAATTTTAAGTATTAAACTGATACAAATTGTGTAATTTTGTTCTATAAATGCATTAGTAACCTAAAAAGTGCAATTATTATAATGATTTTGCTTCCCGACTGACTACGTACTAAATTCTAGCCATTTGTATCAAGCGAGATTATTTGCCGATTTATACGCCCTCCGGCAGGGTGTCGTGAAAATAACTATTTTTATCCACTCTTTTTACAACTTTTCCTACTTTGGAGGTTTGATGAGATATTTAACATGGGTAAATTTTCAGCTAGATTAAGCTTTGGGAATACTTGTCTCCACTCATCTTAAGATTTCGGAATTATGCTCATTTGTGCAGTGATTTGACAAATCTTAAAAACTATTACATCCACTCCACTGACCTAGCAATTTTCACCAGTAGTTTGCAATGATTAATAGTTATCGCACATAGAACTGTGACAGTTTTGCATGCTAGGAAGTTGTATCTGCAAATTAAAAATGTGTGTATTTTATACATATATCGCCATATGTTAACTAATGCTTTTAAAAATTTTTCTAAAATGGATTTTTCTAAAAGCTGCTACATTCGAATGTAAGCCCGTATTTGTTCTAAAAAACAATAATACTACCTTGCATTGTTTATTTGCCATTGTGGTTTCTTTATAATGTCAGTTGAAAATGTTCACACTGCTCAACAGCTATTTTTTCTAGAAAAAATTTAGAAACCGTTTATTTTTATCATGAACTCTAGAAAAGTTAGCAGCAAGCTATTCAACTATCCTACGTCGCAAAAGAGATTGTAGCACAAGGTGTATTTGCTAAATATGCAAAAGCATCAATTGCCACAATAACACTTAAAGGCATTATTAAAAGGATTATGACCAAGTTGCAAATGATTCCATATGAGCCGAATAAAGTGCCTGAAAATTGTAAAACAAAGACTTCACATCCACAAAACTATGCTTGAGATGGATGGCAAAATCATCTTGGATGCAACAACTGGCCAAACAAGTAATCAAACCATGCAAGTTCTGAATCTTCTGACATGCACTGGAGTCCACCATATGTTGTCAAGACAAACTTATCGAAACAGAATCGTGCTCAAATTAATAACACTTATCCTGACTTATGTGGCTCCTTAGTAGTTTTTGATGAGATGAGAGACTACTTGATGAAGAAAGGCATATTCTTTCACCACTTCAAAGTTGTACGATGTGATGGGACCTATGCAAACACTGGAAAAACAGAATAGTCATACGTATACTATAAGCAGGCCAGTCCAGTGGTCAGTTTGTATGCTACACGTGAACAAGTTACTACCGAGACACCTTTAACCTTAACTAGTCTTTTGATTCACAAAATGTAAAAATAAACAGTTTAAAAATTTTTTTCTAGAAAAAACAGCTATTGAGCAGTGTGAACATTTTCAATTGATATTATGAAGAAATTACAATGACAAATAAACAGCACAAGGTAATGTTATTGTTTTTTAGAACAAATAAGGGTTCACATTCCAATGTAGCAGCTTTTAGAAAAATCCATATAGGGGTAATTTTAAAAGCATTAGTTAACATATGGCGATATATGTATAAAATACACACGTTTTTAAAATTTGCAGATACAACTTCTGCAACTAATGCTGTTCTGGATGTCCAAATGTAATTTATGTTGATTTTTTGATACATTAACTAAATAAAACAATAACATAAACAAATAATATAAACGAACAACATTAATAAGAAAACAAAAACTCAGCAAAAGCTAAGTGACTCACTCTTCTGATCTGACAAGAGAAGTTTACAGCGAGTCAAAAAATACGATCAGAAGTGAATATCAACTTGACGTCTAAATGCACCTGAGAAAAATTTCCTACTGATGATCAGTGAAAATGCATGTACAACGATGCTTTTTTGCAGACCAGACATGTCATCAACTCCTTCAGGACTATAAGCATTTGCTGCATTTTGCATTGGTTTGATGAAAAACTGCTCTCACTGAGCAGCGATTAAGTTATATTTGATAATTTTTGTAGGTTTCTACTCCCCACACAATGGATTTTCATGCAAAATTATATGCAAAATGCGTTTGCTCATTTAGACAAATTAAAAATCGACTATTGACGGAAAATTGGAAAAAACTTTCAGTAACTGCAGTGTTTGCACCGTAACAATGTACAGTATCACTTGTGTGAAATCAACTAATGCAGAACATTACAACTATCCAGACACACTTTGATACACTTTAGCGTCAAGTCTACTCTTGTTTTTAAGGAGAAATTCCTGTTTAAAGAAGAAACGACGTTAATTTCTCCATGGCTGCTCGATTGGTTTTTCCTGGAACTCTGTGCAGCAGACAGTTCTTTTGTATTGTAGGAAGCAGGCGATCAATAGAATAGTGTGTATGATCACGCAAGTATACGCCAGACTAACCTACTCGATCGGCTAAGATGGAATACCTGAAAAGGGCATGTTTTTCTCAATTTTATCCAATTAAACCACTTATAAATGCTTAAACAAATAGCATGACTGGATAGCTGAGATTGTACCTAGAACAGAACAGTACCTAATTTGAAGTCATTTAGTTATGTCTGCACTTATACAGTAACAGAAAAGTCATAGGTCTTATAAGACCTATTTTGAATGGTGCGGTCTTGAAGGAGTTAAGAACTTTGCTCAACTAAATTCCCATAATGTGCATGTAATGATGAACAGCTGCTTATAGTGTGAACTGAGCTCAATATAACCGATAATTTTTGCACAATTTAGCACAAAATTCTTTGGGAAATTGTCTGTCCATGTGGCTACATATGGTTTTCAATATGACCTTGTCTGTCCATGTGGTTACATATTGTCTTCAATTGGATCTGGTCTGACCATGTGATTACATATGGTTTTCAATATGATCTTGTCTGCCCATGTGGTTATATATGGATTTCAATATGATACTGTCTGCTTATGTGGTCACACATGGTTCGCAATATGTTTTACTCTATATACCTTTGATAAATCCGTTATACGAAGACGGCGATCACGACTTGTGCCAAACCTTGAATTATCAAAATTACACATATAATAGTTACTGAGAGATTTGCCATCTGTTGTTTCACCAACGTATTCCAACAGTGAAATAAAATGTTCAGCCCTCACTTCCCAGTCTGGCAAAGTGTATGGAAATATTCTGAAACCAAATAAAATTGATGCAGATTAATTGCACATATTTTGAACATCACGATAGGAACTAATATATTGTCAACGGAAATCTTAATTTTAGCTGAGGATTTTGGTGGTCATTGTGGAAATTTTATTCTTGCTAAAATTAATAACTACCACAATGAAACGGAGTGAAATGGATGTACTACAGGTCCCAGTAATGTACAAATGAAAGATTACGCTTGTGCCACCATCTAGAAAATGTGACATCAAATCAAAATTCGAACCATCATGCCAACCTAAAAGATTAACATTAAAAGTTGGAAAAAATTTACAGTTTTCTTATAACGATTCTCCTTATTGATGCATTAGCAATTATAAGATGCTTGTTGCATTTGTTTTACAGGGTTGTGGAGTCAGTTCAAAAAATTTCAACTACAATTCCATAAGAATTTAATGTATGAGAGCAATCCATTATCTGAACAGGAGACACATTCTCTCATTACACAAAAAATATCTACAATTTTGGACCAGTTTGATTTGTACAAAAATGGATAATATTTTTGTTATTTTACAAGACAAGTCAAATTTTCTAATGAAGAATTTTCATAATGGTAGAGAGTTTAATTTTATTGAGAAACCAAAAATTACAAGCATTATGAAAACTTCTGCATACTTATTATGATATCGTGACGGCCACCATCTGGCCAGAAGTGTCCTGTAGCTAAACAATGACCGTTGTGGCACATTCTCAATTGAGTACATTTGACCGCAATAACCAAGAAAACGTGGAATGACTGCATTACTTTGTAAAACCAACTGATTAAAGAATTCACCACTGTGCAGCAAAGACCAAATAGTTGCAGCTTCTGGATAACTGATCTGAAAAATAGAAACATTTTAACATATAAAAGCTCTAAATAGCTTAAAGGACAAGAAAAGAGGTACCTTAAGTAGGTTTCAGAAAAATCGTCTTGAAAACTTATATTACTTTATAGCAATTTTTTGCGTATATCGTACTCCCGTTGAAAGGATTTTTTGTTTGTTTTCGTTTTAAATCTGCCGCAATACTGTTCCGACGGTGCCATTACATGACGTAATATACGCACAACGTAAATCAGGGGAAGAAAAGCTAACGTTAAATTATGTACCAAAAAAACTTTCCATGGAAATCTAAATTACTTAGCATTTCGCTTACCTGCTTGAAAGACTTATCTAAAATGCTTTCACCAATTGGCAAAATGTCATTGATTCACCCTCCAGAGTGCAGCACTCACTAGTTTTACCAAAAACGTATTTTAATCTTATTGGCAAGATACGGTAATTTTAAATTTTATTTAGTTAGTGACGTGTGCATTACGAATGGTGTATGTATTTATGTAAGTGGAGGGTTTTCTTGTGCTTTAATATATTATTGCAGAAATCTAATTCTTTTTACAATTATTTATCAAGAACAAACCATATGACACTGTAAAATATAGGATTACTTAGTATGCTTAATAAGATAAATCAGTTTAAGAACCTTCACTTTAAGAAACAATTTTAATTTTTTTGTTTTTCCTATATGCAGTTGTAACTGGCAAAATAATTTTTCCGAGCAGTTAGTAACAGGAAAGTTATTTAACTAACTCAAACTGACTGTGTGCACACAAGCGAAACTGCATACATGAGTGCTGCTTGTGTGCATACTTGTGCACCGTAGTAGTTGGCACTGGCTTTAAACACAGGCACCGAAGTCTACCAGTTTTTACTATTACTCATTACAATCTTTGTTAAATCAAGTGGAAGTCAAAAAAATCAGCAAAGTGACTCATGAATGGTTAGCCTCCAACCTTCAGGGAGCGAATGTTTAAAATACACTACAGGTCACTCCAGCATCACTTAACGGGAAGCTAATTACACTAATAGCTCAACACATAACCAGCACTTTGTTAAATAATTTATTTTAATAATGTAATTATTTATAAAGTGCTCCTTGAATAAAAATTTTTTGAAAGGTGCTGTATAATTAAAAATATTTAGATAAAATGGTAAAAAACTATAATACAACTAGACCTATCTGTAAATAAAAAACATCTGCGAAACATTCACCACTTATACATTAAAATACTGCTTAAAAACATTGGTATTCAGTTTATTTTTAAAAGGATTTAAATTAGAGCATTCTCTAATTTCAAGTTAAATGTATTTTAAATTTATATGACTAATCCTAATTAAATCAGAAATGTGGATTTTTCAATTCACCATCTGATTCATAAAATTACAAATGACTAGATTTTTTTCTTCTAATGTGAATGACATGATACCTTGTCATCAGCATTGACATCAGCTACAGTTATGAGGTGATCGACTAGCTGCGTGTTGTTCTTTATACCAGTTTGAATGCTGACAAAACTCAACAGCATACCATAGAACTGAGCATAGGTTGTTCCCATGGGAATGGACTTGTATTCATGGAAAGTGGAAAATGACGGCCATGCTGCCATGTGATATATGTATCGAATCTCGTCCATTTCGAAAACGGAATGATACACAAATTCCTGAAGAAATTAGAGAATAAATCAATACTTCACATTCTAATTAATACCTTTTCATTTCTGCAACAAGCTATAAAACAACATTTATTGGAAGGATTTTACAAATCCCCATACAATTTAAATACACTAACCCCAACCCTATCCCTAACATTAATCCTAACCCTAACCGTAACCCTAAACCAACCCTAACTCCAAACTTAACACTAAATCAACCCTAACCCAAACTTAACCCTAAATCAACCTTAACCCAAACTTAACACTAAATCAACCCTAACCCAAACTTAACCCTAAATCAACCTTAACCCAAACTTAACCCTAAATCAACCTTAACCCAAACTTAACACTAAATCAACCCTAACCCAAACTTAACCCTAAATCAACCCTAACCCAAACTTAACACTAAATCAACCCTAACCCAAACTTAACACTAAATCAACCCTAACCCAAACTTAACACTAAATCAACCCTAACCCAAACTTAACACTAAATCAACCCTAACTCCAAACTTAACACTAAACCAACCCTAACTCCAAACTTAACACTAAATCAACCCTAACTCCAAACTTAACCCTAAACCAATCCTAACCCAAACTTAACCCTAAATCAACCCTAACCCAAACTTAACACTAAATCAACCCTAACTCCAAACTTAACACTAAACCAACCCTAACCCAAACTTAACACTAAATCAACCCTAACCCAAACTTAACACTAAATCAACCTTAACCCAAACTTAACACTAAACCAACCCTAACTCCAAACTTAACACTAAACCAACCCTAACTCCAAACTTAACACTAAATCAATCCTAACTCCAAACTTAACCCTAAACCAACCCTAACTCCAAACTTAACCCTAAATCAACCCTAACTCCAAACTTAACCCTAAATCAACCTTAACCCAAACTTAACCCTAAATCAACCTTAACCCAAGCTTAACACTAAATCAATCCTAACTCCAAACTTAACCCTAAATCAATCCTAACTCCAAACTTAACACTAAATCAACCCTAACCCAAACTTAACACTAAATCAACCCTAACTCCAAACTTAACACTAATCATAATCTTAACCCTAATCTGGTTCACAAACTAAATTGTTGTGTGTAGTGAATTGTAAACTTTAAAACATTTATTAAACCATGTTGAACAACTCTGTATTCGTTATGATATCAAACCCAATTCTGTTTGGGGATTGCCTATCCACGAACTCATGAAACATTTTTTCACGTAACTGTTTTGTACATGTATCCATCAAAATATTTGAACAAGCAAAAATGTTTGAACAAGCATCCCACAAAAAATGGATGTAATCAAAGCAACACAGACTCGTTAAACTCGCACGCCTTATCCACACCGCACACTACCACACCACATCCGGAGTCTCAGGAGGAAGCTCACCAGGATTTGCATTTCCGCTGGTCTTCCTCAATGCTCAAAGTTTTATCATATTCTGGCCACTTGTAAGGAATTGCTATATATGTATATTATTTGTTTTATCAAATTGATTGTTTGCAGTGTCAGTATAGTTCATTATTGGAATTGCATTTATGTCTTACTTCTTGTTTTATATCTAATAAATAAAAAATAATATCTTAATTCAGCCTTGTTAGCAAATAGCATGCCCTCTGTTTGTCCATCAAACAACTCTAGGGACTCACAGGTCTTTACTGCTACATTCACAAACTAATGATATAGAAAAAAGTACCAAAAAGTAGCACCTAGCTTAGAGAAAAAAATCTTGGCATGGTGTTCACAGCAAAAAGTTACACTTGTAAACACCAGTTTTGATATGACTGTTTAAATTCTCTGTTATAATATTCAAAACCATTAAAAAATATAAAATAAGCACTTACAATATGGTTTGCATCATGCTTATCACAGAAACCAATGTCAACCGTCTTACTCACGCAGATTTCATAACACAGTTTTCCTACAGACTGATGCTTCAGGTAGCTGTCACACTGAAACAGATGCAAGATACAATTTTATTTACAAATATCAGTTTACGCAATAGTTGTTTGTTTCACGTTTCATGTAAAGGTATTTAAGTTTAGGGCATTAAATCTGACATTATTAAAATATCACAGGGTAAATATTAACTATAGAAAGGATGATTTTAAGCAAAGTTTTGCCGAGCCTGTCTTGTTCACATGTGTTTACCTCATAACTTTTAGCTAGGCCAGCATCTTACTATCACCATAATCTTGTCATAAACAAAGGCTTTGTTAAGTCTTACAAGAAAAAATGATGATGCAGAGCATCAAACACTGTCATCTATATATCGCCAAGCAGCAAAACATCACGTTTGCGGCATAGCTATGATTTAATTGACTATTTGTATATTTAATTATAGGAAGTGACAAATCATTGACATTTGCTTTTTAGTTTTACATTTATCAAAAATTTGTATGTAATAATGTGGTGCTTAATGCTAGATAAAGTACTTATTATATAATTAATCTAAAATGTTGTTCAGCAGTTAGCAGAGACAATGTGACCTACATTAAATGTACAAATTACAAATTAAAATTTAGTCATTATTTTTGCTAATTACTTGCATAATGAACACACATCTTAAAAGCTGCAGACAACACAGAATAGTAATGATTTTCTAAAGTCATATACAAGTGTGTTATAGTGGTGTGAGGAAAAAGTTGTACTGTCATGGTGGATGGCTAAAATGGTCAGCAAACCAAAGGTGACCATCGATAGAACGTCCATGTGGCTATATCTGTAATACTTGACCTGATTATTTGCTTATGCACCTAATGACTAAACCACTTCCATAATTTTGGTGTCTCATCATAGATGATTGTACTTGGTAATGAACAAACTCTGATTTAGTGATTTTACCATTTCATCTTTTCTAAGTAGAACCTACCAGTGAAAGTAGAACGGCAAGTCGTATCAAAACATAATTCAATGAACTGTAGTTGCTCTCAGTTTTCTACAGTTCTAGTTTAATTGCATAAGTATTAAAAATGCATTTGGGCCATGATAGCAAAATGTCTCTTCCCAGACATTCTTAATGCAATCCCTGCAATAGTCCAAGGGCGATTTCCTAATTTTTTACATATGTGTAAGCCGCAAAACTCTAACATAAAAATATTAATCATTCATAACCAAATACTAGAAAAAAATTAAGAATGTACTGAAAAATACTGTTCAAGCCCCTAAAAAAATTAATAAGAAAAAATCAACTCACACCTTACTGTCATTATCAACATTCACCCAGTAGTCTGTAGTCAGTGGCAGATCAAAACCTCTCATGCACTTACATCACAGCAACAAATTAAAACCCAGTTAAACACAAAAAAACTCAAATCACAAATGCAACATGCCTTTCAAGCGCCCAATTTTAATTTTTCCAGACGTTTAATATTTTACATAAAACTATTTTTTGTAAATATTGGAAATATGTGAAAGGATAAGAAAAGGGGTACCTGAATTAGGCTTCAGAAAAATTGCCTTAAAAATATACGAATATGACGCACATGATTGCATATGACGTCATATATGCAAAACGTAAAACAGGGGAAGAAATGGTAAATGTTAAACTATGTCCCAAAAACTTTTCATGCAAAGTTATGTTACTTAGCATTTCCTTTACCTGTTGGAAAGACTTACTTAACTAGAAAAGAAAATTGTTAATTACAATGCTTTAAAATGGTTTCACCAGTTGTTAAAATGTCGCTGACTCACCTTCTAGGGTGCACCACTTAATAACCAAAAACATATTTTAATCTTATTGACAAGATACAGTACTTAATTTAAAATATTACTTAGTTAGTGAAGTGCAAAAAGGCAGTATGTAAGAAGCAAAAAATTTCAAAACGAATTTCTTAAGCTTTATGTAAGTAGAGGGCTTTCTTGTGCTATAAGTACTCTGAACTATGTGAATACGTATTTATGTTATTAACTACAGCTTCACTCATGCTTTTAATTGTAAATTCATTTTATTATATGATAACACTATTGCCCACACCAGTGGAAACAATGGTTATACCATCAAATTTTGAATGGTTAGTTTACTGTTCAATGATGTATAATTTTTATAGCAATAAAGAATTTTATTATTTTGATATTATTATAAACCTTCTAACTTTTCACTTACTACGTCTTGCAGAACTGCAGCTTTATTACATGGATCAACAGCAAAGTATTCATAAAGCAACCAAAGTGCCGTAAATAAATTAACTGTCAGTGTTGTTGCTACAAATGGGAGCGTGGTGCAGAAACGCCTGCACCTCATCGTCTCTTCACAAGCTTTCTGTCACAAGGCAGGCTTATTCTCCCTGTCACCATCGCTGCCCCTCATGGTGCAGAGCCTGAAATGTTGTTTGGATAAATTTACTTATCTGCAAACTTTTTAATTAAACGAAGCCATTTCAAGCACATATTACTGTGACCAATTCTGTATTTGTTTTGTTGAAATTCGTGTTCAGTCACTTGTATCAAAAATTTTGGTAAATGATGGATCTCGCCTTCCAATAGCTATGAGCCTATGACAACTGGCTGCGAATCCAAAACTATCTCGTTCAAATCCGACTCAGTTTTGATTTTTTAACACTTCCTTAGTTTAATTTTGTTCTCAGAAATTAATACTTTAGATGCTTATTCCATGCCTAACTACTTTGTATTTTGCTGCCATGGTCCTATGATCTAACCAGCTTATAAAATTTGGAAATATCATAATAAATGACAGGCATTTACACAGAAATTAAATTTTGATCATTTCTGCTTCTTACGCATGACTGGATGTTATGGCTATTTCTAAGGGAATAATTGTTTCATACAAATGAAAATCAAAATAGGTCACAGAAAAATGTTCACAAAACAACATAGTGAAGTGGTCCATATTAGTCTGGAACTCTACAGTATTGGTTAAAACCGTTTTTTAAACCAGGTGCCTAGACAGGTTATGAGTTCATATAGGTGTAATGCATAACTTATGTCTGACTTTCCCTTGAATCAGCAAGTAAGCAAGAATAATTTGGGTTCTATGGCTTCTGTGCAGATTTTGCCATCTTATAATATTAACACATTCAAAAGGAAACAGTGCAACGACCAAGTAAAATACTGATAATTGTTATTATTGATAATTTCACATTAAATTTCACTTTAATCACGATCTGCTACACTGTCATTTACTTCTTTTTGAAGCTAAATGCAAATCAATATAATACAAATGTTAAATTTTAGTAAGTCGAACATCTGAACGCGTTATTATTATAAGAGGACAAAATCTCCACTGAAGCCAAAGTAAGATAACAGTAATGCATCCGCTCTTTATTGAATCTTACACGGAAATGCAGTTTTTAGAAAAAAAACATAGGAGCTCGAGGGAACAACTTTATCCAGTGGAACACACCACGGAAAGTAGAGGAATTAGACATTCTCAAAGAACGTATACGTGGCGAGAGATCACAGTCATAGATAAAGAAATGGCTAAAGTAATTACATTTACACTAATGGCATTGGTCACAATCACGTCAGGTGCATAGGAATGCAATGCAGTATAGTAGACATTCGTCAAAGTGTATGTTCGTTCGAGGAGTCCAGTGTTGTACTCAGGTATTTCACGTGGAGTTCCAAGTCCTTAGGATTCAAACCCGAGTCAAGTCTGGAGTCGCTGTGGCCCAAATCCGTGTCAGGATTTGACTCACTGCGGCCAAGTCTGAGTAAAGTCTCTATTGTCACTGTGGCCCAGTTTGTGTCAACTCTTAAGTCACTGACATCTGAGTACAAATCGAGTCTGAATCTAAAGCAAATTGCGACTTGAGTCAGACTTGAGTCCAAATCTGAGACTTGAGTACTAAAACAGCTTTTGAGGACAAAGAGAAATTACTGGTTTTTTATCAAGTTTAATGTAACTACTTCCATTGTAGGGCTAAATTACTTCTCTTCTGACTAACTCGTCTATGCTGCACTATTATTAAGGGAACATGGATATATGTGGGCATTTGCAGAAGTTAAACGAACCATGCAAGAATGAAATGCAAAAGTATCGTTCTTTTTTCACCTCATTGCGAATTGCTGGAAACCTGAGATTTACAGCTACCGTTGCAAAGTCGTTAAGGTTTTTAAAGAGCAAATTGAGGGCTTCATGATAGCTAACATTTAAAAGCAAATATATTCGAATGACGATAAAGAATTAGATGCATGTTTGCATACGTAAGTCATAGTACAAATTTTTACTAAATTAACAATGATTAAGCTTATGACCTCCAATATCATCATCATTACATTCCCATTATGTCTAATGTAGTAAGTAATTTATTTGTCTCTAAATTTTGCACAAAATGAAAATAAACAAAAGCAAAAAAACTGTAATAGAAATGGAAAGGATTGGGGTGGTGAAAAGACCAACAGTCAGGCAGATACTGGGTAATTATAGGTGTTGGGCAGGAAACTCTGTTCTCAAGACAGGTAAACACAGTATTAACCAACAAAAAATTAGACACTGCTATGCCTGTGGCTTGTCAGCATGACTTTTGTTTCACATCGCAATATACAAAAAGTATTTTTAAACATCATAAATTAAACAAGGATGAGTTGGTTTCCAAGAGAGAGAGTTTTCACGTTAGAAAAGCTTATAGTGAGAACACCACTGACTGTGTTTGCTAGTTTCATGCATTGTAACATTGCCACTTTCACTAGTTCTAATTCCATATCTATACCTAGGGCAGAGATGGGCGGATAGCAGATTTGCATAGTGAATTATGTACAGACTGCGGATTTTTAATGCCTAAAGTCGCGAAATTTTGGCGAAATTGCAGCATGCAAAAATCACTTATGTAAGGTAAATTTTCAAGTGTATGAAAAACGTTTAACCAATTTCAGTTCTATAAGCATTCCACATTCCATTACACATTAAACACATTTCATCACTACTTTATTTTAAGATGTTCTCATCGCCACTTGCTTTTTTGCTGCTGCTCAAGCCTATTATGGTTTGTGGTGTGGTATGGTGGGCATGATACGGTTGAATGATGTACTATGCGGAGTTAGTTGTTGTTAAGAGTTTACAAGCAAAATTGGGGTCTGGCTAGTAAATTATTATTGATTCGCGATTATCACTCCTGGCTTCATACTAAAAAAACGGTTTTTAACAATACGGCACACGTAGCAAGCCTAGTTGTTGCTTACATTTTTGAGGATACTCAAATTTCACTCAATCCCCGGATACGTACAGTTGCGATTTTGGGGGTAAACGAAAAAGTGATAAAGGCCCGTCTCCGACTTACGGACCTCTCAAATCTGTGTAGCTGAATGGCGTACTATACGTGTGTTTTTTTAATGTTTATGCAATGCTATATACTTTTTTAAACGTATGATACAAATTTAAAATAAAAAAATAATAGTCACTTTTCCAAGAAGTTTCACCTTAAGTGTAAACTATCGTGAAATTTTTGAGTTAAATAGTTGTGAGGAAAAAAGTTAATACCAACGAAATAACTAATGTCTTCTGTGAAATTTCTACCAAATATACACAAATCTCAAACATCGTCTCAAAGGAGCGGCCATGTTCTGTTAACGCACATAAACCCCGAGTTAACGCACAGTTAAGCGTTGCATTAGATTGCATCTCATTACGACTCGCAAAACAGAAATTATGATTGTAACAGTTACTTGTTGTAGGATTGGTCTGAAAGTTGGGGTATCATACGTTTTTTATGTTGTTTACGGCTCTCTATGTTGAATGTATAGTGCAGGCACTATAATTGTGTACACTAAACAGCTGGATGTCAAATAATTAATATGAGGGAAGTTTATTAAAAGAGCAGGTGTTACTTACAAGTACAAGTAGTCAATTCCATAAAGATAATAAGGCAAGCGTGTACACATCTAACCATTAAGTATAACATAATGATCTTATCTAAGTGTTCTGCTTTCATGGCATTTAAAAGTGATACCTACATCATAATTATTATCATCACAATAATTCTGCGTACAAGTAATATTACTTGGGAGTTCAAGAAAGTGCTAACTGGAATTTCTAGTGTTTATGCATTCTATGCATATTAACTTGATGATCTAACTGTACTCATTACTAAACACTTTCATGCTAGTCTAATCATAACCCACTGTAAAGTAAATGCTATAATTCTCATCTAGCTTCTCAGAACTCAAGTTCCACACATCTTGCCAGTATTAAACTTTCCCAGTTGTCTTCTTCGGACCTCCTGAAGTCAGCATGCTGGAATTTCACAGTGTTCACTTTGCTAGTTAAGGAGCAGGCTGATTCAGCACTGAGATCTTCACATCGCCATGAATTTTTATTTTCGATATTACGAACAAGCTCTGGTACAACGTAATAAACTTCGGTCATCTATAATTCGTGCAATAAAATCATAGGCAACAATTTCCCAATAATAACTTTACTTGAAAAGCTGAGGTGAGAAATGAAACATAGCACACTCTATATGGGTTTCCAAATAGAGCTAGTCATGGTCATCTCAAAGTTGTTTATATAATTCAAAAATAAGAACCCAAAATGGTCCCAAAATGGAACGTTGAGGGACTCAGGTTGTGAGAGAAATAGTTGTAGATGGTGTACTACTAATGGCAACTGCCTGTTAACGGTTCATTAAGAATGTCTAATCCACTCCAGGCAGAGACCCTTGATGTCATAAACTGGCTTAGTTAATAAATTTGCCTTCGATGTGGGACAACATCAAAGGCCTTGCAAAAGTCTAAAAGTACAGCAACCAACAGGCATCAACTGCTATTTATTCTATTTCCGTAGCCTGACAAACGGAAAAATACAAAAGCTGAATAAATATTGCAGACGAGCACATGATCAGTTAGTATAGAAAAATACATCGCAGGCTTGATGTTCGTATGTCTAAAGGCAAGAGAGACTTAATATTTTTGTGGCTCATTTATTGTAAAGCAAAGCTAACTGGCTTAGTTTCTTTATTATACTTATGTCTCTGTATTTTGCAGTGCTTTGAAAATTCGTCTCTACATTCTGTTTAAATTGAAAAGTCATTTTTTGGCTACTTGAAGTGTTAATTTCGTTTAAAGATAGCTGCTGCTCTGCATATTTGTGTTTATATTAGACGTTAGTTGTGACTGTCATGTTGTTTAGTTTAATTTAAACAGTTGTCCTGCGTGAGCTGCGTGTCCCGATTGCTGCTGAGCGTGCTTACGTTACAGTGAGGGCGAGCGATAGACCAATACATTTGACGTCAATTAACATGACCTAACCATAAAATTCATGGTAATACATGAAATTTATTCATCTATAAATTAAGTGGTTTAACTCGTCCAAACTAAGGTCTAATATCTTAGGCAGTCTTATAGAGTAGAGATGTGTGTCAGCTGGTGGTCACCGCTATCTGCAGTGGTTATTGACATCCTGAACGTGCGCTTGACGGAAAGCTTCTACGTGCTCATTATCAATTACATGTATTTGCACAGAACTTATATTCAAGCAGGCTGCACAACTGATTGTTGTGCAGTGCCTTATACCTGTTCGGTACGTGGCACTTATATGAAAACGAGGAGAATAATTCTAGGAGAATAATTTTTTCTAAAATGTTACGCCAGTCAAACTTTGGCGCCCTAGGCTATAGCCTAGTTAGCCTATTAGTTAATACGCACCAGGTCAAACCCTACCAACTTAACCAATCAGCGTCTTTTTATATCTGACTGATCAGTATTAGGGTGAATAAATGTTAAAAAACTCTTCTTCCTGCCGAAAAAGCAGACCCTGCCGGAAGGTATATATGCGGGCCATAACGGTCACTTTGGCCCTGGACGCTCTTTTAGATGCTCAACTTCCGTGTCTCTTCTTATGGCATTAACTGGACTTCGTACCACAAATAATTCACGCAACTATTACTTGGATGTTATAAAGTGTTTTACTCTATAATCAAACCATAAAAGTTATTACTTCTTATGTTATTTATTCCTTTCTTTTGATATATGAGAAACTATTTGTAATTTGCAGATGTAATTTGCAGATTAAATGATAATGCTACTGAAAAGCAGTACACTCAATTCAAAAACAGGTTTTGACATTTTCTAGATGTTTAGGCGCAGTCATAATTAGATCGCAAGAGAGAATTAATCCATATCGAACGCGTTTCAATCTTGAGGCGCATGATTGAAGCAGTGACTCGAAGAACTCGCTCAGGATCCTCAAACACATCTTGCAAATGTTTCAAAAGCTTATCAGTTGAACACAGATCAATGGCATTTCATCTTCTTAGCGTCCACTTTGTCTTACATGGTAGCTCCAATGCCGACTTTTTCAGGTCACTGCTTCGATTACACCCCCAAGATTCAATGCTGTGCGAGATATACGGGGCTTTCACTAAATGTTGAGGGTGTGATAGATTTACAAGTGAAAACATTTGAATAACGCCATCTTGTAAAGCAAATTCTTTTTAGAACATGCGAACCCATTGCCTTACTCGCGGTTATCGATTAATGTTCTAAATTATTAGATTATTGATAAATGATAAAATTTAAACTAAGTGCTAATACACTGTACTGCAAATTACTGCAGTATCTTCATTAATATCATTACTATCATTAATATGAATGACTTGTATTGTTTCATTAAGGAATGTCAACTCTATAGAATTGTTGATGATAATACCATAGTAGCTCTGCAAAAAGTATTGACGATCTTGTAAAGTTCTTAGAATCTGATATAGAGATTTGCGTAAAATGCTTTAACGAAATTCATATGTGTCAATTCTGAAAAGTTCCAGTCTATTGTGCTTGGTATAATAACGTGATGACGTAGGTTTTAGTTTTGAAGATGTAAACATTAAACCTGAAACATCCGTAAAGCTGTTAGGTGTAAACACCGATTTTAAACGTACTTTTGACAGTCATATTGAAGAACTCTGCAGAAAGGTTGCTAAACAAATAAATGTATTAGAAAGGCTGTCAACATGTCTTAATAAAGATAGTCGTATGACCCTTTTTCGGTCATTTTTCTCTTGTGGTTTGTGTAAAACAGAGATAAAGTGTAACAAATCTTAACTATTGTAACCTGGTTTGCTATGCTTTGAGTGCTAAATGTGCCCAGAAACTTCAGGAAAGACCTGTTGCGTACGTTGCGCATCACTTCTAGATATACTACTAAATTAATCTCATTTAGACGTTTGTAATTTCAAAGGCAGAAAATACAGAAAGGTGGGAGAGTTATCAAGAAGGACCGAAGATAGGATAACGACGCAAACGTCCGGATTAATCTAGGAAAAGAAAGAAAAAGAGAAAATATTTAATCTTATTTAAACTATTTTCATGTACTTAAGAATAAACTACGCATAACGCTTAGCAGAATGTAGTACTTCAATGTGTGTGTATTAAACATTTATAATTTGTCATTCCAGTGTTTCGGCAAATTTAAACTCTGCAATGAATGAAAACAAAATTATAATAAAAGTTAATTTAATTATAAGACATGGCTAATAAAACCTTTATTATCGCAACAACATAACCTTAACTTTCATGATTTCACTTCACGATAAGTAAAAGCATACACGTTTTTGAGCACAGTAGCACAGTTCTAGAAAACATTTTTTTTTACATTTAACAAAATACACTATAAGCAAAGATCTGATGTGTGTGTCAAACAGTCAACGTGTAAAGAACCGCACAGCTTATGTAAACTCTATGAAGAGGCCAATTAACTGCTAATGTGTACGAAGCCAGGTGATTAAGCCAGCATAAGACTACAACAGATGTAATGACACCACAACAGCCGTACATAGATTAATTATGAGGAACAGAAAATGATATGAAAATTACATGTATTTCAAGTAGAAGAAGAATATTTTGTAGGAGAAAAACTGTAAAGTTAATGAAAATTTAAAAATAAAAAATAATTACAAAGACCTAGTGTTGAACATATGACCTATACGTCGTGACAAGAGCAATAAGATTTCTTTATAACGAGCATAATAGTAACTATAAGCAGCTTTTGTCAAAAGCCAATCTACCAACTTTGCACCTTGGCTGACTTACCTTCATCAATGTAATACAGTTGAAATAACACTTCTGACTCAATTTTTTCATTAATTTTCATTTAGAGATAAGAAAACAAAGTCGACAACAGACATGCACCGTGCAAATTTTTTTAAGGAATTTTCAATTTGAAATGGAGTTTGAGCACGAAGGTTTTTCAGTTTTTCTGTTACAGAAACTTTAGTTTCATTAATGTGCACGGATTGGTAAAACTGAAACAAGTAAGAAAATGTCCATTTACATTTTTTCTCTTTTTTGTAAAAAGTTCCTAAAGCTCCATGTAAGATTCCTATGCCGTGCGTTTGAACAGAATTGCAGAATCCTTTAACGAAACCCTGTCCCCACCAGAAGTTCCAGTGACAGGGAAGAAAATACAGCCTTTCGGGATTTTCATGAAAGTACATATTGCAAGTGTTTTGTGGTAACAAACAATCAGTAAAAACTCTTTTAGCAGGCGAACACTCGCTAGTAATTTTAAATATTCGTATTATTTCCGTTTTCCAGTTCGAGTTTCGCATTTTCTTCAAGTCCAATAAAACTACTCCAGAATTTAAGCCTTTGTAGCGTCTAAGAAATGACTCTGATTTTTTATATTTGTTATAACGACGGTTAAGATAACGGCTACGATTATCGTAACGATGAAGTAAACGAGTGGTGTGCGGTCCAGACATATCAAACGCAATACCCATCATCTGAGTTTGTGACATATTTTCAAATTGGTGCCAGAGCTGTTCTAGTGGTTTCACCACAATTACGTCCAAATCAATTGCCAAAATCTTGTCCACATTTGGTAAAACATCTGGAAGGAAAAGCCATGCTGTGTTGCAGCGTTTCTTTCCCGGGTTCAACCACTTGGTATAGTTTTCACTTGGGGGATACCAGGGGTGATAAAAGTTTGCTACAAATGTTTTCGTTTTATTCATTTCATTTAGCATTTCGATTGCTTGTTTCTTAACGTTATTGTTATCAATAAAAATGTGAAAGTTAATTAAAGCAGCTGTCGCAATGAGAGAGGATTTCACTACAACATTAAATTGTTCCAGAACACGTGTCTTATTATCACAGGCTGTCAAAGCTACGTGAATAGTCAATCTTTGTCGCTCTCGTACAGCATATAAGTCGTGAGACGAATCCCAGAAAAAATTTATCATTAAAACTTGCAACGAACCAGCAAACAAAAGACACAATAAAAAACATTTTAATTTCATCTCAAAACGTATGCAAAATCGTGAATGAAAATGACAGCTATTTGAGGATTCCGACATTGCTACTCTCATCAGCCTCATGTTCACAGTTTCAACAAGTTACATAATTCAGAAGTGCACAGCAAAAGTTAGCAAAAGTCACGTTAACGATGTTATAACAACTCAAGTTCTCAAATTTACTACCAGTGAGCGAAATGAAAACTCTTCAGAAGATAAAAAGAGCCTCCGACAGCATGAATGATTAGTAGAACGCCAAACGACACAGTGTGGTGAAGTTGAAACACCAACGTACACAATGGCACGAAATCTTATCATGAAGGAAGGAATCAAATAAACAGATGAGTCGGGCATCCTCCGCCTAAGGCTACTGCTAATGCGATCAACGAGTAAAAAATCGAGTAACTAAATTATGCGGGCCTGTGCACAGCGGCACTTCCGTGGCATTGCAGCAAAACTAGAGCAACAACTAACTAAGCCTGTGAATTGTATATAAATATATAAATGCAGTCGTAAAAATATGTCAGACGATTCAAGGGTTTAATTTACCTAGAAGAAGCATTTCATTCCTATATCATAAGTTAATTTTCATAAAACCACAAACAAAACCAATAAAATGCATATTACGCTATAGCATGCAATCATGGAAATAAGCGTTTGATTTTTTTTCTTTTATTGTAAAGCTATATTCATAAATATCTGATTAGCGTCTTGCATTAGTAACTAAGATTTTGCTATAGCAAAATCTTGCTTTTCCTACAACTATTTATTTATTCTCTGCAAACTTTTCGCTTAACAACTCATTAAACTTGCGAATTACGGTCACGAAGCTCACAGGGAGGGTAGCCCTTGGCGGGAAGGGGGGGGGACGACCGCTATGAAAAATCTAAAAGCTTGTTTAATGTAGCTTGTTTTTTTGATAAATAAAAACTGTATTACGAACAAAGCAGAAAACCAATTAGGATGCTAAAATTTGACTAGTATAGGAACTGCTCTATAATTGGCATCTTCAGAAATAGAAATTTCAAACATTACAAAAAGTACTGCTGTTATGGGCAAATTGCCCAAATAATTTGTTTTTTCTTTTCCCGCACGAGGGAGACAAAACTGAAGGGGACGGATGGGAATTGCGAGCAGATTTGTCTGGTTTGTGGATAATGCAATGTGTTGTAATGTCGATACTGCAATTTTGATGTAAGGAATTAGTTTATGTTTTACGCTTCAATCCATAAACGGTGTGCGCAATTTGGCCGTGCGAAAAAATAAAGACGGCAGTGAACACAAAATGCAAGGAACTCTCGTGTTTTGCTGTAACAACAACTGCTTTTATGTGATATTATATTAGTGTCACGCGCAACGAAATCTTATAGAAATAATATGTTGTTTTTGTTTTTGTTTTTTGCAAATATTTTAGTATGAGCTGCTGGGATTTTATTGATAGTTTTCAAAGATGGCTAATCTTGGACCTGATGTCTGGCGTGGTGAGCGGCAAAATGGCACAAATAGAAACTAGAACAAATAGAACTCTTTCTGTGTGTGTGTGTGTGTGTGTGTGTGTGTGTGCGCGTGCGTGCGTGCGTGCGTATATATATATATACGTGGTTTGAAAAATTGCTATTAGCATTCAATGCTGTCGGGAATATATTCACAGATTCACAGTGGAAGGAGTCTGAACTGTTAGCGAAAAATGTCCAGGTTTCACTGTCATGCAGCAGAATCGACATCACTGCAGTTAGTATTGCAACACCGATGGGTGAAGCCAGCTTGCTTAGGATGGCATAGGAGCATATGATGGCAATTTATGTACGGGATGGGATGAGTATATAGGTACTATGTTTTTGTAATGAACTAAGAACAGTAAAGAACAACGAAGAACTAAAAATATATCTAATAAGATGGCATCTAATAAATAATCTACTATGTGTATCTTGTGGGCTTTGTGTCCCTAGCCAGCAGCCAAGCTATTGATCGACAGGTGAGCTAGGACTGGAAATAGGATAGGAGACAGGATAGGAAAGAAGTCATTTTTGTTCAGTACGCCGTGTCGTTTTATAACAAAATTTTGTCAGACGAGTTCTCTCCAGCAAGTTAGTAAGATGTAAGCTTGATTTCTTTGTAGTTCATAATATTATTATTCATTTTCATTATAGCAGTTAATTAATTTTTTTGACATTGGATTAGCAGAAACTGTTTTTATTTGGTTCAGATAAAACGAAGTCGAGTCGCACATAATATGTCAGTCAATCAGTCAGTCTGTCACTATGTGATAGTGATTTTGGAATGAGACGATGATTGCCCATTTTGGACAATAAAAAATCATAAATTGCATCTAAAAAACTGTTGGACTTGTATTCAGCGCATGTCGCCCACACTGGGCGTACAGGGTAAAATATCGATCAAAGAAGAATTATCGTATAAATGTAGCTAAAGCTGAAAATAAAAAAGTACGAACTACTGCACAACAAGTTTGTTCAGATCTGTATTGACAAAGTTTATCAGTAATAAGTTGTTTATAAAATATGAAAAAATGAATAATCAAGTATTGTTATGCTGCAAATTTTACGTTACTGTATAAAAGCCCAACCAGACATTTACAAATATAACAATTTTGGCAATACAAGCGTCCTACAGGAAGCCAAAGAAGTTTTGTGTAACGGCATGAAAAGGTTAATGAAAGTACAAATATTTACTGTACAAGGGTCCTCACTGAAGTGAATCCAAGTCGGCACCTGTTAGCAGATATTATTAAATGCGTACAGTATACAATAGTCAAACATGGTGACTTCTGGTCAATTAATTTAAGCAGCTTGTGTATTTCTAACAAAAGCAGCATTATTCATGTATAATGGGAAATTTAACAAAAGTCTATCAAAAATACTATTATGTTAATACAAAGGACCTGTATTGCTAGTATCAATCGAAAAAATGTCAACATGTCTCGCATTGACGATATACACTTGTACGCGAAGTACTGCACAACTAACTGTTGAATAGCCTAATAAGTTTGAAAAGAAGGGTGGATTTAATCTCAAAGATTACACTCACTCGCGAAAATGCCGAACACGAAAAAATAAATTAACTTAAACTAGTCTGTAATGTATGCGCTCAAACCAAAGTTGCGTTCCCATATCTATGTTAGTTTATTCTGCAAAAATACAAATTTTCTGTAGTCTACAATTACTACATTTACAAATCTACTGATATAAAAGTGCTAGAAAATAAAATGGTACAGATTACTGCGTTACAGTAAAAAGCTAAAAATGCGTACATACATTGTTGGTCCAATACTGAGTCGAGAAAAGGCCAGAATGTCACTAAAAGGTAGCAGTATAATTATAAGTCAAATTTTTAAATGTAACAAAGACGTGTGTACATGACAAGTTCCACCTATACAATGTCAGAGTAGAAAAAGTAGTCTAGAGGTTGAGCTACAGTCTAATATATTGTGGCTTCTAATGCATATACTACCTTGAGAAGAGGTAATGGACCAAAACATTTGCACCTGCAACATAGTCTATGGTATGATTTTGCGACCTACAGACTAGAATCCTGTTTTAGAACTAGTGCCTTTGACCTCTGGCCATCAATCATGACTGTAGAGATTTATAGACAATTAGTGAATATCATAGACCAGAGGCGCCTTTGTCTCTGTTAAGGGAGTTCCTAATCGTTTTGCGGCAGTTGAACTTGTCACATATACTTGTCACCTGTTCTGTTTTGGATCAGCGTAAATGTTGTTTCGCATGCGTTTGATTCTTGTTCTAATTGCAGTTTTTCATCTGACGGAATGTACAGGTATGTAATAATGTAATGTAATGATTTTATATTCACGCGTTTTGAAATTTATTGGGCACTTTAGACAATTTTTTGCTTTATCCTGAGTGCAACCGACAGAGGCGATGTTTCCTGGTGCAACTATAAGCTTGTACATTGTATAAGTCATGTGCGTGCGTATGTGTGCGTGTGTGTGCGTGTGCTTGTGAATGCACGTATAAATTGCATGCGTGATCCAACGATCGCTAAAAATTCTTTTTGACCCCTGCTGTACGTGTTAGTAGTGTTAGCAGACAAGTAGGTTGTATTAATACTAAAATAACTCTAATTATACAGGGCGTTTCATAAGTCCTTTACCGGCCAACTAATGATAAACTCATGCTATTAATTGTAATTCTGTATTCTGTCTACGTTTCAAGTTTTCACTGTACTCTTTTGCTACCATGCTGACTCTAAATCAGAGGCATAAAAGCTACGTGGCTGTCATATAGAAACAGGCGTGGTATATTTTTATTTATACAGTATTTACAGTAAAATTTTAATACTTTACAGCAAAATCTTATTGATTTATCCACAATTTTTATTATTTATTTATTATTATTATTTGTTTGAGTTTCGGTAAATAGTTCGACATGTATTAAAAATATATACTGCAAGTACTGTAGGTACTGGGAAAGCCACACCTGTCCTTCAAGAAGTGCTTACTTTGGAAACTAGATTGTCGTTGTTGCAGTGAATAGCGAAATTCCATAAAATCTTGATAGTATTCCCAGAAGTCTTTATTTCTGTTCAAATAAAATGAAATTACAAAACTGTGAGTTCAAAATAGATTTTGATTTCTTCTAATTCATCCAAATAACAAATAACCAAAAACAAAGAGTATGAACAAATCAAACGTCACGTTAGACAATTACTGATGTTGCAGTTATTCTGTAAAAACTTATTACTTGAACTCAAAATAGAACATTGTGATAAAATGTATATTATGTTAGCTTATGTTTAACAAAGTAATTATTCGTATAATTCAAAGTAATTATCAACACTTACATTGTTGCGGCTATAAAAACATTAAGGTGATGAAGCAGATCTTGAATCTTGAAAACAAAAATATTGGCAAATCAGGAACGTGTCAACATAAATCATGGCAGTCTGACTACTGCTGCTCAAGCCAATTCACCTACCCAACCAGGTGAAATAGGTGGCAGTTCTTAAACAAGTACATCAATTTTCTGCTAGATATTAAAGCAAAGTGAAGCAAATTTTCGCCTAATGCAGAGAGGCTGCCACAGTTGTCCTATTTTACTTTGACGGCTTCAGTCGACACGTATTTCGTTGTGAAGTAAAAACGTTTTCTCGGTTCGTTTCACTCGCGGACTATGCTACAATTTGACAATTGGCATTTTCATAACTGTGATTATAGTTAATGGAAAATTTGGAAATAAACGTTGTTGGGCAAAGCCGTTGTGTGGACAAATCACAAGCTATAGTCAAATGGATACTTGGCACTGCTTTCTTAATTCATTTACGATGAACTACTGTTCACATAGAAAGTTGAGCTGAGCATCACTGCATAAATTAACCTAACGCCAATATGGAACCTAATGCATTCTCTATTTTGCCACTACCTCACCTACTACAGAGTACAAACTTAGTTTCCAGTGATGTCACTGTGATTTTATGTAGTATGCCAACGAACAGTGAACCGTAGCAGTGTGGACAAGTCTTTCCTTGCGCCTCCTGGGTAAAGGGTAATTAGCGTGTACCTAGTTTACTTGTTCCTGCGTATGTGTGGCTTTAACTTGATTTTGTCTTGTGTTTAGTTTTCTTCCACGTGGTAAGCAATACTAAGTTTACTAAGTTGTAGTATTTGCTCGTGTGATGTTTAAAACTATAACATGATCTAGTCTTGTTTTATCTTGACAATAAAACAATTTTGCTCAAACGGTAGAATAAAAGATCTCGTTGTCTGTTAGAAGTTTTAGAAAAGTTTTTGCGACACGCAATCATTTCGTAATTTTAAAGCTGCCTCTTGATTAATTTTTAAAGCATTTTTGTGATCGCAAATTGGCCACTAAATTTTCTTTTACTGCGCGCAAAATTAGGCGTTTTTACCGTGCAGTTTTTACGAATATTTAAAAAGCATTTAAATAGTAACATTTCAGTAACAATTATTAGAACAATGAAAAGAAATCACTATTAAAAACAAGAAAGAGGGAAAGAACTCGACGTTTCAAACTACCACTATCATTTTTTCTATTTTGTCCTTTTTTCTCCTGAAAAGAACTACAGTGGTAGTTTGAAACGTTGTTTTCTTTCTTTCTTCCGTGTTTTTTTTAAATTATGAGATTTTTTATTCTTTGTACTAAAAGAACTTATCTGCACCAGCAGAACGAATTCTATAGCGTACCGTATAGGATATTTTAATATCTAGCAAACAAAACTTTCGATGCTAGTTTCTTAAAATTGCACATAATTTACATAACAATTTGAACTACTTTGCAAAATTATTACGGAATGGGTGAAATTCAGTTATTAAAATTGTAATATCAATAATGACCATCAGTAACTGAAGCTATCTAGGACAAATTAGTGTTATGTCTGAGATATATTTGAATGTCTTACTTTTTGTAAATTTAAATTAGCTCGCAGAATAATTTTGGTTTCAGAAATCCGTGGCAGAATATGGAAAGACCTTTCCTCTCATCAGTCAGACAATTCTTCACTAGAGGACGTTTGTTCGAGAAGAGTTCCAGCACTTATCCCCAGTCTCTTCTCCAATGTTACACCTGTAATCAACTTTGCGTTACCTGGTCAAATAGGTAAAATTGTTCATGCTGTATTTATTGTAGTAGTAGTAGTAGTAGTAGTAGTAGTAGTAGTTATTGTTCCATATAGTGTGTTGCACAGTTTTTACTGGAAGGGACTTTAAAGACTGCAAGACAAGATTTAGTGTGCATTCACGTTTCAAGCTTTCACGATTCGCTGGTCTAAAACGCTGAACAAAACTTATTATCGTTAGTTGATTTCTGGAATAGGTAATTTTTCGTGTTAACGAGGTTTACTTATTAAAAGAAGCAACCTGGCAACACTCAAAAATGCTTGACCCAACACGATGGCGTGCACAAATGGATTTTATTTCACAGTGTCACTTTGTGTCTATTTTAAAGACAATCTTATTGCAAAATTTTAGTAACTTTCGATTACTTATTTTGGGGTGTGCTTCATATAGACAGACAAATAATCTTATGCCAAACCATCTTGACCTTTGATGTTGACCCTTTCACCTCGTAATATACATATCCATTCTTCACATTGGCCTTTAACGTGTGACCTCGCAATAAACCACGCTTATTTCTTTCATTGACCTTTGACCTTTTGACCATGTAATGTACCATATTTACTCCTAACATTGAACTTTGACTTGCGAGGTCACAATATACCAGCGATAATGATATTTGACCCCGCAAGAAGCTACATCCACTCCTAACATTCACCTTTCACCTTTTTGTCTATGTAATGTCCATGTTTATAACACTCTTACCGGGGTTTCTTTCCATTTTCACAGCTGATGAACTTCCTGTGCACATGAAGAAATTTCTGAAATTTAAGGTTAGGAGAAATGAATCAGCTCTTGTAAAAGCTATTCTCTGGCATTCCAACTTTCATTTAACAGGTAGGTGTGTTCTTCGTAGAATATCACACTGTCTCCTATTATGTTTTCTTATAAAGCTCTTAAAGGGCCTCATGTTTAAAAAAGGAAAAAATGGGAATTTTATAGCATATCCCGGAAAAGCATAACCAGGAAACTTCTCGGACAACAAAAAATTATTTAGCATTACGCTTAACTGTTAGAAAGACATGAAATTGCAAAAGAAAATTATTAGTAATTTAAAATGTTGGCACTAACTCAGAAAGCATCCCTTTTTCGGCTCCCGGTATGGCAGTCCATTTACCAAAAAAAAAAACGCGTCATCTTATTTTTCATTTCTTTTGTGTAATTTTGATTTCTTGTTCTAAATTTTTGATTTCTTGTAGATTTCGTGTTGTGCTATTTTGACTTCTTGTCCAATTTTGATTTTTCGTTGTGCATTTTTGATTCTTGTTTTGCAATATTTGGTTTTTTGTTGTGCATTTTTAATTTCTTTTTGTGAGATTTTTGATTTCTTGTTGTGCAATTTTTTTTCGTTGTGCATTTTTGACTTCTTGTTGTCAATTTTGATTTTTCGTTGTGCATTTTTGATTCTCGTTGTGCAATTTTTGGTTTATATATTGACAATATAACTAATACTTTTGTTTAGTTGGCGAATTGTGTGCTACGAGTGGACTGGTTATTTCTTCAAAGTTTACCTAATGTATAAACTGGTTTCAAACAACTTACTGTTAAAATGGCTGTACCTATGGGTCATTACGACAGTTTTGCATACCATTGCTGCTAATACAAGCACTTTATGCAATAGAACAGCATGTAAGTGTTACAAAATTTTAAGGCCTATTTATGAAGAGCGTTTTCTTGTCCTGTAACTTAACACAGGTGCAAACCAATCACAGTTTAGAAAATACGTAATTTGGTGGCATTGAAGTTGTATAGATCCTTCTACTAAGTGCCATTTCTTTGCATCTATTAAAGTTGAACTGTTTAAAATGTCTTAAGAACTAGCACGATGCCAGCTTTCTGATAACCGGTTAGAGTAACATCAACCTTTTTTGGTGATCCTTAATATCAATCACTTGTAACCGGTTACGGACGCTGTTTGTTGTTTCTGGTTGTTTGTTGTCCGATGTCGACTCGATTTGCTGTGCACTTTTAATTTCTTGTTGTACATTTTTCATTTCTTTTGTGTAATTTTGATTTCTTATTCTAAATTTTTGATTTCCTGTTGTGCATTGTAGATTTCTTGTTGTGCAATTTTGACTTCTTGTTGTCCAATTTTGATTTTTGTTGTGCAATTTTTGGTTTTTTGTTGTGCATTTTTTGGTTTTTTGTTGTGCATTTTTAATTTCTTGTTGTGCGATTTTTGATTTCTAGTTGTGCATTTTTGACTTTCTGTTGTGCATTCTTCATTTCTTTTTGCGCATTTTTGATTTCTTGTTGCGCATTTTTGATTTCTTGTTGTGCAATTTTGATTTTTGATTTTGAAAAGGGGTCGAAGTGCTCTTTCTTGAGCAACCCTCATGGGCTCACTTAAATAAGATGGCACATTTTTATGTAGCAAGTGTCGTGCTTTTTTATTTCCTTCAGAAAAGAAAGGCGACAATACCTGGTTAGGATGCTGGTGTTATCGAATAAGCAACAAGAGATATAAACGCTCAAAGCATTACCAAAAGGTATGGAAACTATTGCACTGTTACTAGAGGAGGTCAAAGTCTTAATGTTTTCATTTGTATAACTACTGGTGTAAAGGGTAATAGTCAACTGGTCACTGAGAGTATTTATTAACCAAAGTTAAACAAGGCTGAGTACAGTAAGCAAATGTATGGTTGAATCCTGGAAATGGACGGTTTTTGACGGCTTTATCCGCCATGTTTCTCTCGTCTATTTATCTCGTTGCGGGAAGATGTTTGCTCATGTCAATGTATTTTAAACTCCTCCTCTCCCAGTTCAATGACTTATCTTAGCCTTATATGTTGTCCTTGATAACAAACCAATTCTGGTGCCACAATAAACGGATTAAAGGGGAAGACAAGGGAATGTTAAAGTGTGTCCCAAAAAAACATTAGTTATGTTACTTAGCATTACCCTTAGCAGTTTGAAAGATTTATGATGTATTATTAATCTTATTTACAAGATGATGTAATTTCTACTTTTTTTCGGGATAAAGGTCTTTAAAATTACATCTCCTGAACTTACACTATGAACTTTAAAAGTTCATACAATATAAAGAACACCGTTTACTTTAGATCTTTTATGCGTATAAAGAAAAATAAGCGATTTTTAAGTTATTCATAGCTTAAATTTCGTGATAATTATATTGTTTATTAAGATATTATTAACCAAACTGCATCGAGCAATTTTTCTAAATGTCTTATAAGTAGTTTAAAGTAAGTGAATGACTGGTAGGCTCAGTACAAGGAGACACACTTATTGCTACAGACAAAATAAGCAACACACTTATTGCTACAGACAGCATACAAATGTTTTATAATTGGCAGAATCACATTCACAGGTGGTTAATGGGTAATTGCCATGTAGTGTGTGAGGGTGAAATCTGTTCACAGTTCTAGACGTGTTTTCGTCTGAAATTCCAGGCCTCTGCAATAAAAGCTGCGGAACTAAAAGCCCGTGTAAATCTCAGCATTGATACTAGAGAGGGTGTGAAAGAAGACGCAACCAGCCGTCTGAGAAATTTCAATCTGAAGAGAAATGACTACAACGTGTTGTTGATACTTCATACTTCTTCGAAGAATTGTGAATGTCTGGGTAGTTTACTAGGCACTGAAGCTGACATAGCACACAGAAAACTGCTAGCCTTGGCTGCATATTCTAAGCTTACAAACGTCTTGGAAACTCCGAACCTCACCACAGAAACTAAATTGCATATTTTGTCATCACTTGTAGAAACCTGTACATGCATACATATGTGTGTTCTTGTGAATTGTGGATTGCCAAAGTTGCCCAGAAAATGGAACAGATGCTTTCTGAAGGCGTCTGAACAGAAGGGTATGAGATGACCAAAGAAATCTGAAACCCGGATAAATATCAAATCAAATCAATAAACAAGAATCAAGGGAGAGAGGTTAAACAGAAGCGTACACTTAGATGGATTGGACATGCCACCAGATTACCACAAGATTCTTCACTTACTGCAGCATTACGTCAAGCACTAATACCTGGGAAGAAACCAAGAGGAGGACAGCTGGATTGGACATGCCACCAGATTACCACAAGATTCTTCACTTACTGCAGCATTACGTCAAGCACTAATACCTGGGAAGAAACCAAGAGGAGGACAGCTGGATTGGACATGCCACCAGATTACCACAAGATTCTTCACTTACTGCAGCATTACGTCAAGCACTAATACCTGGGAAGAAACCAAGAGGAGGACATGCAGATTGGACATGTCATCAGATTACCACAAGATTCTTCACTTACTACAGCATTACACCAAGCACTAATATCTGGGAGGAAACCAAGAGGAGGACAGCTGGATTGGACATGCCATCAGATTACCACGAGATTCTTCACTTACTGCAGCATTACATCAAGCACTAATACCTGGGAAGAAACCAAGAGGAAGACATGCAGATTGGACATGTCATCAGATTACCACAAGATTCTTCACTTACTGCAGCATTACGTCAAGCACTAATACCTGGGAAAAAACCAAGAGGAGGACAGCTGGATTGGACATGCCACCAGATTACCACAAGATTCTTCACTTACTGCAGCATTACGTCAAGCACTAATACCTGGGAAGAAACCAAGAGGAGGACAGCTGGATTGGACATGCCATCAGATTACCACGAGATTCTTCACTTACTGCAGCATTACATCAAGCACTAATACCTGGGAAGAAACCAAGAGGAGGACATGCAGATTGGACATGTCATCAGATTACCACAAGATTCTTCACTTACTGCAGCATTACGTCAAGCACTAATACCTGGGAAGAAACCAAGAGGAGGACAGCTGGATTGGACATGCCACCAGATTACCACGAGATTCTTCACTTACTGCAGCATTACATCAAGCACTAATACCTGGGAAGAAACCAAGAGGAGGACATGCAGATTGGACATGTCATCAGATTACCACAAGATTCTTCACTTACTGCAGCATTACGTCAAGCACTAATACCTGGGAAAAAACCAAGAGGAGGACAGCTGGATTGGACATGCCACCAGATTACCACAAGATTCTTCACTTACTGCAGCATTACGTCAAGCACTAATACCTGGGAAGAAACCAAGAGGAGGACAGCTGGATTGGACATGCCATCAGATTACCACGAGATTCTTCACTTACTGCAGCATTACATCAAGCACTAATACCTGGGAAGAAACCAAGAGGAGGACATGCAGATTGGACATGTCATCAGATTACCACAAGATTCTTCACTTACTGCAGCATTACGTCAAGCACTAATACCTGGGAAGAAACCAAGAGGAGGACAGCTGGATTGGACATGCCACCAGATTGCCACAAGATTCTTCACTTACTGCAGCATTACATCAAGCACTAATACCTGGGAAGAAACCAAGAGGAGGACAGCTGGATTGGACATGCCATCAGATTACCACGAGATTCTTCACTTACTGCAGCATTACATCAAGCACTAATACCTGGGAAGAAACCAAGAGGAGGACATGCAGATTGGACATGTCATCAGATTACCACAAGATTCTTCACTTACTGCAGCATTACGTCAAGCACTAATACCTGGGAAGAAACCAAGAGGAGGACAGCTGGATTGGACATGCCACCAGATTACCACAAGATTCTTCACTTACTGCAGCATTACATCAAGCACTAATACCTGGGAGGAAACCAAGAGGAGGACAGCTGGATTGGACATGCCATCAGATTACCACAAGATTCTCCACTTACTACAGCATTACATCAAGCACTAATACCTGGGAAGAAACCAAGAGCAGGACAGCTGATCACATATTTGCATGTTCTGAAGAAAGATTAAATAATCCATTTGACCTAAACAATAATGGCATCAAATCGGAACACAAAGCATCTAAAATGATGATGATAACCACGACGATGACGTCGACGGCGATGACGACCACCACCACCGCCACGACCACCACCACGACCACATCTATATTGTTTAGAAACTGAACTAAAATCTGTGCATTATTTTCTTGCATTGCTGTTTTCCGACAATGGCCTTAGACTAAATGGCCAAAACGCAAAATTTTAGCAATGTCAAAGTGTTTTATGTTGGTGTTTGTCATGATGTGGATACTTAAAGTTGCAGTTCTTTCACAGCAGTGTATCGTTTCTTCACACATTTACTTTTATTAGTTATGGAGCAGCCCATGCAGATGTCAATTTTTCTGATCAACTGTGCACATGTTAGTATTTGTATATGTAATACATAGCCAATCTTTGCAGTACGATCATTTTCCTGGAGAAAACATGCGCAAAGATACCACATGGAGGAACTACAAAGCGATGCGTTCCAAGTTTGGGTCAGAAGAGTTTAACTTCATGCCCCTAACCTTCATTTTACCAAAAGAACTGAGAGAATATCGAAAGTTTGTGGCAAATCACCCAGACAAACTGTGGATTCTGAAACCGGTTTGTAGAAATAGTAGTAGGTAGCTGCATATCTAGAGTGTTTGATATTGTTACTCAGTTGTGTTCAATAGCCCAGGTTAAACAACACAACTAGAAAGACGCATCTCAGCATGTCTACTAAAATAAGGTTGAAAAAACACAGATATTTCCGCTTTCTCTGTTGCCATTTTCAAAGTGCAATATGACAGATCTTTTTGCATTAACCAATAATACCCACCAAAAATCTACTTCAACAGTTTTGGCTGATAGCAGTATTTGATGTTGGAGGGAAAAAGCAGTTACTGTGCGCACTGAAAATGGCAATTAGGGAATATATGCCGAAATACACGTGTTCTTCTAACTTTGTTTTAATCGTTGTGTTGAGATATAGGCCCATCATTCTTAGAGCAAGCAATCTCCTCTAGCGTATGTTTAAACTTAATTAATTAGAAGTTCAGTAAACAACAAGACAAGAGTCAAAACTAGCGTTATCAAAACCGTGACCTTTCTGGTGTACTGTTGCACCCATCTTTAGACTACATTGCACCGAGTCAACAACAAGCAACAGTCATATCTAAAAATCTAGATAATGAGAACAAATGTGAACATGATGACGAGACACAAAAAACAGATCGCACACCTAGCGAGGTTGTCTGGTAACAAAATTTATCCGGAAGAAAATCTGTTATAGACTCACACGGTACAGTTTACAATAAATTTGTTAAAAAGTCAAAAGAACTGTGTCAAAAACAATTTTTCAAAGAGCTCTATACCAATAGTGTGAGTTTTTATGCTCTTTTGTGTTTGTTGCTGCTATGAAGTTGTTTACTTGTGACAGTTGTTGATTGTTTACTTAATGCACTTGAATTTTCACGTGCTCGTAAATAGTCTCATGGAAGTCTTAAATTTGCTAGAACAATATAACAGAAATGTCACGGTTTTTAATAAAATTGTTTTCAAAACTAGCTTGAGCACTGCCTTTTTGTTATTAGTGTAGTTTGGGGACCACACAGTGCAAATTTTCAACACGCAATGCAATCTAATCCTAAACGAATAGAACAAAATAACTACTGAAGATCTCAACGTAAAATTGTGAAAATAAATATTAAACGTTAGTAATAAATCGGTAAAAACGCAGTACGAGCTGAACTTGGACAGTACCTTTTAGGTATAGACGTAATACATAATGTAATACGTTACTGGATACAAATAATTAAGAAATCTAACACATCACTAATCAAACAGATTTACTCAAAGTGTTTAAGTCAACCCGGCAGTAATGTATCCAGCTGGGCAAAATTTGTAAAAAGTGTATTAAGCTTAACAGGTGTCGATCATGTATTGAAAGAATCAAGGAACTGTAAGTAGCAAACGTTTATTATACAGTGTTAAACAGAAACTCCAAATTATGCATCTCGAAAAATGGTGGGGAAGAAAAATTACCAGAACATGTACTGCACTAATGACAACGATGAAAAAAATAAAGAAGTTACAGCTGGTTGTGCTGGTGTTAGGGTGCAAAAAAGGAAGATAAAAAATAATGGAATGATAGTGGAGAGTGCAGGAGATGGGAATTAGTAGGATTGGGTTAGTGAAATGATGTGAATGAGAATGAATATGAGATTTCTATTAGAACATCGCAAAAATATATCAACATTTATGAACAGATGTGCCAGTCTGTCGCTTACCGTTAATCTGAACACGCCTCATATACTATACAAGCTTAATCTTTAATATGAATTTAAGAGTGAAGTTTTCACACCCTTTTTGATTCTTGGTAACGACGAAATTGACTTAATAATTGTAGGTATTTTGTTCCACGTAATTACGAATTAGAAAATTGTTTGCAAATTAATACCGTGACCCGCAATGTTAAAATTGCTTTCACAAAACTACTTATTAGAAACCCAAACAAGCAAGAAATAGAAGACGAAATACACATGCTCTTGTACTGTAGTAGATGTGAACAGCTTTTATACAGATATATTCATATATATATATATTCAAACTTTACTTACTTATCAGATGATGTCAAACTAACTATTATTAGGCCCAAACGAATCAAAAATACTCCAAATTACTTGTAATTTTGTTTTAAAATGTTTCAGTTTCCGGATGTAATTATTACAAATAAAAAAAAACTAACTATATATATATATATATATTTATTTATTTATTTATTTATATATATATATATGATATATATATGTGTGTATGTATGTATAACTAACATCATCAACTACCTTAAATTTGTGTTTAAGTATATTTACAACTTAAATATTGGTTTTATACATCAAAGTTTGGCGTTTTGTCTTTACTTTAAATTATTTTATTTAACTTGTATTATTGTGTTGTTATTAATGTAGTATATGTTGTATAGCGTTATATATGTATGTATTTATATTTTTGTGAATCAGTGTATGTTTTGTTTGAATAATAGTTATCCCACAAAACATATAAATATTATCAAACTAAGATTCCCCAAAAGGCATCCAAATGTAGGTTTTCTTATATATTTTTTGACTTTTTAATGTCTAAGTCTTTTACAGCCAAACATGTCTGAAGGTCGAGGTATTAAGGTAATCAGCAGTTTGACAAAGGTGCCGGACGAAAAACAAGTTGTTCAAAGGTGAGCATCCACCTTAACAAACAAAAAACTGTGATCTTTGATATGTTGATTTTGGTTAAATTTGACAGTTTGCTAACACGGTTTTCATCTGAACACATTGTCTTTTGCTACACTAATCACGTAGATTATTTTATCAACAGGTACATATCGAGGCCATACCTTATCAAAGGGCGTAAATTTGATGTACGCATACACGTGTACGTGTCATCAATAGAACCTTTGAGGATCTACCTGCACAATCTTGGAGTCGTCAGATTTGCCACAAAAAGGTGTGTTTACATTGTTCTACGATGACAAATGTTTGACATAATTGACAATATAACCTGATATCTTCTCCTTTCTGTTTCTCATCTTTCAGCCTCGTTTTTTCATTTTGCAAGTCTATCATTTACGTAAGATTTTACACATGCAATAATAACATTCCAAGCTGTGGCAGGAAGATTAGTTTTCCTCTCTTTTTTGGGCTTTCTGTATGCAAAAACTGTTGACAGTGGTGTATCGATCAGGTACTCATTGTATGGTTTCTGAGACTGAACAGAGATAGAACAATCATATTGCTTGGCTTCTGACTTTGGGCAAACAACCATACTGTTTGGTTTCTGAGATTGGATAGAGCAAGAACAATCTTATTGTTTGCTTCTTAGATTGGATAGAGCAAGAACAATCTTACTGTTTCTCTCTAAGATTGGATAGAGCAAGAACAATCTTATTGTTTGTTTCTGAGAATGGGCAGAGCAAGAACAATCTTATTGTTTGTTTCTGAGATTGGGCAGGGCAAGAATAATCTTATTGTTTGCCTCTGAGATTGGATAGAGCAAGAACAATCTTATTGTTTGTTTCTGAGATTGGGCAGAGCAAGAATAATCTTATTGTTTGCCTCTGAGATTGGGTAGAGCAACAACAATCTTACTGTTTCTCTCTAAGATTGGATAGAGCAAGAACAATCTTAATGTATGTCTCTGAGATTGGGTAGAGCAAGAACAATCTTATTGTTTGCCTCTGAGATTGGATAGAGCAAGAACAATCTTATTGTTTGTTTCTGAGATTGGGCAGAGCAAGAATAATCTTATTGTTTGCCTCTGAGATTGGGTAGAGCAATAGAGCAAGAAAAATCTTATTGTTTGTCTCTGAGATTGGATAGAGCAAGAACAATATTATTGTTTGGTTTCTGAGATTGGATAGAGCAAGAACAATCTTATTGTTTTCTTCTTAGATTGGATAGAGCAAGAACAATCTTACTGTTTCTCTCTAAGATTGGATAGAGCAAGAACAATCTTATTGTTTGTCTCTGAGATTGGATAGAGCAAGAATAATCTTATTGTTTGCCTCTGAGATTGGATAGAGCAAGAACAATCTTATTGTTTCTCTCTGAGATTGGATAGAGCAAGAACAATATTATTGTTTGTCTCTGAGATTGGATAGAGCAAGAACAATATTATTGTTTGTCTCTGAGATTGGATAGAGCAAGAACAATCTTATTGTTTGTCATGAGATTGGATATAGCAAGAACAATCTTATTGTTTGCTTCTTAGATTGGATAGAGCAAGAACAATCTTATTGTTTCTCTCTGAGATTGGATAGAGCAAGAACAATATTATTGTTTGTCTCTGAGATTGGATAGAGCAAGAACAATATTATTGTTTGTCTCTGAGATTGGATAGAGCAAGAACAATCTTATTGTTTGTCATGAGATTGGATATAGCAAGAACAATCTTATTGTTTGCTTCTTAGATTGGATAGAGCAAGAACAATCTTATTGTTTCTCTCTGAGATTGGATAGAGCAAGAACAATATTATTGTTTGTCTCTGAGATTGGATAGAGCAAGAACAATATTATTGTTTGTCTCTGAGATTGGATAGAGCAAGAACAATCTTATTGTTTGTCATGAGATTGGATATAGCAAGAACAATCTTATTGTTTGCTTCTTAGATTGGATAGAGCAAGAACAATCTTATTGTTTGTCATGAGATTGGATAGAGCAAGAACAATCTTATTGTTTATCTCTGAGATTGGGTAGAGCAAGAACAATCTTATTGTTTATATCTGAGATTGGATAGAGCAAGAACAATCTTATTGTTTGTTTCTGGGACGGCTTTCAATTCTTTCGTTGATGTTGTTGTTTTTGTTGTTATTGTTTGTGTTTTCCAGGTATCACAGAAGGATTAACAATTTAGATGATGCCTTCATGCATTTGACCAATATTGACATCAACCAACACAGTCCAACTTATCACGAAAGGTTTACAAATATCGGAGAAGCAGCACACAAATGGCAGGTCTTTTTTGTTTAAATACAGCTCACTTATTTCAAATTTCGTTTCAGTTCATGTCAACTAAAGTTGAAATTACAAAATTATTTCCATTCTTTTGTCCTTGCAAATTGTACTCATTATTGAGGTCTAGAATTTTAGGTATTTTTAGGACTTTGAAAACTTTATGGCGTTACCTTGAATCTCGAGGCATTCGTACGGACGTTATCTGGGAGGAAATTAAGGACCTAATCATAAAACATTTTCTAAGGTAATTCTTACTACGGAACTGCTAACTTGGACAAATTCAAAGTATTAAGCCTCCTCAACTGTCTAATCTATTACGTCATATTAATAAACTCGTTGTACAGTAGGAAATTGGCAGTACATTTTTTACGTTTGGCTGCAGACTTTGCAAGCCTAGCCAGCGAATAACAGCATTTTGCATACTGCTACGTTGCTACACGTGCAAAGTGCAATATGAGTGCAATAAGTTTATACTGTTAAGATTGTAAAGTACTTAGTTCTTACATTTTTATATAGCTTACATGGAATGATAAAAAAATCTAAACTCTTGTTTTTAATTTTTGGTTGGCATATTGCAGGTCTTACAAAAACATGGCCTCTTACTTAATTAATAATTAACAGTTTCTAACCATTAGTACTTATTTTGCTAGAGAGTTTTCGGGCATCTTTTCCAAGTATTTATATCTCAGCACTATTTGCCTTGCAGTGCAGAATCTGAAATACATCACTTGACAAACACTTACGCAAGAAACACCTCGTGTCACGAACTGTACGGATATGACGTCATGTTGGACCACAAGCTGAAGCCATGGTTACTGGAGGTTAATTCTTCACCTGGGTACTAACTTAATCTTAATCTTTGTATTCGAGAAAAATAATTTATGACTGCGTCAAACTGACTAATGATTAAAACTTTGAACTTGTATTACTGGAGGTTCAAAATGGGTTCAGTGCCGCGCTGGACAATTTCATTTGCCATGTTGATTGTGGTTGTTTACATTACAGGGGAGGTTGTATTATTATTAACATCATCATATTATAATAACATCAACATTATTAACAAAGTCAAGTTACATAAGTAGTTCAATTAAAAGCAATTAGTAGACTACTAGTAAAAGTAAAAATAAATATTAAACACTGAACAACAACAACAACAAAAACAAGCACGGATATTATTTACATACAAGCAGACAAAACAATTAATTTAAAAACGCACCACATAGTCTAGCATTTCTCTCAATTGATACTTTGATGAAAATTAAATTCCGGTTTTCTACACAATCTTTTGCTAAGTTTGATATTGCTTGCTGTGTAGAATTTAAATTGCTTACTTTTACAATTTACGAGATAATACATGAAAATATCTAAATGCATCTTCTAGAGTAACATTATTTTCTATAACAATTTTATACAATTTGAAACCCATTATTGATTTTACGTCATATAATGTATGTTTGGCTATAAACTTAATTACCGAGTTACTACTATTTTTACATGCTACACAGAATTTAAGAAACCGTTTAGCAAAGTGTTTACTCGGCTAAACGGTACCAGCAGCATGGGGCAAAATGAAAGTGTGAGCTCTATATGGCAGTTTCCATAACTTACGGATAGCGGTATTCCAAGCGGTACCAATAAAATGTATTTTCGAATTATTTAACCACCAACTCTGGCAACCATACTATCCTAAACAATATGTTTGAAGCAGTTTACATTTTAAGTCAGAACAAACAAATGAAAAGTTGGCACATTACACAAGTGGCATGGTAAATGAAATCACAGCGTTTACTAAGAATATCAGCATCATCCGTTAAATATCCATCTAAACGTAGCTAGGAAATACTTGCTGGTTCAGTGGCTCATGTTAGATGATTATCCTTGATATTGAATCAGATCATGGTCATAAACATTCACACTGAGTAGACGAACTACTGAATGATAGATACGAACATCAGTCTGTCCAAATGTAAAAAAATGAAATGTTTTATAAACACAGTGATAAAATGATTGCTTAGAACTAATCTTTGTGTGAAAGTATATTCATTATTATTGTTTTTTTTACTTTAGGTTGACTCTAAATCGATATTGTATAAGTTTTAGTGTGGCCCAAGATGCTTTTAACCTTGAGGGATATAAGGTACCAACAAGTTTGTCTAAACTGTCATCAGGACACAGGTAAATACAAACAGGTGTTATATGAATGGATTTCTGTTTCTGCCTCGCTTCCACTTATGGTATGTTGCTCCAAACACGAAAAAATGCAGCTTTTTCCATCACGTCGACTGGGGAGGTACTCATTACTCCATTAGCAACTTTTACTGCATGCTACAGGGTGTTTCAGAAACAGTGCAATAAGAAATGTTAAACCATACAAAGTTCAATAAATGTGTTCTCAATTAGTTCTTTCACTTAACTATTAATAACGCCGTTGTTAAGTTGGTAACGACTTTGTGAAACTAGCCCCAGATTTATTTTATCACATTTGCACTTTTCGGAAACCACTTCAGCTACGCACGCTACTCTTTTAGCTGCAAAAATCCAAGTGCAGTTTTAGTGAAAGAGGCAATGTTAGTGACGTGACTACATCTCTAGTGTAATCGGGCCAAAGCTTTCAATGTTATAAAACAAGCAGCCAATTGTAATATAGGTGTTAAGCAAAGGGGAATCTTGGCACCTGTGATTACTAATATCTCTCATTGTTTCGACATGATTTTGAAGATGTCATCGTATGTCAGCGTAGGCTTGGTGAGAGGACATTTAACTGTTACACGATATTTTAATCTGAAATTTTAAGATTGTCTATGCTGATAACCTATGCTTCTGAGGAAAGACTAACAAATCTACACAAGTATAAGACACATTGGTGCAGAATCAGGTCAGATCTGGGCTTGGTGAAATAGCCAACACGGATATGTAGACTAAACGAATAATAACCCGCAGCCATAGGTGATATTTGATATGTTTTAAAAACTTTCTTTAAACAGATATTGTTGGCCTTCCATCAGCACAATTATCTTATTGCAGTTACAACATGATATCGTGAGATTTTATAAACTGTTGTAGTATTTAGTGTATTTTTCAGTGAATTGTTCCTGCGTGATGATGAAGAAGAAGGAACGAAGCCAACTTCCCTACGAAATTCTGCTCTTACTGATGCTGAGAATGCAAAGCGCATTTACTTTACTACAAAAGCGTCAGATGAGGTATGTTCTTTAATGTATTATAATTGGGAATAAACCAAGCATTAAAAGGAAAAAGCAGTCACTTCTAAATACGACTATTTGGCCATCTACAATGTGACCAGTTCTGACCTTTTTGTCTCTACTCTTTAGGAAATACCAGAGCGTATTCTAGAAGTGCTCACATCAGCTGATGTACGTGAGCTGATAGAAATAGAAGATGAGTATCAGAGACGTGGAGATTTCCAGCGCATCTTTCCCAGTCTAACATGTCATAAATATTTGAAATATTTCAAGAAAAAATGTTACGGTAATTTACTCCTCGATGCCTGGACCAGAAGATATCACAATAATCCTGAGGAAGGTAATAGTGACGTAATGTCATAATAACAATAGTAATAGTAATAGTGACAGTGACAGTGACAGTGACAGTGACAGTGACAGTGACAGTGACAGTGACAGTGACAGTAACAGTAATTCTATAACTGTAACAACAACAACAACAATAATAATAACGACGACGACGACACGTATTTTTTATAATTCTGATCACACACATTTTATTTAATACAATTCCCCATACCAAAGCTTGAATTCCGCAGTTTTCGGCTGGGTTTACTTAAAGCACAAGAAAACCCTCAACTTACACAACAGGTAAAAAATCGTCTTGAAATTTTTTTATACCACTTACATACAGAATGCATATTAGACTTGCGTCGGCAATAACGCTGTATAAAACATGTAAATTTAGACTCCCGCGATGACCGTTAGACGCAGCCATTTTAATGGTAGGTCGTTTGAAACAAGTCTTGATAACATTAAGTAAAGTTTGAACAAGAGCATTCGTAGCATACGTGTTGCTAATTAAGTAAAATTTTAAATTACTGTATCTTGTCAATAAGATTAAAAAAGTGAGTGGCGCACCCTGGAGGGTGAATCAGCGACATTTTATGAATTGGCACAAACATTTTAAATTATTAGTCTAGTTAGATAAGTCTTTCCAGCAGGTAAATGAAATGCTAAGTAATATAGATTTGCACGGAATGTTTTCTTGGTCATAATTTAACATTGCCTTTTCTTCCCCTGATTTACCTGGCGTAGTGACGTCATGTAATGGCGCCGTCGGAATAGTATTGCGGGAGATTTAATATGAAAACAAACGAAAATTCCTTTCAACACGAGTACGATATGTGCATAAAATTGCTGTAAAGCAGTATAATTTCTAAGGCGATTTTCTGCAACCTACTTCAGGTGCCTTTTCTTGTCCTTTAAAGCAAAAAAGGCCTTGTCTTAAACTGTAGGTCAAAACAACCTTTCTTTAAAATATTGAAAGGAAACATGCTTTTTTTTCAAAAATGACTTACGTGAAAGAATTATTACCACACAAACACAATTTCACGTTCGCGCCACTAGTTCTTCCCTGTTACATGCATTTCGCCATTCGCTAGTTAGATGGGCACTAGCGCCTGCATTTCAGAAACGCACTGCACAAAAAACAGGTGCTGTACCTTTCAGCTGAGATGTGTTAGTTTGTGGTGAACTGCACACCAGCAGCACATGCGTGAGCACAGCGGTAAATTTGAAACTTGAATTTTTATCTTAAAACTTGTCTAGTTTTAGTACAACACACTGAATATCTCACAGTAGCACTGTACTTCAATTTTCGCTTTCGCAAACACGTGCAACATGGAATATTTTTGTTGTCGAAATTTATGTTAGTTTGTGATGTCATCAATAGTTGGCCTCGCCCGGCGTTAATTAAGTTTTTAATCTATTATTTAATTATCAGAAACGCTTTTACATTTATTGTGTTAAAGTGTAATCCTTTTATCGTACTTGCAAATGGGGTAATATATGAAAAATCATTCTGTCTTCCTTTCGTGTTTGTCTTACAACTACAGATGTGTTACATTCCAAACCTGACAGGCACAGAGATGTCTAAAAATTTCATTTCTGATAAGAAAAGCCATATCTATTTCACTGCAACGAACCATTCCAAATTAATATAAAGTCTTAATAGTACTTTTTATTGTTGTCGTCATCGTCACTGTCAAGGTTAATGAAGCCATCCTTTTTCGTTATTAAAATACAGGACTAAATGCAGATGGTGGGTCAATCCTGTGGTGTAGTTCTGTAATGAGAACCCTTTCTCAAAACGCGTGACGTAAGTATGACGTCACGCAAGTATTTAAGAGTTAACCACACGCCCTATCCGGTGGCGGGTGCAGATCTCACCATCCTTGTTGTCACCACGCTTGTATATATGCTACGCTTATTTTATTTTATTAGTAAACCGCAGTGCTGTTACTTATACCAACATCAGGGTTACCTTACTAAAATTGAAATCTGATTTATGAGGTCACGCCCATCACTACATTTCAACGAGTCTGCATTTGCGATTAGCGCTTCCTTAGGCGAATGAGATTTACTACAAAAGATTTTCTCATAATTTTCTAGGCTGGAAGGTTCTGGAAACACTTCACAAAGAGCAGCAGCACCACCTACAAAATCCTCAAACGATTCAGTATTGGAGTGACAGTGTAAGAGAAACAGAATGCATTTCGTGTGAATCTTCTCTAAAGTGTGCGAAGGCCTGACGATATTCATTTTGAAATTATTTTGGGGGAAGAAAAGGGAATTGTGCCGACTTTCATTTTCACCCTGTTTTTGGAGGAAGAAAAGGGAATCTTACGACATTCATTTTTGCCGTTTTGTGGGTGGAAAAGGGAATCTGAAAGTATGTCCTAAACTTTCCATACAGAGTTATATTACTCAGCATTGCGAAAGATTTGTGTAACTGGAAAAGAAAATTCTTAACAATTTATAATAATCGTGCCACCTGAAAAAATAACGAAGCACCACCTTCCCAGCGTGCACCACTGGCTCACCAAAAAATATACGTGATTGATCTTATTGACAATATAAAGTAATTTAAACTTTTGCTGACTTAGTGGAGAGTGTGATGCGAAGGCTCTGATTTTTTTTTCTAACTTTACGCCATGTTACCTAAACTTGTTTTAGACAACTTACCGTTAAAATGATTGTGCTTAATCTTCAACGGAGTTTAAATTTATAATTTTGCATGCAAATAAGACAGCATATGAGTGATGCCAATTTTTAAGCTGTATTTGTGAAGAATATTTTCTTGTACTTTAAACAATTCTTATTTATTGCTAACTTTAACTGTTTGACTCTCACAAGTACTCCCTGTCGTTTTCCCATTTCAGCAAAGTAAGACACTGTGGCGCCGCCTGTATTTTACTTTAGCACCTTTCTCTCGTCCAGCCCGGAAATAATCATTCAACTTTGCATAATGTAGTTGAGATATTTTCCTGTATAACTGTTTTCCTGTTTTGTATAGCTAGAATAGTATGCAAAACATTTCCTATACATTGCTGGCTTTGTTATACGAATCTACCATTCATTACATTCATTACATCATTCCATTTTAAGCACTAATGTGTTTTTTTTATCACGATTCACTTTACAATTTCAGATTGTCTCCATTATTTTTTTTTCTATCACTGTGAGGGACAATCTAACAAGCCCTGCTTTTTGATTGCCCGCAACACATTTACCTTCGTGTATAAATGAACAGTGTTTGAGGCTTTTCCTGTGCAGTATTTCTTATTTGTATTATATCCATTGTAGGCCCTTTCACTAGATATTGTACATGAAACTAATGTAAATGTGTAAGGTGAAACAAATGACTAATGGCTAAAAATGACTACCATATGAAAGTTGAAATGAATGGTGACATTGTTCTCTTTATGCACGGTTGAGCAGGACCCGAGTCACGTAGTCAGTCTGGGTTAAGATGGCGAAGCTGTTTGTTTGTATATTTGGCCTGAGATTATCGAACGTGAAATTGAACTTTACTACTTTGCTAAACACGCTATTGAAAAAATGTTGGGTTGGAAATTACCATATTAGTCTGGTGTTTTGCCTAATGCCTGACGACTTTGGAAGTGCACTTGCTACATGACAAAAGTTTGTTGGAGGAGCTAAAGCACCGTTGGCTGTACCATTGTGGAAGTTAGCTGGTTGGCAGCAGACTGGTTATAGTGATGGTTAAGGAGTCATGGTTCGAGGCGGTCTGGTCCGTGGTATTTGAAGTCTAAGCCAGGCTGGCTTCTGGAGTGGACTTAGCCAATAGACAATGGTCATGGTGATGACGTGGTTATGGTGATGGTGGAGATCGATAGTTCATGGTAATGGTTAAGCGGAGACAGAGATGGTAGCACGTCCGGACATTGCAAATGGCTCTAGTTGATAACCGATCTGGATTGGTAACGGTACCAATTTAATATATGCTAAACGGGCCCATTTGTTGTATATGAATTGGCAAATTTATTAACACGTTATAAGTAAAATTTGCTGGTTTGTTTCTCTTTGGAATTTAATTAATTTTTGCACAACGAGTCTTTGGCCACTAATGAAACTGCAATTACGTAGCACATTCGGGGGAACTACATGCCTCGCCCTGGAAAAATTTAGGCTGTGACTTCAGTCCTTTACGACACAATGAAATGCAGCGAGCATAATTAAAATAATGAACATAATTAACAGTTATAATGCAATTAACGTATACTAACAAATAAAGGCAACGAGCATCTGTAATAAACATAATTACAAGATTACTGAATTTCGCACTCTAAACGGGGTTCGGGCATATACCAAAAGCTTTATGAAGTCTAGCATATTTAAAAAAATAAAAATAAAACACTAAAACTAACTATCTAGACAAAAAGGAGTTTTTTGGTAGTTACATAATATATACATACTCTTACATTGTATTTTTCCATATTTAATTTAAGCGGTAATTTTTTGTTAAAATAATTACAGAAAACACAATCTCATCACCAACAGTCAATTTATACAGTGGCGAAAGACGATAAGAATTCATAATAATAATAATAATAATAATAATAATAATAATAATAATAATAATAGTTTATTTTAAGTCGTCTTTTAGGATGAACAATTAACATAAGCTTCAAAGAGCTTTTGAACCGACCCTAAACAACTAGGGAGAGAGACTGTTATTACCCCCACTTTTATTCTAAATGCCACGCGCCAGGCAGGGCAACAGCAGGTGCCATTTTAAAGCCTTTGGTATGACCCGGCCGTTGTATCGAACTCACGACCTCCCAGACGGAAAAATCATCCGAAACTAGATTTGCAAACGCATTTCAAGCATTATCTCGGCTAGAGAAAACACTCCGAATCTAACGTAGGCAGTGTGCTAATAAAATTACTTCTTTTGGTGTGATCTACTGATGTATGTTCAAATAATAAATGATGTTCAGACTGAGGCCTTGTTAAGCAATTACATGTACTATTACGAGCAGGGTCCTAAAAATACCTTAAAATTTCACTGCTTAAGTAATAAACTGAACTCTTAATTTAACATTTCTAATTTTCTCTTGACAAGGAATTGCATGAGAATATTAACAACTATGATCGGGTTGATACTCGAATTTCCACATTGATACTTGTGGCGACATCTATTTGCCCACATATGCAACACATACCTGTCAATGTCACTTTTCTTGTATTGAATCGTAGGTGGTGGTAAAGACGCTTTATCCATGTTACGCCACCTTATATCTTTACTGATTTTAAAAATTCGCCTGAAAAGGCTAGCAATTGAAGTAAAAACTATTTATCAAGTTTAATTCGGACGATTAGTTACACTCAATGTCATTTTAATTTGCTGTCCAAAATATACATTTTCTTGCCTATAAAAGTTAGCAATTCTTTCCAATGTTTGAATAATTACCTTGGCAACCAAACAGTTATCGCTTGCGTCACTAACCAACAACAGTTCAATGATAGGTATTTTCCCTGCGCCTCAATCGCGTTTGCGTAAGCGAAGATTGTTATAGGACGCTGATTTGATACCACGAAAATGAGCTCTACTGATGATCATACTGATGTCACAGACGAACACCGAAGTTCATGATCATGCTTATCCACGGTACCGCGCCTATTTGTCGGCCCGCGAATGTGACAAAAATGTGCCATTGCCAGTCTTAGTGGATTAGCTGAACCGCGCATAGGTTTGAAAGTTCAACAAAATTCAACTCTCCGATATAATTATCATTTAATTTAAGCTTTAAGTTTAAAAAAGATGTTGTAGTTTTCAATTGTGTTTTGGTCTTTTTTGTCTAATATTTAGTGTGCATATTTTATTTTGAACTATTGTCCGCACAATCGATCGGCTTTCCTTTAAACATATCTCACTCATAAAAAATGAAAAGTAAAGGTGAGACAACAGAACCCTGGGGTACCCCAATCTTACAGTCTAACGGTCTAGCAAGTTTCACTAAGTACCTGCCTGACTGATAGGCTGACGACTAACTGTTGACGTAATACTGAGCAAGCGGTAAGCATTATGTTGCACACGCAGGCTAGCTTTTAAGAAATTCAATCTCTGTTTGTTACCTATTCGTGAAATGGATAGCTATGCCTCGCATTCAGGACATGCTGGTTTGGTGAGTGAATGAAAATAACAGCTGTATATAATAATAGAAATAATATAAAAACACGTCAAATATTGTTCATTACAAAATCTAAAACACACCAACGATTATTACAGTACAACAATTTATTTGACATGTCACGGCGTACCTAACGTAACAACAAATAAACGAATATATCCAATTAACATTTAACAATAGTGATGATATTTTATCTTAGGACAACATATTAAACAATGAATAACTTATTAACAAACGTAGAGTTAAAATACAAAGTTGCTATTTAAAAAAAGTACTTCACCCTGGTCAAAAATTTAAGTAATTTTTTTTATAATCTGCAGAACAAGATGAACCATCTTCGTCAGATAGGAATACAAAAACTAATATATACACAAACGCTTTACCGTCACAAGTAAAAAACTCAAACTTATAGCAAATATTCCTGTAAGGGTTCTCAAAAGTTTTTATTCTGTAATTTGCTTTTATAAACTGTGACACATCTCGCGTGAATCTAAAGGAGTTATTGGCATTTTTTACTTATTTTGTGACTTGAACCCAGTTTCTATATAACGTTTGGAATGAGGTGCAGCATCTCAGCCTGGTAAGAGGTTCTTCAATAATGAACTGAAAATTCAGAGCGCCATTAGGACCACACTAGTCCCTCACTATGTAACTTTTCAGCAAAGTGAAGCCTTTTTTCACTTTCTAATTCTGTCTAATTCTAATTCTGAGCTGTAAGAGACGCTAGCACAGCCCCAGAAGCCATTGGTTGTTTTCGGCTTGACAGATCTGACACCGTGCAATTTTTTTTTGAAAAACTATTTTTGAAATCAAGCAAAATGACCAAGACACATTCATGAACTTGAAATAGGAATTAGAGGTTGCTGTTGTTGCAAACATTTAACTATAACAAATGTGCTGATGTTGAAAATGCGAGTGTTAATCATTGCAGTGCGTGGAAGCGATAAGAACATGGAAGCGAAAAACCGAAGCATTACTAACACTGTAGCTCGTCTTATATTTTCGTCTAATTTGGCAAAAAGAATTGGGAAGTATTTTGTTCATTCGTGCCCATTTTCACAGATTTTGCTTTGTTTGTTAAAAAAACATAATGCAAAATGTAAAGTGTATAGTGACTTCTGCGCATGTCAAAAGCAATTACTGACTGTAGAAAAATAAAAACGTCTAAATATCCTTTCAGCACTCAGAAAAGCGCGTACGTTGTAAAGTAGAAGAAATTGCTTGCTTTAGGTCCTGGCCAAACAGATATCTCATTAATAAACAATAACAACAATGTTGCACACCTGCATGCAGAAGGGTATACCGCACATCGTAGAGCTGAAAGGTTTAGTAGGCAGCTTCAAAGAACATTCAACAGTACCCAGGTAATTGTAACAGAAGCTTCACAGCTGTTCTGGGACGTTACATCACTCACTCTTCTAGGTAAACGGTTTAAAGGGAAGGTCAAGTCACTTAGCAAGTTGGATTTGCTTTACTGTTATCACTTAAACTTAACAACATCACTTAAAAATATAAAAAAGAAATCTCAAAAATCAGTCTATAAAGCTTAAAACTAATTTGTACTGTCGCAGTATATAAATTTTCAGGTGCCGTGTTAACTGCCATTCACTTGAAAATTGTGACGTAACAGATGGACATATTAACTTTTCGTAATCACCTTGTGGGTTTCTGTAAGCGATCATATAAATGCTCATGCAAAAATATCACAAAATTAGCTATCTAATTTTTTGTAAAAACTTATTATACATTAGACAGAAATTGACTGTTTGTTGCTTTTCTTCAGGAGTTGAACGATGTCATTGGTGGAAGAATGGGTTTTCAAAATGGGAGTCAAAGCGCGAAATGACCGTGACTTTAAAGTGATTTTACTAACTACACGAGACGCTTATCGCACTTTTACTACTAAATCCTTCTAACATTTTTCGCGAACATTGAAATAACTTAACTTTCCAGAAACATTGACCTTTCCTTTAATTGAAATAAGCCTAACTTTGCAGAAACATTGACCTTTCCTTTAATTTAAATAAGCCTAACTTTGCAGAAACATTGACCTTTCCTTTAAGTTTAAGACAATAACTGTTTCTCCCATTTTGCGAAAGCACAGCATTATTCATAACTTTTTCTTCGATAGTGCAGTATTAATAGTACTGACATTAACATTTTTGCACTGAAGGCTAATTTAACGGTCTGCAGGGGCGGGGATATTTAACGTAAGTGCTAAAAGACGTAGTTAAGAAATGCCAAGCTGATTCAGAAAGTGGAGGGGTGATTGGTGGAAAAGATTTATGAAGAGATGAATTTGGTTCTGCCACAGACATCCACGTCAAATAAGTCTTACTCTTGCGTGAACTGAAGCTTATAAACACATCTTGCTATCAAGCGGCAAGATGTGTTTTTTGTACATATGCTGCAAGACGTGTTGATTGTATGTACGCTGCAAGACGTGTTGATTGTATGTATGCTGCAAGATGTGTTTATGGTATGTATGCTGCAAGACGTGTTGATTGTATGTACGCTGCAAGACGTGTTGATTGTATGTATGCTGCAAGATGTGTTGATTGTATGTATGCTGCAAGATGTGTTTATGGTATGTATGCTGCAAGATTTGTTTATCATACTTATGCTGCAAGATGTGTTTATTGTATGTATGCTGCAAGATTTGTTTATCATACTTATGCTGCAAGATGCGTTTATGGTATGTATGCTGCAAGATATGTTTATTGTATGTATGCTGCAAAATGTGTTTATTGTACCTATGCTGCAAGACGTGTTGATTGTATATACGCTGCAAGATGTGTTTATTGTATGTATGCTACAAGATTTGTTTACTGTACTTATGTTGCAAGATGTGTTTATTGTATGCATGCTGCAAGATTTGTTTATCATACTTATGCTGCAAGATGTGTTTATTGTATGTATGCTACAAGATATGTTTATTGTATGTATGCAACAAGACGTGTTTATTGTATGTATGCTGCAAGATATATTTATTGTATGTATGCTGTAAGATGTGTTTGTTTTATGTATGCTGCAAGATTTGTTTATTGTACTTATGCTGCAAGACGTGTTTATTATGTATGCTGTAAGATGTGTTTATTGTACATATGCTGCAAGATGCGTTTATGGTATATATGCTGCAAGATGTGTTTATGGTATGTATGCTGCAAGATATGTTTATTGTATGTGTGCAGCAAGACGTGTTTATTGTATGTATGCTGCAAAATGTGTTTATTGTACGTATGCTGCAAGACGTGTTGATTGTATGTACGCTGCAAAACGTGTTTATTGTATGTATGCTGCAAGATGTATTTAGTGTATGTACGCTGCAAGTGTATTTACGCTGCACATAAAAATAGCAAATTACACTCAGTTATATCTGTATGATATCTGCAAAATGATATCAAGATTTTTTATGAAAATAGAATAACAAATTAAACTATGGATGTAAAAATTGTAAAATTTTTGATTACAAGCAGGCTGACCCAACTAAAACAAATCGTTTCGAATAACTAATTCATTTTTTGTCTGCATATAGCAAAATCTCTTATTATTATGTCAGATGAATATATAAGCCAGCTAGGCAGTAGTTGTTTAAAAAAACTTTCTGTCACCTAACAAGCTATGTTTAAAATAAAGTACATAATACTTTCTAAGACTACTTACGGAATTAGCGTATGAAAATTTGACTAGTTTTTTCCCAATTCCATTTTAACTCACAAATCACAATTTGACCTGAAATTGAGCTAGGCTACGTACTAGGCTTAATTGGTATTTTACACCAAAACGGTGTCTCCACGTGCCTGTTCTGTGACCTCTACAGTCTGGGTAACAAAATTTGGATCTTTCGAAACATTCGCAACAGAATACTTTGTTGACGCAATTATGGAGAAAAATTGGCTGAAATATTCTACATTTGCTGCAAATTGGTGCAAGAATAATTTAAGGAAATACAATTTGCAGCTGCAAGACGGAGATTTTAAATTCGTACAGATCGTTGGCTGTTATGTAATGCAAGGTTTGCTTTCAAATGGAAAAGAGAAAATTCTTTGCTTGGGTTACTGCTATGTGGTGATAAAATATTTCGTTAAAAAATGTTCTTTTTTTTGTGGCCCATAACTCCAGACCTCTGCCACCCCACTCAAATTTACAAATGCAATTGCAAATAAAGTTACTATTCACAAAAGTGCAAATGCATTAAATGTACTTTATTAACGGCGCAAATGGGCGTCTAGGTTCGGGGAACCATTGTCAATGGTTTAAAAAGTAGGTCTATTACAATATGACAAACCCAACAGAAAAAATGGCTGAGTTAGTACTAAGGATTAAGATCTGCGTATGAACATTGTTTAATTAATCAGCAATGTGTAAAAAAATTACCCAAGACAACAAATCCTAGCAAGAATTTTGTTCCTGTTCCTTTGCGTTTTAGGCCTTGCACTGATTTTGTTATTACGAAGTATCATTATTATTATTAGTATTACTAAGTAGCAATTTGTCCTTACTTTTCTGGCATTCATAATTATACCTTAAACTAAACGACAGTCTGCTCCATCAATAAATTATATTGATTCGTTGAAATTGGATCCTTCATGCTAGTAAGCCTTTATACCAAGCAAAGAAACTGGACTGAAACTCGGCTGTTTCTACAATCTTTCAAAAATTCTTGCTACGAGTACACTATTTTCCTGATGTGGAGTTTAAAAACTAAAACTGCAAAGTAAATCGTTGCAGCAAGTGGTAAGTAACACCGCAAGTGATATTCGTTGAAATGTTTTTTATATTGTGGCCATGTACAAGGCTTAGAACCTATGCGAACAAGATTGTATGCCTAAGGTCATGACATTCGCTATTCCCTTTCTCAACTTAATTAATATTTACTGTAGCCAAGAATAATTATTATCCATATGTCCCTAGGTTAGAGGGGTTTGCGACGTAGATTGGGAAATGGTGACAACATACAACAAATACAGTGGCTTTTACACGGCAGTTTCAAGTGATTGCCACCAGGGAGCGCCATATTATTTTGTGGCAACGACTTTGACATTTCTGTAAACCCAAGTTAGTGGAGAGAGAGAGAGAGATTACAGCGTCGAAAATTTTTGTTACCTCAAATGAAATAATAAGTAATTGCTTTACATTGTACTGTAGCTATGAATGCCACAGACATGGATTAGTTTGAAAAAGGTGAAATCTTGAAACACACTTCTCGATCAGGTTCTTCAGTTTTTCTGAAAAACGTACAACTCGTACAACGTACAACAGTGCAAGTTATCATCCAGCACTTAAAACAAGAGCATGTTTAGTATGCTGATGATCTGTGTCTTCTGTACGACAGCTATTAGTTGTTCAAGCTTTGGTGTTCAAACCTGATTCAGGACAAGTCTGTTGTGCTGAGGTATGCAAGATGTACTAGTTATAGGCCTTAGAGAATTTTACAAGGCAACATTGTCTTCAGCTACTTCAACTAGCTGAGTTTCCTCTACGCCGCAATGGTTTTCTGTTTTCACTAGTTCATCATCTTGAGGCAATAGTTCTAAACGGAGCGTCTCTTCCTGGGATTTACCACTCGAGTTGATCGCATTAGGTTCACCGTCATGGACCTCTGTACGCAGGGAATTCTGTCGACCGTGTATAAGGGTCTGATGTGTCTCTGGTGAGTTACCATTGCAGTGGGTGGGTACGACACCACCATTAGAGCGGTTGTACTGAGCGGGATGCTTAAAGCAAGGCAGGACAGATTTGAACTCTTTACGAAAGTTTTCATTGAGCCAAGCGTAGAGAAAAGGGTTATAGCAGGTAGAGCTTGTTGATATCAAATGACAGATGCTGAATACAATCAGATACCACTCCTGGTAGAGTATGCGCGTGTTCACGTAGTCTGTTATGATGTGTAAAGAGTTAATGGGTAGCCAGCAGCAGGCAAATATCAAAACCATAGCAATAAGCATGCGGTTGGTGCGGCGTTTTCGTCTTACGTCCTGCGCGTCTCGCTCGCGATTACTCCGCGATCCGGCTCTTACCCGCACGCGTTCAGATAATTTCATGGAAACCATGGCGTAACAGAAGGTTATGATACACAAAGGAATGGCTAGCTGCATTATCATATTGGTTAACGTGTAGGAGCTTCTGTGTTTGTCTGTAGGCCAGGCTTCTTGACACATTTCATTCTCGTTGGACATAAAGACACCCATTGGTAAAGAGAGGCTGGTGCTGATGATCCAAATAACAAAAATGATAATTAGGCAAAGACTTATCTTCATCCTTGGCTTAAATGGGAAGCAAATGACGACAAATCTATCGATCGCTATAGCTGTAAGGGTGAGAGTAGAAACGTATACACTAGTTGCCTGCACTACAGGCACGAAATGACACAGAAAACCCCCAAAATACCACTCAGCACTCCACACAGTGAATGGCGTGAAGGGTACACACACTAGACACATAAGAGCATCCGAAGCTGCAAGATTGGTGATAAATATGTTTGTCACAGAGTGCATGAATGGATTCTTGATTACAACGTACGAAACAAGAAAATTACCACCTGTGCCAACGAAGAAAATGACTGCGTAACTTATGTAGAAAAGTACCTGTATGGATAGATCATCCACACCTATGTACTTGCTCACTGACGACGTAACGTTTCCCGTTGCATTATCCATGACGCGGTCGAGGATGTCTATACACTGATGCCGGATTTTTCTCTTTCGTTTTTCTCTAATACGTAGCGGAAGCGAAACCAAGTAGCAGTGTTTCCGTATAGCAATTAAATGCTTAGAAACCGGATAAATCTGAAGCCAGTTTAGTTGACATGGTAAAATGAACATTAAAGTACGTAGAATACATCACGTATCGTGCTTGCCAACAGTTAATTCGAAACGTGACCATTGGGAAGCGGGAAGGTAGATGTTTACGTTTCTGTCCTCCCGAGTTTCGCTGCTGCACCTGCCTTTTAATGGACAATTGTCGAATAATTGTCTAGTAGAATCCGACTGAATCCGGGATCAGGTGTCTTCTTGTGCTGATTCACAGTCTAGGATGAACATCCGCAAGCTAATTGCACTGAAGCCAGAGCTTAAACGTCTGAAATAAAACAAGAACTCCTGTAAAATAGGGTAATTTTATATCAAATTTGTGAAATTTCGTTGGTTTAGTACAACCTTGTTACTAAAATATTTTGCTTCGAGGCGTTTATTGTGAAGGATCCGTTGTGTTTATGGAAATCTCAGGTAGATCGCGAACCCAGAACACTAAATTCTTTTATACTTCAATAAGTCACGGCCATATTTATCTACCTTCATTAGTATGGCGTAATGGTCTTCTCATTTGGCATGCTGACAAAGGTTCGATTGGTTGAAGCAAACAGACCAAACGGAAAGCATTGTCACAACCACGTTGTAGCTTACAAAAACATAGATTTAATGACATTTGCAATGTAGACTACAATAACCCAATAAACATACGAATGAGACATTTTAGAATCAACAGGATTAATGTTTATTGTATTTATTAATAAGTGTATATTATATATACACACAATTGCACTATGGTAATGAAATATAAATAGTTAGTTAATGATAAACAGGTCATCCATGACACACATATTCTACACGTTTGCGTATATTTAATGGCTTCATTAGTGGTTTCTTTATTACAAAATCCCCAGTAGATATGTAAGCAAATGCATGGCAGTAATAACTGAACATTTTAGCTGACTTCCAGGTAAAGCATATCAATATTACAACAGTCCTTTGCAGCAACACTGCATTATTTATACTTTTACTGAGTTTCTTAGCCATCATAAACTGAGAAACTGAAAAACGCCATCTCAATGACAGAGCCAACACCACGGCTATGGTTAAAAATGTCATCTCCAATTCTAGCTGGTCACAGAGTGACTTTTCGTTTGAAAAAATAATCCATCATCAGGCTACAAATTAAAACAAAGTTATAAGTGGTAAGAAACGCAAGTGCAAATCGGTCTTCTTGGTGTTAATATAACTAAGAAAACTGAATTGTATTTCAGTTTCTTGCCACTTGTAACTTTATTTTCATTTGGATTATTTTATCAACCGAAACTTCAGTCGGGATATAACCAGCAAGAATAAAGGGTTTCAACCATACCGTGGTGTTCATTATGTTCCTAGCCATTATTGCAACACACAACTACAAACCGGCAATCTTACAAGGATCTTTTCGTCTTCATATTGTTTAAGTCTGATTTCGGTCTCGGGTATTTAATCAAGTTCATACTTCACATTCCTGCGTTCACATGAGACACGTGACCTTTTGCTTTTAGCTGTTCTGCAGCTAGACTTAAAGGAAGACAGGATGATTTTTCATATACAACCCCATTCCCATTTTCCAGTCCGATGAAAAGTAATTTTAACACGATTAATACTGCAAGAGCGTTTCTGATTAACGGCTGGCGAGCCCAACTATTGATGACATCACAAACGTACATAATTTTCAACAGCAAAAATATTCCACGAGCGTGTTGCACGTGTTTGCAAAATTGAAGTATACTGCTACTGTGAGATATTTAGTGTGTGTTGTACTAAAACTAGGCAAGTTTTAAGATAAAAATTCAAATTTCAAATTTACCGCTGTGCTCCAGCATGAGCTGTCGAACGTGTGCAGTTCATCACAAACGAACACATCTGAGCAGAGAGATACAGCACCTGTATTTTGTGCAGTGCGTTTCTGAAATACAGGCGCTAGTGCCCGTCTAACTAGAGAATGGCGAAATGCATGTAACGGCGAAGAACTAGTGGCGCGAGCGGGAAATGTGCTAATGTGTTTGTGTGCTAATAATTCTTTCACGTAATTCGTTTATGAAAAAATATGTTTCCTTTCAAAACTCTAAAGAGCAGTTCATTTTTACCTATACAGTGGCCGCCGCTTATTGTGGACACCTCGGGCCAGCAGTGTATGTCCATATTAAGCGGCTGTCCATATTAAGCGAAGTGACCCATGAAGACCCTTCCCCTTCATTAAAAAAGGCAAAAAACTGTCTGTATCAACTCGTCTCCTGTTTTATTGAAAAAAAGAAGTCAGACGAGTTTGTTTGGCAGGAAACTTTTCTCTCAACCTTGAACGGAAGGAAGTTATCACAGTTTCGAAGCTTTCAAGGCCACGGCAAACGGCGAACTGACTGATGCAATGACTCACACAGGCAGCAGAGCGGGAAGCTCTTTTCAATCACGCGCGCAGGCCGTGGTTGGCACGGCTGGTTCACGTTATATGACCTTACGTTATAGGTTCGCTGTCCATATTAAGCGGCGGTTGTCCATATTAACCGGCTGTCCACAATAACCGTGTCCATAATAAGCGGCGGCCACTGTATTTTAAGATTTAGTTCGGTTTTTCTTTAAAGAACGTCTCACTGCTTTTCACATTTCTGTCAGAATCGATAAATTTGGTCACCACTTTAGCTCACGTGCATATTTGCTTCTACCTTTGGGAGTAAGACCATTAGTGTGGCGTCTCTTTTAAGCTTCTCTTGTAAATAATAGCGTATGTACGTAACGTGGATTATAATATGACCGCTTATTTCACTTTGAGTTGACATAGTGTAGAATGTCATTGCAGATATCGTGTTCGCTGCAATATTGAATCAGAACATGGAAATTCGTATCAAGTGTCTCCACAAATAAATCTTCCTTTCCATAAGCTGTTCGTATTAGTTTGTCGGTGTAGGATGAGACTTTGTTAAACAAAACCATCGCTACTGCACCACACATTCGAGTCACAATGAAATAGATTTTCATTTCTGACAATAGTAAACAAAAAACCCCTGGCAAGTTAGTTCGTTGAGCACTAGCTCTTACATGAGTCAATTATATTTTAATTGTATTGTTATTCTTACTATTATATTATCAGCATCGTCAACGCCATCGTCAGATTCATCATGATCGTCTGCATCATCATCGTCGCCGTCATCGTTGCCGTCATCAGCATCATCGTCGTCGTCGTCGTCGTTGTCATCATCATCATCATCATCATCGTTGTCGTCGTCGTCGTCGTCGTCACCACCATCATCATCGTCATCATCTCTATTATTATTATTATTATCTTTACATGTCATTTCTATTTTGTCAATCATTGAAAATGAATTTACACACACGATCAATCAGTTTAAGTGAAGAGCTATAAAAACGTGCGCTGCTGAAGGCTCATCAGCTAATGCGTCCTAGGGTAAGTAAAATAATGAAAAGAAAGAACACACGAAAACAAATTAAAACATATTTACAACGTACGTAAAAGAAAATTATAAAACTATTATTGCTTTGGACGGGCGAATTTTGAACTTTCTTGTATGTTGTCGTGTTGGTGCAATGAACTTTCATGTTTGGCTAACTTTGAATGATTTTAAGTTGGACAGAATGTAGTTTATTTAGACAGCAATGGCAGAGAATCTCCGTGCAGAACGGCTTGTAAACTTCATCATATAATTGCTGCTGCAGCGTTGTAATTTGTTTTTCAATTACCTATCCAAATTTTCTACCGATAGTGTTTTTTTGTAAAAAACATTTATTCAAATATACAGAGTTCTCAATAAATCAGCAGCTGCTTAACTCAAAATTCCTCTGTATAGGTATTAAAAATTAATACTTACTCGCACCCACTCCAAAGACAATTAAATAAGAAACACTTGCAATTATACAAAAACATTACCTACTTTTACAAACAAGCATTGAAATAATAATAATATTAATAATAATAATAACAATAACAATAATAATAATAATAATAATAATAATAATAATAATAATAATAATAATAATAATAATAATAATAATAATAATAATAATAATAATAATAATAATAATAATAATAATAATAATAACAATAATAACAACAATAATAATAATAACAATAATAATAATAATAATAATAATAATAATAATAATAATAATAATAATAATAATAATAATAATAATAATATGAAATAACTGATGTCAAGCGGACAGATTATACAAGAACAATAAGAAGCTGATGAATAACCTATAAAAATGATACGACTAGCCACTCACTACTTGAATTAGATTGACTGATAATAATGACATAGTTTAAGAGAAAGTATTATAGTTATACTTTTATTATAGTGTAACAAACTATCATAGTTACAGTTTATTAACCCGCACAAGCTACTATAGTTAAATTTGCATTTTCGAAGACATAATATGCATCTGTATTTCAAAACAGAAGCAGATAATTTACGGAGTCAGAGATATCATTAGATCCACTTGTAGGAGATTGCACTTTTCACTAACGGAGCAATCATTAATATTTATGTAAAGTTAAAGAATGGAATCTATTCTTAGTAAGAAAATGTAGCGTACATTATTATATGCAACACATATCAACAAAAAATGTTCTGAAGTTTGACAATGTAGATTACATTTATTACATATGGGCGATATAAACATAAATTGCGCTTGTAAGGAGAAAAATTTAAAGTACAAGAAAACCCTCATCTTACATAAAAGCTCAAAATTCGTCTTGAAATTTTATACCACTTACATACTACCTTTTCGTATGCATGGCTTGCATCGGCCGTAACGCTGTATAAAACATGTAAATTTAGACTCCTGCGATGACCGTTAGACGCAGCCATTTTGATGGTAGGTCGTTTGAAACAAGTTTAGATAACATTCTGTAAAGTTTGAAAAAATAATCAGAGCATTCTTAGCGCAGACGTCGCTAACTAAGTAAGATTTAAAATTACTGTATCTTGTCAAAAAAGTTAAAAGTACGTTTTCAGTTAGTGAGCGGTGCACCCTGGAGGGTGAGCCAACGACATTTTACCAATTGGTGAAAACTTTTTAAATAATTAATAATTTTCTTTTCTAGTTGCACAAATCTTTCAAACATGTGAGCGAAATGTTAAGTAACATAGATTTGCATGGAAAGTTTTTTGGGTCATAATTTAACATTACCTTTTCTTCCTGTGTCGTAGTGACGTCATGTAATGGCGCCGTCGGAACAGTATTGTGGGAGATTTAAAATGAAAACAAACGAAAATTCCTTTCAACGCGAATACCGCATGTGTATAAAGTTGCTATAAAGTAATAAAATTTTTAAGGCGATTTTCCTGAAACCTACTTCAGGTACCCCATTTTCTTATCCTTTAAAACATTTGTGCCTAAGCGCAATCGGCATAATAAAACACTAGCGTGCCTACTTCCTGAAAAATAATATAGTTCAAATGGCGGATGAAACATTTAGCTAACTATGATAAGATTTGAAAAAAGAATTAAAACTACATAATTACGACTTCCGTACCAAAAAGTTATACAAAAAATTATCGGATTTATATGTGGCGAAAATGAGCTGTATTGAGCAATTAAAGCGAGTGCGCTTCGCACAAGAATAAACCATCATTAGTCATCAAAATATTGTTAATCACAGCCTCAATAAACGGAATTATAAATTGAAACACAGGTAGCGGAACGCAATAGAGCAGTACACTAGTAACAGAAAACACCTAAAAACGTGTCATTAATCACTGGCTAAATGCTATACCAAGTTTCACAACATTTGTTTAAAAACGATAAATAAGTCGGAGAAACAGAGAACAATTCAGGTTGCTATAAATTGTTATTTATGCGTTTTTAGTATATAGCACGTCAAGTCAGTTCAACAATTTCAAGTTCATAAACCTTATCAGGTGTCAGGAATTTATTTGCTCATAAATTAGGCTGCTTTGACATTGCAAAACCCTGTATTTGTGAAACTGGCAGATAATTCACTTTATCATGTCTTGCTTCACTTGCGTGGTGTGATGTTTGTCATGCATCTGTGTCGCCTCCTATTTTTTCATAACATGAACAAATAGAGATAATCTTGTAAAATTTAAATGCTTTACCTCTACGTGCTCAGCTAGGTTTTTAGTTTTTCATTAAAATATAATGATTTCATTAAAATAGCGTTTTGTAAGGAATAGATTTAATTCAGTACTAGTAGTACAAGCAGTAGTAGTAGTAGCAGTTGTAGTAGCAGTAGCAGTAGCGGTACCACCACCAGCAACAGCAGCAGCAGCAGCAACAGCAGCAGCAGCAGCAGCAGCAACAGCAGCAGCAGCAGTAGTAACAGTAGTGCGAGTAACAGCAGCAGCAACAGCAACAGTAGCAGTAGTAATAGCAGCAGCAGTAGTAGCACCACCAGCAGCAGTAGTAGTAGTAGTAGTAGCAGCAGCAGCAGCAACAGCAGCAGCATTAGCAGTAACAGCAGTAGTGGCAGTAGTAGTAGCAGTAGCAGTAGCAGTAGCAGCAGCAGCAGCAGCAGCAGCAGCAGCAGTAGCAACAGCAGTAGTAGTAGTACCACCAGCAGTAGCAGCAGTAGTAGTAGCAGTAGTAGCAGTAGCAGTAGCAGTAGTAGCAGTAGTAGCAGTAGCAGCAGCAGCAGCAGCAGCAGCAGCAGCAGCAGCAGTAGTAGTAGTACTACCACCACCAGCAGCAGCAGTAGCAGTAGCAACAGCAGTCGCAGTAGTAGTAGCAGTAGCAGCAGCAGCAGCAGTAGCAACAGCAGTAGTAGTAGTACCACCAGCAGTAGCAGCAGTAGTAGTAGCAGTAGTAGCAGTAGCAGTAGCAGTAGCAGTAGCAGTAGCAGTAGCAGTAGCAGTAGCAGTAGCAGTAGCAGTAGCAGCAGCAGCAGGAGCAGCAGCAGGAGCAGTAGCAGTAGCAGTAGCAGCAGCAGCAGCAGCAGCAAAAGCAGTAGTAGTAGCTGTAGCAGTAGCAATAGCAGCAGCAGCAGCAGCAGCAGCAGCAGCAGCAGCAGCAGCAGCCGCCGCCGCTAGAGCTGTGGTAATGCATAACAGAAACTGTAATCAAACAGCCATGTAACGGTACTAAAACGTGGAATATTAGGGCAAATTCACATGCAGGAATTTGTGAGGCAACGAAATAATCAAATGAGATGCTACCCAGCAACTGCCGTAGTTTTTAAAGAACAAGAAAACCCTCCACTTACATTAAGCTTAAAAAATTCTTCTCGAAATTTTATACCACTTACGTACTACCTTTTCGTATGCATGGCTTGCGTCGGCCGTAAGGCTGTATAAAACGTGTAAATTTAAACTCCGCGGTGACCGTTACGCGCGACCATTTTAATGGTAGGTCGCTTGAAACAAGTTTTGATAACATTAAGTAAAGTTTGAAGAAATAATCAGAGCATTCGTAGCATGCATGTTGCTAATTAAGTAAAATTTTAAATTACTGTATCTTGTCAATAAGATTAAAAATACGTATTTGGTTAATGAGTGGCGCACCCTCGAGGGTGAGTCAGCGACATTTTACCAATTGGCACGAACATTTTAAATTATTAGTCTAGTTAGATAAGTCTTTCCAACAGGTAAGTGAAATGCTCAGTAATATACATTTGCACCGAAAGTTTTTGGGACATAATTTAACATTGCCTTTTCTTCCCCAGATTTACGTGGCGCAGTGACGTCATGTAATGGCGCCGTCGGAACAGTATGAGGGAGATTTAAAATGAAAACAAACGAAAATTCATTTCGACGCGAACACGATATGTGCATAAAGTTGCTGTAAAGTAGTATAATTTTTTAAGGCGATTTTTCTGAAACCTACTTCATGTACCCCTTTTCTTGTCCTTAACTACATGCACTAAATTCAATAAACAGTAGGCGTCACAGTCGCCGCCATTAAATATCCAATTAATGAGCTTAAAAATGTTTATAAAAATTTTGTTTATTAGATTTTTAATAAGACCCTCGTCGTTTTAGCACTTTACGGCAAGGAGGTGATTTGTGCTAAAATAGTCACCTTAGCAGTGTGGCAGAATGACTCAAGCTTATGCACAATAGAACAGCAAGTGTTAGCATCATCATTCAAACCTTCAGAAAAATAATAAGAACAGAAAAGAGAAAGGCCGAGAGAAAGAGAAAGGGTACTGAAGAGGGAAAAGAGACGGGGAGGCAAAGGGAAGGAGAGAATAAACAAGAGAGAGAGAGGGGAGAGAGAGAGAGAGAGAAATAGTGACCAAATGAAAGGAAAAAAGCAAGAGAGAGACGAACAGAGTGAGAGAGAGAGAGAGAGAGAGAGAGAAAGATGGAAAGAAAGAAAGAGAGTGAGTGAGAGGCTTACAGTAAGTTTCTTCTGTTCTATATTGGTAGTAAAGAGTTTTAAGATGAAGCAATATCATTTGTCACAGATACTCACGATATCTTTACAAACAAGAGCTGAAAATGGAAATTAACCTAATGCATAATGCCCTAAAACGTGTCAAAGATATTCCTGTTATTATGAACGTGAGAATATTATAACCCGATATTACATTACCAAAGGTCTATTCTTGTGTACAAAGCCAAATCGATCATTCTCACTTTGCTCAATGCAACATTACAAGCTAGATCAATTGCTGCTACAAAAGAAACGAATATTGTATAATGGACTACATATCCTACACGTGTGTACTGCCCTTAAGACAAGCCACGGAATCAATGTTTGGGGTGTTGTCATCAACACATTCCAGCGGCACGCAAGATACTAAAGCTCTGTTGCGTTATTAGACATTGTAGAATCTGGAAAGGCCACCTTGGTCAACTCAACCTCAAGCCCCTATATAAATACGCACATTTTAATAACCAGTGAACACTCTGTCTTTTCTCACTTATTTCATTTCACAAATGCATCAGGACGAGAACAGGACATCATTATTACGATCTTCGCGGGCCCAAGGAGAGGGGTGTGAAGCCGGTACCATGAAGTTCCAGGGGGAACCATGAAGTCCCGGGGTCGTAAATATTAAAATTTTGTACGTCGGCATGACCAGTGTTCGTGTCCATCCGAAACAGATGCCCTACTTTGGTTATGCAACGGTAAAGTTAGAAACCCTAAATTTTGCAAAGTTGGACAATATTTTTATCGGATTCTCACCTACATTTAACATTACTTCATATGCAAAACAATTGAGACCTAGTACTGTAAAACATAGTCAGCTTTAACATGATCTCGCTAGTAGATCTGGCAAGGTTGAGTACTGAAGCTGAAAGTCAATACTGATGAGATTATTTTGCCTGTTTTGCAAGGTAAAAGGCAGAAAGCCACTTTATTTAGCAAAAAATGAACCTGGACTTATTATGGTTGACTGTGACTGTGAATGAATGATTTATAGAATAGTAGTTGATGCTGGTGGTTGTAGCTGCTTGCTGGTTATTGTTGTCTATTGTGTTGGTGGCTGTGGCTCGTGAAGATTTCGTGTGAAACAGCCACGATGGGTATGGCAAACTATCAAGAGTTTGTTTAGCAAACTGCACGTTTATTAAACATCAGCACAACCACTGTATCCATAAGAGGATAGCACTCCCCTTCCTCAATCCGTCTTAATGATTTCTTAATGTTCACATTTCAGTTACTAACAAAATAAAGATTATTGGACACGACTTATTGTATTATAATCTTCATGCCATTGTATAGGTGAGGGAGGGCCCGAAAATTTGGCTTCTTCCTCATTCACATAAAACGTCTCTCGGCGGCCCTGGGTCAAAGGCAAGAACTGCTAGCAATTTTATCCGTCTATGACTCCACCCGGGATCATTGGTGACAAACCTCAGTTAGCACTGCGAACTGCTAGAGTGGATGCAATGACCCCAAGTCGTTGGCTAAGAGTCCCATCACTACCGTGAACGATTATTTTCACTCGCCAAATTTCCAACCGCACATTTTGACAAACAAATTGCCAAGCACAGAGGCTTGGGTCGTCAAACATGCCACACATTTTGTTTGACATAGATATAAAGTTTCACAGTTTTTATAGTATGTCAGACAACAATAGTATCGCATTCCTTTATCCCCATCCAGTTTTAGGAATCCCCTTCCTCATCCTCCCACTCAGATTCTTGTTCTTATTTTGTTTGGAATTAATATTAACAAGTTAAACAGTTTATTATGATTTTGCCTTCAAAATTTGGAAACTCGACGTCGCATTATTTTTAGACAAGCTTTATAAGCACTTTGAAAACTGTTTAGGTTAAGAAAACTCTCCTCTCATGATCGAGGTCGTTATAATTCTGAACCCCAAAGAAATCCCGAATCCCTTTCCCGAATACTGAGTCCCGCCCCGAACACTGTTCCCGAATCTCTCGTCCCGTCTCGGCTCCGAAGCTAAAAAGCTTATAAATTTGAAAAAAAACGTTTGCATCACGTTTTTGAGATTTATCGAGAAAAACGAGACCTTTAGCGAGCTATTCAAAGCTTAAATTTTGTGAAAAAATATCATTTATTGGGATTTTATTAACTGTAGCTACATCGCGTGATGGCCAAGGTTCTAGTATTTTTGTTAAACGCATAAATATCTTTTCGCGACACATGCAAAGAACGTTTCAAGACACGGCCTGAGAGATTTTCATTAAAACGGCTACGTGAGATTTTTAATCTTGTACCAGAAATTTTGACCTCATTTTTCGGAAAGCGGAAATTAGTCGTTTTTAATTGTCATTGATTGCAAGTAAATGTTTCACAAGTCCAATGAAGATCATACAGACTGTTCCGTAGGTTCGCATTTACTATGAGAACTGAAAATGTCAGATTGCCTTTACGACCATTGTACACATGGGAGTCACATCAACCTCGAACAAAAAACATTTTATAGCGCGTAATTATGACTATTCCAATTCAAAGTCCATTAGTGACACTGCCTCGTAAATAATGTTAAAATTTTATTAGACCACACGAGGCGAGTTTTGTACTTCGAACAAGGCCGCAAGAAAAATCGTGATAAAGACCGATTCAAACTCAGACAAGTCCATTCAAAATTAAGCAGTGTGGCCCAGTCTAGCATTTCCGGTAGCTACTTATGACTCGGTCATTGTGGTCTGTGAACAGCATTCTATGACACTGGGTAGTCTAGTTATCATTACAATAATAAATGATAAATATATATTTACATGTATAATTTATAAAATTCATCATCGTAATCGTCATCATCATCGTCAATGCACATGACGTAGGTATATGTATGTGTGTGTGCGTACGTATATGTATATGTATAACTATATGTATACGTATATGTAACTACATTTATTATTGTTACATATAGTATACAAGTGTATATAAATAAATAAATAAATAAAAATACACGTCTTTACTTTTTTGTTTTTTTAGTTTAGTACGGTTAAGCTGTGACGCGTGCATGTTCGCTTAATTACCTTATGTATATTGTTTTTAAACAGTAATGAAAATTTTTGTTTTTCACATTGTCTTTTGCTTGCTATGCGCAATTTATGTACGAAATTAACTTATCATCGATTCACTTATTATCACAGCCAAACACTGGCAGTGTCAATCAGCTGTTTCTCTGTGCCATTGCAAAAGTCCTGCCACAGTACCATCGCGAGAAAAAAACGCATCCTTGGGGAAACAGCAAGCAAGCACAGTTGCACGTCAGCACAGTAAGCCTTTTCATAGTTCCAGCTATTGATGATGATCGTGAAAAGGTCAAAGGTTATGTGTACCAGACAACGCAGTTGTGTACACTTGATAACGCCTCGCAGCCCAAGCCATTGTATTAGTAACAGTTTTAACAGCTAGCTAGAACCTTATCTAGTTCATTTTTTCTTGTTTCCGAGCAAGATCCTGCTAGTAAATCACTCTACACACAGACTAATGCCTTCACTAATGGTAAAGTCCACGTAAAACAACTGAAGTCACTGAACTGACACGGCAGACGGCTTTGCTTTACACGCATGTCACGTGACGGTTGTAGTTAAGACGCGTTGCTATGGTACACGTAACTTTTGACCTACAGCAACTGCGCGTGCGCACAACGAAGCTTATTTCACGTGGTTTACACTTACAGCCATTTTATAAATCTGCTTGGTTATTATGATAAGAATCGAAGTGATTCGTCTATAATTCGCATAATTCGCAAGTAACAAGCTTTCCAAGAGGCTTTGCTAACTTTTCAAAGCAGCTTACACAATTTACAAAATTTGACGTCAACCGAGTTTGCAATTTATCTGCTAAAAGCTGAGAAAAACAAAAATGGGTTGCATAGAATTTCCGAATAACACAATATAGTTTTCTTAAAGGAGAGAAATAAGATAACATTGTCAGTAAACGACAAAGACAAAACGCGATGCGTTTTCACTATGGAGTCCTTGGTGATGAAACTGTATTATATTATTGTATTATTATTTTAAATTTATTTCATACTGTACTACGGGGCTGTGGTGAAATGAAGTGTAATACTGGCAGGGAATACAGTAGACTTCTCAGGTGTGCGTGTGAACGTGGCTTTATCTAGCACATAGACTCCTATTCTGACCTTGTGTTAGTAGGAGCCACTAATCAGGTGCACACCTGAGCTTATAAAAAGGGAAGGTCTGCTGTAGACCCTTGTCAGTGGTCGTGTCTTTCATTGCAGCTCTGTTCACATTTCACAGGGTTTGCCGCAAACTCCGTTCTTCTAGGTAAGCTGTTGTTCCTTATTGGGGGTGTAATATTTAGTAATAAATTGTCATAATATTGTAATAATATTTAGTAATAAATTGTCATTTCGACTCTATTATTCGGGTTCTGTTTTGGTTTGGTGTTGAAGGACTTAATTGGGACATGCCACACGGTGTGGGCCGCGGTGCCATCCGTCCTGCCTCCGTTAAAAGTGGACAGCAGTCTAATACTTTTAAAAGTACAAAACCTTGTACAAAATGAAAAAACACTCAACTATACAATAAAATTACGATATAAACAAATAAAATGCTTACACATACACAGCCAGACACAAAACATAAAAACACAAGACAGATCACTAAAAATACAATATATAGGGCATAAAATGGTAAAAGATTTTGATTTCATAATGCAAAACAGTTTGTACCAGTTCGTCCATATACTATATTATGATATGCAGAGTAAACATACAATTTATCAATTATATTATTAGGTAGTTCTGCCTGCCCATATATAGAGGATCCTGTTATCTTTCGTGTAATAACAAAATAGTTAGGAATATTAAAATTTACAATTCTTTTTACTTATGCTGCATCTTCACAAAATGTTGAAGCGCCTGGGAAATGCGTTACTGTGAGCCACCTTTAAGAAAGTGGAATTGTGTTGGAAAAAGTTGCACCACAGGACGCATGCGTAAAGTTGATTATGAAATCAAACATCATTATTTTCGTCTTTAAACAACATTTAGAGAAATATGAAGAGAAATATTTAGAAAAAGCATAGAGAAATATCCACCGCTTGAGCACAGTTGTCAACTCTTGTTTTTATATTTTCGCAAATTTTATTTTTATTTTTATTTATTTTTTACTTAAACCTATTCTAAATGAGGAACTTACTAAACATCACCCACCGTTCCATCAGCAGATACGAGTTTCTATAAGTTTCCATTAACCTAAAGTGGTGTTTATGTATCATCTGGAATACGGATGTGTTTTTTTTTGGGGGGGGGGTGCAGAATAGATAAAATCGGTTTATAATATTGTTTTCAATGCACCAGTTTATCACACCTGCGTTATGCGTTATTGTTTCCTGCAGCTATTTCCTATTTACTACCCCTTTTTCAAGTACGACAAAAAGTATACATTCTAAGACTGTTAATACAGTAAACGTGTTTTCGATAATTAAATAATAGAATAAAAACTTAATTAACGGCGGGCGAGCCCAAATATCGATGACATCACAAACTAACATAATTTTCAACAATAAAAATATTCCACGAGCGTGTCGCACGCGTTTGTGAAAGCGAAAATTGAAGTACTGTGCTACTGTAAGATATTCAGTGTGTTGTACCAGAGCTAGGCAAGTTTTAAGATAAAAATTCAAATTTCAAATTACCGCACTGTGCTCACGCATGACCTGGCGAACGTGTGTAGTTCGTCACAAACTAACATTTCTGAACTGAGAGGTACAGCACCTGTTTTTGTGCAATGCGTTTCCGAAACACAGGCGTTTGTGCCCATCTAACTAGCGAATGGCGAAATGCATGTAACAGCGAAGAACTAGTGTCGTGAACGTGAAATTGCGTTTGTGTGGTAATAATTCTTTCACGTTAGTCATTTTCGAAAAAATGTATGTTTCATTTCAGTATATTAAAGAATGGCTGTTTTGACTTGCAGTTTAACGTTGGGGCCGGTTTTGCTTTAAGATTTTTACATTATTACTCATTCGCCATTGTTAAGTCTTTCTTTCTCTTTCTTTTCCTCTCTGTTCTCCTTATTCTTGTTGTTTCTTATTTTAGTATCAATAAGAGGATTTTAAAAAAGTTTCAGTCATGAAATGTTAATGAGAAACGTCAAGCAAGAATAAACGGCAAAGCGCAACTTTTGATTATTAATAAGAATTACGCGATAAAACTTGCAATATTGGATTTCTTTAACAGCGCCAAATATAATCATTGAAGCAATAAATCTTCAGCTATTAATCAAGGATGTTAGCAGCTACTGAATAAATACCTTTAACAATATAATATATACTTGTAGTGTAGTGTAGTGTAATATATATAATTTAACAAACAAGTCACTTTGTGAAAACAACTGAACACTATATTACATATCTGCACAGAACTGAAACACGTTTATTACACTAAATACACATGAGTAAAATACACAAGTAAAATGAAGATCACGACTGCTGCACTGCACTGAGAGTCAGACAGTGTGTAGCACGACTGCACTGCACTGAGAACGTGACAGAGAGTCACATAAGTAGATCGACTGCACGTCACTGAGAGCGTGACAGAGAGACAGTGGCTGGAAGTGAAATCCAGCCAGTATATATAGGTAGAGAACTATGCAAAAACTTGGCTTCACATATCCCATTACAGTAAAAATAGGGGAGATCCAGTGAGTTTGCATATTCATTGGACCGAGCAATTGTACTAGGGGTGAGTTTAACTAGTAAAATGTTAAAGTGATTAGTCAATAGAGGGCAGCACCTAAAATATATAGTTACAACTTTCACACACTTAATGTAAACAAGTCTAGGGGTAATTCAAAACAGGAGTTTCAGAATTTCAGAAACATTACACTGTTGCTGTGTGTGGTATGTGTTATTGAAAAATGAGTGGCAGGCTGGGTCATTCTGCGTCCAGTGGCCACTAATAGATACAGACCAGAGACTAAACTGTCGGTTAAAGCATGATCCATCGCCTTAAAAGACCGGGCCCAATCTTAAACTGTAGGTCAAAACAATGTGCTATTTAAAATATTGAAAGGAATCATACTATTTTTTTACAAAAAAATGACATCACTTAAAAGAATTATTACCACAGAAATTTAATTTCGATTTCCCTCGGCCAGTTCTTCACTGTTACATTTCGCCATTCGTTAGTTAGATGGACATTACCGCCTGCATTTCGGAAACGCATTGCAAAAAACGGGTGCTGTACTTGTTACTTCAGATGTGTTCGTTTGTGGGCGTAGCCCACACGACCGGGAGCTCACACGTGAGCACAGTAGTAAATTTGAAACTTGATTTTTTATCTTAAAATCGAGTTTTTGCATATCACACTGAATATTGTACAGTAGCACTGTACTTTGATTTTCGCGTTTGCCAACACGTGCAACACACACATGGAATATTTTTGCTGTTGAAACGTCGTCACTGGTTGGACTCCCGCGCCGCCAATTGAGTTTTTAACCTATTATTTAATTGTCAGTACCGTTTTAACATCATTATAGATGTTAAAACGTATATTTTACTGCAGTTCAAAACGGGTTAGGATATGAAAAATCGTCCTGTTTTGTTTTAAGCAAAAGCTACACGACTCTATAATAGAGTCTGCTGCTTTATTTGCGCGTTCTACATTAAATGCTAACGCACGTAGATAATACGCGCTTAATCGCCTTTTAAAAGTACGAATGCCCTACAGATTTTAACTGAACTAAGCTTACTAAATACTAGACTAGTGACGACACCTGACATATATTTACTATTTTGGTTATTATAGCTAGTTATATGGCTTTACACTAGATGTTTTGCAACATTTGAGAAACCATTAAAACGAAACAGATACCATAATTATACAATATACGACACTATACAATCAATATAATGATTATATAAGACCGAACTATGATCAGAAAAGTTTTATCACGAGCTTCGGTTCCAGCAATCATTTCTCTTATTGTTTTAAGAGAATCAGGGTCCCTCTTGTGAGGTGGTCTGTATTACTGGCTTGTGACTCGCATAATGTGATATATTTATTCGAAAAAAAGGTACAGGAAAAATGGTGCAAATAGAAGAACAGGAAAAAGTGTCACACTAAATAAACTATGAGGTTAGAATTTGGAAGAGGAGGGAAAATTTTGCCAAAAGAATGCGCTTTGTTAATTTTTCGCAAAAGTTAGGTTATAACACCTTGTACAAAAATTGCTTTCGTTGGGCACTGCATGGAGGTCTCGGAAGGAATTTATAGCTCATTTAGAAAGAGGAGGAACTTGACTATAAAACAGGATGAATACCTCCGTCAGGACGAATGACTACGAGTTAGTTCAATGTTACCTTTATAAGATATCTTTAGCATGTAAGAACGGTATATCTACCAGTCTATTTAATCACTTTCAAAAAGGTCAAAACATTGCAGACAAAGACTAAGTAGAATATTCGTGGATTGTTTAAATTCTATGAAAAAAATATTTGTGGATTATTTCGCTAGTCTGCGTAGATATATTTTTGTACGTTTGTCTGTTCATCTTTGCTTTATATTTTTTACTATAAAAAACAGACTGGTGTAGAATTGTTCGGCTTTGGTGGAGACTTGCTTACTGCTGAGTGCGTTTTAGTTATATACGTGCCATTTTTTCCTTAGGCCATTTAACAGTCACATTTTTACCTGTGCCATTTTTTCTGTGCCGTTTTTACCTGTGCCATTTTCCTATCCCATGTTATCCTGTGCCATTTTTTTCCTGTGCCATTTTTTCCTATGTCATTCTTTCCTGCGCCATTTTTACCTGTGCTATTTTTTCCGGTGCCGTTTTAACCTGTGCGATTTTACTGTCACACTTTTAGCTTCGCCATTTTACCTACATTCATTTCACGTAATTTCCTGGCAGTGTACAATATTGAAATCTCGTGCCCGCTAACAATACCGGCTGCTTCTAGAATGCATAATGATACTTTCATTTATTTCCATATGTCCATAAAAGCTACAATAAAAAGCCATTTCTTCAAGCTTCCTCGGATTTCAGCAGAAACTCGACGTCTTTATTAAAGTTACTTCAGGCTCCAGTCGAAGAGAATCAAATAATAAGGCCATTCGAAAACACAATTGCAGCTTTTTGAAATCACGCAGGTAGTTTCTGGTTTTACTGTTTTCGTAAATGAGTTTTTTTTGTAATTTGTGCCTGTGAAAGTAAATATTCGCTGTTTTATGAAGTGTTTGTTGCAAGCTATAATGAAGTCGTGTCGAAATACTATTAAACTGCACAATTTGCATCCGAATCTGTCACGTTATCATACTGCCACTGCAATTACAGTTTGGCTTAAGCGAAAATGAATTTAAGCCTATGGCTGCATTTTATCAAAAATATCCATTATTGTCAACAGTTTGATGGGCTTGAACGAAACTCTTAAAAATACTGAATATCTTTAATGAAATGTTAGTCTGTGTTGTGATCGGTTTTCCGAATCATACATTTTTCATACAAAATTTAATTCTAAGTTCACAAACCAGGAGCGTGTGTGTTGTTTATTTTATCTATTTTACAGCAACTCGGTTCAATTTTAAGTTTATCTCACCCCATGAACTCGGTTCTTCCACAATAAAGATAGTTGTTGAATTAAATCTCATTTTCATGCCAAGTTTTGATAAAAAGTTTTCTTGTAAGGCATAAAAATGAGATGTCTCCACCATCTTTGATGTAAAGCTATAGAGCCATATAATAAGCAAGATTTACATGCATAGTATATAGCAGTGAGAGTAGAATAAATAAGATGACTGATAACCTTTTATACACGCCTGCCTCCAGGGTATATCAGACTTCACTGTCTCTATTTGTGAAGGCTGTAGGGTCTAAAGAACAGAACTGTTCAGTCGTCTGACTCTGACACACTCGAGGTTAAAGTATGGCAACACCAAGTGAAATCTGGGAGGTGAGACCGGGACATGTAGGAGTTATAAGGGGCTGAAAAGTGTCTACTCAGGGCTTGTTTATTCTTTCTATCTTAGTTTGCTATGTGTGACATATAGGCTTGTGTTAAATTGTTCAACTTTGTGTATTATAAGCTAACTCTTAGTGTTAGATTGCTTACAGTGAATTAATTCACGATCTAGTGTATACAGAAGTTAAGTATACTTTGTAAATACTTATGTATCTATGGTTGTGTTTACTCACTTTGTTTAGTATGATGTATATTAACACCATGTTTTTGTTTACTATTATATATATATTTCAATCGGTTGCTGGGATTTAGTTCATCACAATATAATATTTTGTAACATTCTACTTACAAGAATGGACTAATTGTGATAAATGTGATTAGACAACAACATGTCAGAAATAGAGCTAAGATGAAATTAAGTTTTTATATAGGAAAAACTGTTAACAGTTCTAGTCATGACATATGCGGCCATGGCATATGAGTTTAACAGGGATTTTTGGCAAGCTATAAATTTTGGAAAATGTGCAAAGAATTTGTAGATTTTGTATTTAAAATCAAAATGATAAAGAACTATAAGTTGGAAGATTGTTAAATAAGATTTTAATGACCAGAAAATCATCATTGTTTAGCTCTTGTATAAGTAACTATGGTTTAAAAACAGTAGTTATCATTATCGTAAACCTTTTGGAAGGAGAATTTATGTACATTGAAGTTATACATACTATTAACATAGAATGTTGTTAAATGCATTTAAATTCAATAGTTATTTTATGCAAACAGAAAGCGCTTGTCCATTCCTTCGCTTTTGGTTTTGTTTAACTAAAACGGTCACGTATGCAAATATTAAATAACCTAAATAACCGGAATGCAAACAAATCTAATAGGGTCCCTGACGTTTCGTTGTTGGGAAACCCACAACAACCCATTATTGAAACAGAACACTAATTTTCAAGAGGGCTAGTTCGAACAAATATTCAAATGATGCAAAACCTATCTTGCGAGATCAAAGGACAGACAACTACCGTTACACAAGAACTTAATTAAAATTTCCCATTTTCTGCTGAAGGTGGCGACACCATCACTTACCACACCAATAACACTTTAAAGGGAAGCTACACGATAATGTGCAACTAATCTTTCGCTATGAAGGTTAGTATTATAATTATTATGTTATACATGTAGTTGCAAGTTTAAGATCATAAGTTTGATGTTGTCTCTTAAATGTATCGAATGTAAAAACAAGTAGGAATATTTAAATACCGGTAACAAAACTCCTAAACAAATTCCGTCAAAATGTCTAATTGTAACGCGGCTGCAGTGTATGAAGCAACGGGTCTAAAGGACCGTTTAGACGATCAGTTCTTTTCATCAAGCTTGTTTGTCAGTAGTAGTTTCACTGTTTAAAGACTGGTCGTGTAAATGGACCATAACAACTCATATGCAGTGTTTTTCTTTGATCTGTGGGTGGAGCTTTAATAATCGCTCCATTAGGCGCTCTCACGACACAGTGTTTCGTTTTAGCAACGTATAAGCCGCAAAGCGTTATTGACAAGGAAGAAAATTCTTTTTATTTACTTAATTCTTACAATTACACATAATTTACCTACGCTACCTTACTTAATCCATACATTACCTTTACACCTGCATCAACATTTTTTACACGTACATACGTTAAAATCGAAAATTGTTCATTTTCTTACAATTTAACGTTACCTCATCGCTTTCCTCAGTTCTGCTTGAAAAGCTTTGCTTTGTCTTCTGTCATGGGTTTTTTGTTACGTCTGGATGCATTTGACAGTCTTCTTATCAATGAAGTTTCAACAGCTTGCGTTTCACACTGAACTGTAAGTGAAAACTACAACACTTCTGCTTACTTTAAAAGCTATTTATGTAACCTCCGTCAAACCTTGGTGACACTTTATATCTTCACTTCCTTGAATGCGTCAAGAAGCCGTATAAAACAAGTAAAACTTTTCTCTTTTCTCTGCCAGACTATTTCATTTTTATAAGCGTTATACATCGTGTAGCTACTGCATGAAAGTTTCGGTTTATCTTTGAATGGTGAAATATTTTTTCGTTTTCTTTGGAATAACAATAGTAAGAAACGGAAACAGAACTTGGAAGCATCCGCCTGTCACTATAACAAACAATAAACAACATTTCTCTCTTCCTATTTACCTGGGCCGAGAATAGCACTTTAGGAAATTTCTCAGTTCGGTGATGAACATGCTGTGGAAGTTGTAATTGTATATTTTTAGGTGCTGCCATCTATGAACTAATCCTTTTACATTTTACTAGCTAAACTCACCCCCAGTATAATTGTACGGTATGCATTCACTGGATCTCTCCCTATTTTACAGTAATGGTTTTTCTGAATACCTATATATACTGACTGGATTTACTTTCTAGTCACTGTCTAACTCTCAGTGATCAGTGCAGGACACTCTTGTTCTCAGTGATCAGTGTAGCAGTCATTCTACATATGTGTATGTAGTCTAATAAGCACTTTTCAGTTTTGTGCAAATATGTAGTATAGTGTTTATTATTTTTCTACAAAGTGATTCATCTACAACCTCAAACATGACTTTCACACATGCAGAAGTAGCATTCACTTGAACTAAGTAGCGCTGATATAACTTACTAAATTTTGCCTTGTTTGGAAGAAACAAGTTCACTGTGCAGTATGCATATTTATATTTCTGGAAAATACGCAGTGATTTCAGGCTTCGCAGGCACAAAGCCAACATGGTACATTGATAGCAATAATAATGTGAAAGTGAATAGGACAAACTTGATCTTGACAGTGACATGAACGTAGATGGAACACGGAAGCTTACACATTCACGTAAATAGCATTATACAGCTTTATACCTTTGTTGGGTTGAGACCATTTCAGTAGAACATGCTGTACTAAAGGTATAGCTCAGTGATAGCGCACTCGCTTCCCACCCGGGAGGTCACGGGTTCTCGACCGAGTAATACCAAAAATTAATTTATGCCGAACCCAGCAAGTAATGACGTCACAAATGAACATAAATGAACAGCACAAACATTCCATGAGCGTGTTGCAGGTATTTGTGGAAGTAAAAATTGAAGTACTGTGTCACTGTACCACATTCAGCGTGATATACAAAAAGTTGTTAAATTTTCAGTTTAAAATTTAAATTTTAAGTTTACCCCCTGCTCAGACGAAACAACTTGAACGTGTGCACAACGTCACAATTGAACACCTCTGAATCAAGAGGTACAACACACGACCTGTTTTCGTGCAACGTATTTCTCTGAAGCAGGTGCTAGTGCCCATCTAACTAGCGAATGACAAAATACAGGAAACAGCGAAAAACTAGTGGCGGGAACGCGAAGCTACGTTTCTGTGCTAATAATTCTTTCACGCAAGTCCTACTTGACAAAATAGTATACTCCGTTTAAACACTTTATAGGGTAGAATGTTTTGAGCTATAGTTTAAGATTGGGTCCGGTTTTCCATTAAAGATCAAAGAAAAAACACACGGCAAGTATTGATGCAGAAAAACAGCATTCAGTTTTTCGGCAAAAATGATGCAACACGATGATAAAAAATATTATTGACTAAACTCCAACAAGAAAATGAACAAAATGTCGAATGGGGTAAACTTGCTGCCAGGTGATAAGTTTGATCCACTTAATTTTACAGTCTGCAGTGACAGGCTTTCCAGTTCGTGCAGAGCAGAACTACCGGGTAGATAGAGACTGACGTCTGCATAAAAATGCCAAACCGGATTCGCTTGTAAAGGATATGATATCAAAGGGAATACAAGCCGAAACACTAAAAGCTATTTTTCACGCCAGGATTATAAAAAAAATTCCTGTGTGTGATTACACAGGAAGACAGAAACATACGATTACGAAGTACAAGGTGACGAAAGAATCATAAAATAAATGTAAGGTAACGGAGTTTATGAACTTCCAGCTAATATTCAGGTTGAATTATCCCATCCTGTTGAATATAGATTGAAGAGTATAATTCCGCAAATGAAAAATGAGTATGGATACGAACTCATATGTTCGAACGATTAGTCATTGTTATGTGTGTAGTAAAAATGATACAAATTGATTTCTTATTGTAAATTAAAAAAATAGCTTTGATACTTTTTATAAGGTTTAAATATGGAAATTGCATTTAAAATGAAACAGTAATTATTGTTGATATTCATTTCAATAAGTTCACTTAATTTTGGTTTTATTTTGTAATGATGGTATCCACGGTATCGGCTAAAGCCTTAGTGGCAGTCTCCTCGACTAGGCTTTTTGAAATTAATGTGCTATTGTAATGAAAATCGGAATAAACGATAAATGAATGAATGAATAGATGAATGGATGGACGAATGAATGAATGAATGAATGAATGAATGAATGAATGAATGAATGAATGAATGAGTTACAAAACGGTTTCTCTGCTGCAAAACACCAACCGGGTCTGCCATAACGACGCTCATCGCAGGGATTTTTCACTTGTTTGACGCTGCAGGTCATGTAGCTGAGCAAGTGTTGAACTGCATGCGATATACACAAAACATTAACGTACCAGTAAGAGATAAAATAAAGTAGACACACTACATGAGCGCTGAGTATTGGTGTTCTCATTGAAATTAAGCCTTCAAACAAACAGCCACCCACCCACCCCCATCCCCACCCCCTCGTAACACCGAGTAGTACTGAATGTCGTTGATCTTACATGCACTGCAATTCGCGGATTTCAAGGTGAAAAAGGTGGCATCGATATACTGCGCATTAATTACTGACATGAAACTTGCCTATAATTCCCCATTACTTCCTCGTCAAAAAGCATAATCTGACAATGACACCTTCGCCAGATGACGCGAATTTATCCAACAAGCTATTTCTGGATAATCACCGTCGGCGCTTGTTGGGAGTTGTAATTTGTGGAATTATTCTGTTGCTTCATGGCCTTTATATGGAAAGCTGCACAAGTGTAAAACTAGGACATTTGCCTCATTAGCTAATTATTGTACTTTTAGACGGAAAAGAAAGCACAGGTTTTGGGTACACAACATTTGCAGGGGAGAGAACAATATGGCAGCTATCAGCATTTAATGAAAAAGCTGCAGTTAGATGCCCAATACACAACTACATGCTTCTTCCACCTTTCAAAAACTCAAATAGAAAAAATATTATTGTTTGTAGATCCCAAACTGACCAAAACTCCCCTAACAAGAATTTTCACAAGCTAAACGGCAAAAATTCTCACCGGAAATTTGAAAACTCGCTATAATCACCTAGGCAACGGCGGTTTCTCGTCTGCGTATTGCTGCGTAATGCGTATTCGGACAATAGCAATCACGTTCGAATGAATACGGATCCTGCATCACGGATTACGCTTCACGTACACATGGAAGCACTTCTATATGTTTACATACAAAACTGTTGTATACGCATTACGGATCACGCATCACGGATTACGCATTACGTACACATGGAAACACTTCTATATGTTTAAATACAAAAGTGTTGTATACGCATTACAGATCGCGCGACACACATCACTCATTAACGTACACATGGAGTCGTACCTTAATTCGTAATGTGACGTCAAGTCAAATCGAATGACGTCAATCTTCACTTCACGGACGATGTGAACGCTGATGTTACGTCATGTCAAGACATAGATCATACAAAGGTAAACCGGTCAAAAATAGAAGAATATAATATTGCAAGAGATGGTAATCAGGCATGGGAAGCGTGCAAATATTGGGCACTCTTCTAAACACTGATGGTGATATTAAGAATAGAACACAGCAAGCAATGCATGCTTTACTTCAACGTAATAATGCATTCGCTAATAAGAAATTAAGTCTTAACACAAGTATTCGATATTTCAACGCATACGTTACGATCATATTTACGTACAACAGCGACACATGCTGTTTAACGATTACTCAAGAAAAGCAGATTGACACGTTTCATCGAATTCTCCTAAGGAAAGTTCTAATGACAAAATATGGACGTTTATAATCAAAAATGAAGATACAAACCACTTTTTTTCACAATCAAATTCTTTAACAATTTCGGTTCTTCAAAAGCTCACTAATTTAGTTTTAATTTTTAATCAGAACTTTCAAATAGATACGCATCTTACACACGCATCATCCAATAAAATATTCTACAGAATCTTCATTTTAATCTGTTTAATCTTGATATTCTGATGTGGTGTACAGGATAAAATCCTCTTTTAATAGATTAATAAAAGCTACTAATAACAGAATTTCACTTCGTTGCATGTGTACATGATGCGTTTATTAATTATGACACAATTATTCTTTAAAGTATTAATAATTCTCTTCATTTTTCTGCATCAACTAATTGACGTTCAAATAATGAGTGCTCAGGCGTTTGAAATGCGTCACTACATGAACAAGTTGGAACAAGTGAACGACCAATACGATTCAAAATAATTAAAATTACCCCGCCTGATAAAAAAAACTGCAACCCAGTGACTCTAACTGTCTGCTTTTGCCAATGCCAGGGGACTTAACCAGACTTGTGTTGTAATATTAACTCAGATGGATTTCTGTCTCGCTTTAACCTAAAAACCTATCCAACTTATTTTTACAATAGCGAAATATTTCACTCGTGACTTCGTTAATATTGTTCCGGGGTTCGACCCGGTAGATAGCCTTACGGCCCTCCATTGGTGATGCGGGTAAGCGCTGCATAACGGACACTTCAGAAATTTAAAAAAAGAAACAACAAAACCAAAACTTAGAATTCAAAAGGGACGGCTGAGAAGAACAACACAATAGGAAAAAAAGAAAACCTGATGACAATGCTTCAAACCTTACGGGACCCACGACACTCGACAGGCAGACAGGAGATGTGCATTCCACGACAACCAGAAGACAACTGACGATGTCACCTGTTCGTTCTTTCCACAGGAAACCACTGCCCAACCAGTCGCAGGTAATGTTATGGGCTTCCTAGTTTAAAGTGGGGATCATAACATTACCTGTAAGTTGGCTGGCCTGGTGCCTATGAATAGAACTGTATAATGCACTGTTCCCTGTTCAGCTCAATATGTAAGTTCCTGATATTAAAATCTTTTGTGAATTTCAAGTACTCTGTAGTGGCAGCTACGTGTTGTGTCACGAAGTGCTTACAGGTAACGCTGTTTACTTGTTTACCGCTATTATTAACCATTTTCCATCTAACTAAGTCACTTTGTTGACACCTGATCATTTTAGAGAGAAATTTTACTGCAATACCTTGGTACTGGAATTGCTTTGCGGCCTTCGCTTGTTGTCGGCTTTGGCCACCTTGTGGTGATTTTTGGCCTAATCACGTGATCAATTTGATCTGGGTCAGAGGCCTACTTTGAAGTGAAGACGCGTCATAAGTTGATAAGATATTGCCGTTATCTGTTACAATTGCTTATGATTTGGGGCTAATAGCGTACGTATATACTCTAATTACTTTATAAAGTTTAAATTTACTTTAAGATAACAGCTAGGTATTAATTAATACGACAGTACAGTGTAGAACTCTTAATTATGTAAAATTGACTTTCGGCTAGTGATATTCTTTTGTTATTTGTTTATTTGTTATTTTTTGACATTAATTTCTTATGTTTAGATGGAATGATATGTTTGGCAAATAAAGAGCGAAGAAAGAGCAAAATTTAATCGAGCTTCAAATTTGGTTTTGAAAGCTCAAACAACCTTTGAATTGCAGGTCCAAAAGAGCAAGTTCACAAATCTACTCAAGTTTTTCCTTAGAGAGATGCACGCTAGTTGCAGTTTTCATAAAGTCGTAAACTATATCCTCAAAAAAATGCACAGTTGCCAGTCATCCAGCAAACTGAGGGATGCATAATAATCATAAATAACAAAGCTTTATACAAAGTAATCACATTATAAAAACTTAGCCACTTAAAAGTTACAGTCAAAACAACATTTCTTTCTAATTCAAAGTCAACTTTTCCATGCCTTATCTTCTACAATTTCCAAGTACTGCTTAAAATCTAACTTGCTGTCTATTGTAACTCCCAGGAATTTACGTTTGCCTACATAGTTAACCTAATTAATTCCAATTTTAAGCTAGCCCGGTTGGGTTAAGCATAGTTCACCCATCCCAAAACGTATAACTTCGGTTTTGCGTATTTGTTTGTACTTGTGTACTTCCCAACTAGATTTATATATATATATATATATAGTGCCAACGGGGACTACTTTGGGTAATTTAAATTATTGTATTTTGTTGGAATTTTTGGTTACCAATGGAGCTACAATTACCTATAAATAATAATAATAATAGTAATATATGACGTATCATTCCACTTTGATACAGCCTTGCTGAGTTATATAATAGACCTGGGTCACTGGAGCGGTTAGTACACCTAGGTGTTTGACGTGACAAAATCTGCATTAAGAGATCTAAAGACAGTATAAACTGTGAATTGAACCTGTCCCAGTTACCCATTTTGTCTTACTTGTCTGACGGTGATTTAGCCCACGAAAGCACTTTGTCTTTGCAACAATAATTGCAAACTGTGTGCCATCCAAAGCTGCTACCGTAGGAAGAAAAACAAACTCCTCAGGCAAATCAATAAATTAATTATTTTACTTGTAAAACAAATCTGTGTGTTACCCTTTTAAATATGGTAAGTATTTTTATATAATTGTCTAGGCAAATATTTGACAGGCAAACGAGTGGGGAATTGCAGTCGTGTTATGTCACTAATGTATGTTATGCAGCTATACTAAGATGATTTAAAGGTTTTATTTTGATTGTATGTTTATAAATGTCATCACCATCATTTTTAATGCAAAAGTATTGCTTTTCTTTACAGCAAATGGGTTAAAATGCACCCTGGGTCAAGTACCAGCAATGAAAGAATTTCGTCGTTTTATTTCACTGTTTACAGAAACGTGAATTACGTATAAACTGCACGGCTGAGCTGAATTATTGCAGTGTTTGTACTAAAGTTTTATGCATTGCTCAACTTACATTTTAACGGTAAGACTCGGAGTGCTACGAGCTTTGCCCAAGTTTTACATTGCAAGGAAACGGATATATTAAGCTGGTGGAACGGCTTAACTCACAGTACATTTAGTTCAGCAAACTGTTTTATAGAAACTGCTGGTAGACTTGTATAATATTGGATACATAACACAAAAACATCTGTTTGCACGACATACCAAACATGCAAGTCTTTCGGTGGAAGATCCAACGTTTGCGTACATCTGGCATCGTATTAGTCTTATTAATTTTCTTTACTACATGGAAATTCCTTGAAACTGACAACGAATTAAACATTGCCAATGAAAAATCCTCGGGTTCAAGTGAACCAGACGTGGAGGCGCTGGTGATGCACTCACTTTCGACTACACAAAAATTTCCAGATGCACAAGACCGTCCATTCCACTTAGAAGTAGTTGTATTAACCTACAACAGACCTTTGTCTCTGCAGAGGTTACTACACTCTTTGACTACTGCAGCGTATGACGGGGACAAAGTACGATTGAAAATCTGTGTTGATAGATCTAAGAAAAAGGAATGGGGTGTATCAAAAGAAACTGTCTCAGTTGCCAATTCGTTCGCATGGCCTTACGGTGACAAGGAAGTGGTTGTCCACGAGCAACACTGGGGAATGCACAACCAGTGGTTTAACTGCTGGATACCAACAGAGGTACCTGAAGAGTATGGTCTCATTCTAGAGGATGATCACGTAGTTTCCCCTTATTACTATCGATGGTTAAAAGCTGCTCTGCTTTTTTACAAGACTCATCCGCAAGTGGGCGCTGTAACACTAACGAAAGCCACATGCTTAGGAAGAAATGACGGACGCCGCAGGCAGTACAGAAATCCGCTGTGTCCTCAATGCAAAGATAATGTTTTCTTGAATCCTCTTGTTGGGCCATGGGGACTGGCTCCCATGTCACATGTTTGGTCAAAGCTTCGGCCATGGGCACTTGAGAGGTTTCCAAACACATCATTTATCCCATACATTCCAGGCGAGAAAAATCTGCTACTTAATTCCTGGAATAGCAAGCCCAGACTGCGTTTGCCGGTTACACAGGAAGACTGTAAGGGATATTACCAAGACTATGATGCGGGGAAGAGGCATAGATTGTGCTACCTTTTGTAATATCATTCACGTAGTTTGAATATTTGCCAAACCTATAATAACTAAATAGTTATCATTACGTTAAAACAGTCTCATTACTGTGCTTGTTAGAGCTCATTCACACCAAATCACACGAGTTTCAGCTTCTTATTACAAATTAATCGCTGCATGTGAGATCGCATATAATTAATATCATAATTTATCCATAAAATAATAACGCGAGCAAGCAATTAATTTCATGAAAAGGATGTCCTGACCACTTAGCACTGACGAAATGACTCGCGTTCTCTTCATCAACTAGAGAAATTACACATAAGCTCTGAGGAAGATTATCTACAGCCTATCTGAAGACTTAGTGAGGTGTGGCACGCCTTTGGTCACTTACGTCATGTGCGTCAATGTACATTTACGTTAAATTACGTGTGACTTACGTAATGTAACTCATTATGTTATGATGTCCGACTTATAATAGTTGTAATTTGTAAGGAATTTGCCGGCCCTTTACTGGAATAGTTTTGCCAGGTCAATGGATAAGTGTGAAGACAGTCTTAGCTCCTATATAATGCGTACTTATTTGACGAACTACATGTCTTTCACCCTAACAGTGTAAGAATCACACACTTTTTTACACGAACTGTAAAAGCCCTTATAGCGCTCTGTTGTCGTCAAATAAAATTTTTATTTGCGATCCTACTGCTCAGCTTTAATACTTTATGACTAAGTATACTGTCTGATTATTTGCGATCCTACTGCTCAGCTTTAATACTTTATGATTAAGTATACTGTCTGTACCCTCTATTGCCTATTGGCTGTTTCTCAAGAGGAATCTCTGTTCTACGACCTGCAA
>JAQGDQ010002145.1:0-2500 GCA_030141605.1 Tubiluchus corallicola
ATGAAAATAGAATAGTATTTAGACTATATAATAATTTTTGACTAATTTATCTAAAAATTTTCGTAAGTACAATAAAGATAAGAAGAAAAATTCCTTGCATTTCAAAACTTTTACATTATAAAATGCTAACGGAACGTTATGATTTGAGTTACATGCTATATATTTCATATCGTGAGATATTTATCAAACCGATGTCGTTCTTGCTATTAATAATAATAATAATAATAATAATAATAATCTTTATTTAAAGTCGGCTTTTGGGTCAACAATTAACATTAGCTCAAAGAGCTATTATCACCGATTGTAAATAACAACCTACAACTACATAACAGAGACTATTATTACCCCACTTTTACCCTAAATACGACGCGTCAATCAGGGCAACAGCAGGTACCATTTTTAAAGTCTTTGGTATGACCCGGCCGCTGGTTCGAACTCACGACCTCCCAGACGGAAAGCAGACGCATTACCACTAGACTAAACCGTCTGGTCAAAATATTATTATAGTAACCATACTATTTAAAGAATACATTTTGAACATATGAAACAACATTACTTTTTTATACAATAAGTACAAAAAGATTTTTTTATTACAGAGAATTAGCCTCACTCGCCTAGTACTAAATCAAAGCAACATTAAAATCCACGTTTCATATAAACTCACGAATAATTGCTGCAAAACGCGTGAATCAACAGAGTTAATATCAGCATCAGCAGCAGCAGCAGCATCCACGCGTCACGGAGTCTGTATACCTCATCCTCCCTAGTGACAACTGAGCCACGTGTTTTCATCATACAATTTTAATTCTGTGCCAGTTTTAGTGATAATAATACACGTACAGCACGCTAGGGATGCTGATGAAAAGAGAGGTTTTAACGAACACGAATATTGATGGAACCTCAGAGAAATTACAAAAAGCACAAGAAAACCCTCCACTAACATAAACCTTAAAAATCATACTGAAATTTTATACCTCTTACATACTGCCTTTTTGCATACAGGGCTTGCGTCGGCAATAAAAACATGTAAATTTAAACTCCCGCGATGACCGTCAGATGCAGGCAATTTTGACGACAGGTCGTTTGAAACAGATCTGAGTAAAGTATGAAAATAATCACAGTATTTTCGTAGAAGACACGTTACTAACTAAGTAAAATTTTAAACTACTCTACCCGGTCGATAAGATTAAAAATACGTTTTTGGTTAGTGAGTGCTGCACCCTGGAGGGTGAGTCAGCGACATTTTAGTAATTGGTGAAAACGTTTTAAATAATTAATAATTTTCTTTTCTAGTTACATAAGCGTTTCAAGCAGGTAAGCGAAATGATAAGTAATATAACTTTGCATGGAAAGTGTTAAGGGACATAATTTAACATTGCCTCCTCTTTCCCCGATTTACATTGTGCGTATATGACGTCATGTAATGGAACTGTATTGCAGGAGATTTAAAATGAAAGCAAACAAAAAATCCTTTCAAGGCGAGTAAGATATACGCATAAAATTGATATAAAGTAATATAATTTCAGAAGATTTTTCAGAAACCTACTTCAGGTACCCCTTTTCTTGTCATTTAAACCGACAAGTATGAAGAAAAGTTAACAAACTCGGTCATTACACCCTAATGATTACAGACATTGTTAGCATCATTACTAAAATCAGTAACTATTTCTTTGCAGAAATTATGATTTTCTAATACGCCATCACTTCGCTTCTACTTTAGAAAAATAGGAAAATAATTACTCCACGAATTTTCAATAGCCTATTTATTTTCCTTACTTTCCAATTACCATACGTTTTTAGTACAACATATAATAAGTATCCCTAAGTTTATAGCTACGTATATAAGATGCGTTAACTCCCATTTATATACATTCTGATACAATTATTTAAACTTATAAGCCTATATCTTAAGTTTAAAGCATAGGTGTACTAATTAATTCGTACAGATATAACGAGCAACATGAGCAAAACTAAATTTTTCGTTTAATGAATTTTTTAATTTTATATAGGCCTAATTCAGGTACACGTGTTAAAGTGTTTTTTTACTTTAAATATTCGTTGCGGTCTAGCTTAATTCAATTATTGTTTATTTTAGTTCGATGCATGTGTGCGCCAAACGCCAAAGGTTATAAAAACCTAAATGTATAGCAAACGCAGGCTAAATTGATAGCTACATTTATAGCATAATATTTATTGGCATATACATTACATAGCAACATACATTATACAATAGCAGTAAAATACTGACAAATGATCATGATTAAACGACATGTACAAGACAAAGCGTTCATAAGAGACTACTTATAAGAGAATCTTACTATACAACACGAAAACGACCTCACTTGCCTTTGAGACGAATAATGAGGACTGACTAGGCATTTTCATGACTACAATTGTTTTTAACTTAACATGAATAATACCAATGATACCAAATCAATCATGTGTCAATCATTCAATCAATCAATCAATTTATTTCATTCCAGCAAAACATATGCAATAC
>JAQGDQ010002145.1:7500-13037 GCA_030141605.1 Tubiluchus corallicola
TCCTGTTCTTCTCAGTGTCATCTTGCATGCAAACTCATTGAAGCCCAGGAAAGCGTCCTGTTCTTCTCAGTGACATCTTGCACGCAAACTCATTGAAGCCCAGGAAAGCGTCCTGTTCTTCTCAGTATCATCTTGCATGCAAACTCATTGAAGCCCAGGAAAGCGTCCTGTTCTTCTCAGTGTCATCTTGCATGCAAACTCATTGAAGCCCAGGAAAGCGTCCTGTTCTTCTCAGTGTGATCTTGCATGCAAACTCATTGAAGCCCATGAAAGCGTCCTGTTCTTCTCAGTGTCATCTTGCATGCAAACTCATTGAAGCCCAGGAAAGCGTCCTGTTCTTCTCAGTGTCATCTTGCACGCAAACTCATTGAAGCCCAGGAAAGCGTCCTGTTCTTCTCAGTGTCATCTTACATGCAAACTCATTTAAGCCCCGGTAAAGCGTCCTGTTCTTCTCAGTGTCATCTTGCATGCAAACTCATTGAAGCCCAGGAAAGCGTCCTGTTCTTCTCAGTGTCATCTTGCATGCAAACTCATTAAAGCCCAGGGAAGCGTCCTGTCCTTCTCAGTGTCATCTTGCATGCAAACTCATTGAAGCCCAGAAAAGCGTCCTGTTCTTCTCAGTGTCATCTTGCATGCAAACTCATTGAAGCCCATGAAATCGTCCTGTTCTTCTCAGTGTCACCTTGCATGCAAACTCATTGAAGCCCAGGGAAGCGTCCTGTCCTTCTCAGTGTCATCTTGCATGCAAACTCATTGAAGCCCAGAAAAGCGTCCTGTTCTTCTCAGTGTCATCTTGCATGCAAACTCATTGAAGCCCAGGAAAGCGTCCTGTCCTTCTCAGTGTCATCTTACATGCAAACTCATTGAAGCCATGGAAAGCGTCCTGTTCTTCTCAATGTCATCATACACACCAATTTTAATGCTTCCATGTCTCATGCAATCGCAATATATGGCCTCCAATCAATTATAATGCTATTGTAATATACCTCTATGTAAATTAAACATACACTGTGGTCGTTTCTTCTCTCTTCTCCTCTTTTCCTTCTTCCTATCCCTAATCTTTCTATTTTTTTCCATTCCATCATGTTTACTAACCCTAACCATTCTTTCTTTCACTCATTTGTGCCACCTTAACAAGCCAAGCTTTCAATGTGTCATACAGCAACTCTTTTATTTGGTTAATTTGACTTCATCAACGTTTTTTTACCTATACTGTTTCTTTTTTTCAATAATGTATTGTATATGTATTGTTGGAGTGAAATAAATTGATTGATTGATTGATTTTCACATAAATTAGCTATAAATCAACGTTTTTTCCTATACTGTTTCTTTTTTAATATTATTGTATGTTAATGTATTGCATATGTTTTGCTGGAATGAAATAAATTGATTGATTGATTGAATGATTGACACATGATTGATTTGGTATCATTGGTATTATTCATGTTAAGTTAAAAACAATTGTAGTCATGAAAATGCCTAGTCAGTCCTCATTATTCGTCTCAAAGGCAAGTGAGGTCGTTTTCGTGTTGTATAGTAAGATTCTCTTATAAGTAGTCTCTTATGAACGCTTTGTCTTGTACATGTCGTTTAATCATGATCATTTGTCAGTATTTTACTGCTATTGTATAATGTATGTTGCTATGTAATGTATATGCCAATAAATATTATGCTATAAATGTAGCTATCAATTTAGCCTGCGTTTGCTATACATTTAGGTTTTTATAACCTTTGGCGTTTGGCGCACACATGCATCGAACTAAAATAAACAATAATTGAATTAAGCTAGACCGCAACGAATATTTAAAGTAAAAAAACACTTTAACACGTGTACCTGAATTAGGCCTATATAAAATTAAAAAATTCATTAAACGAAAAATTTAGTTTTGCTCATGTTGCTCGTTATATCTGTACGAATTAATTAGTACACCTATGCTTTAAACTTAAGATATAGGCTTATAAGTTTAAATAATTGTATCAGAATGTATATAAATGGGAGTTAACGCATCTTATATACGTAGCTATAAACTTAGGGATACTTATTATATGTTGTACTAAAAACGTATGGTAATTGGAAAGTAAGGAAAATAAATAGGCTATTGAAAATTCGTGGAGTAATTATTTTCCTATTTTTCTAAAGTAGAAGCGAAGTGATGGCGTATTAGAAAATCATAATTTCTGCAAAGAAATAGTTACTGATTTTAGTAATGATGCTAACAATGTCTGTAATCATTAGGGTGTAATGACCGAGTTTGTTAACTTTTCTTCATACTTGTCGGTTTAAATGACAAGAAAAGGGGTACCTGAAGTAGGTTTCTGAAAAATCTTCTGAAATTATATTACTTTATATCAATTTTATGCGTATATCTTACTCGCCTTGAAAGGATTTTTTGTTTGCTTTCATTTTAAATCTCCTGCAATACAGTTCCATTACATGACGTCATATACGCACAATGTAAATCGGGGAAAGAGGAGGCAATGTTAAATTATGTCCCTTAACACTTTCCATGCAAAGTTATATTACTTATCATTTCGCTTACCTGCTTGAAACGCTTATGTAACTAGAAAAGAAAATTATTAATTATTTAAAACGTTTTCACCAATTACTAAAATGTCGCTGACTCACCCTCCAGGGTGCAGCACTCACTTACTAAAAACGTATTTTTAATCTTATCGACCGGGTAGAGTAGTTTAAAATTTTACTTAGTTAGTAACGTGTCTTCTACGAAAATACTGTGATTATTTTCATACTTTACTCAGATCTGTTTCAAACGACCTGTCGTCAAAATTGCCTGCATCTGACGGTCATCGCGGGAGTTTAAATTTACATGTTTTTATTGCCGACGCAAGCCCTGTATGCAAAAAGGCAGTATGTAAGAGGTATAAAATTTCAGTATGATTTTTAAGGTTTATGTTAGTGGAGGGTTTTCTTGTGCTTTTTGTAATTTCTCTGAGGTTCCATCAATATTCGTGTTCGTTAAAACCTCTCTTTTCATCAGCATCCCTAGCGTGCTGTACGTGTATTATTATCACTAAAACTGGCACAGAATTAAAATTGTATGATGAAAACACGTGGCTCAGTTGTCACTAGGGAGGATGAGGTATACAGACTCCGTGACGCGTGGATGCTGCTGCTGCTGCTGATGCTGATATTAACTCTGTTGATTCACGCGTTTTGCAGCAATTATTCGTGAGTTTATATGAAACGTGGATTTTAATGTTGCTTTGATTTAGTACTAGGCGAGTGAGGCTAATTCTCTGTAATAAAAAAATCTTTTTGTACTTATTGTATAAAAAAGTAATGTTGTTTCATATGTTCAAAATGTATTCTTTAAATAGTATGGTTACTATAATAATAGACCAGACGGTTTAGTCTAGTGGTAATGCGTCTGCTTTCCGTCTGGGAGGTCGTGAGTTCGAACCAGCGGCCGGGTCATACCAAAGACTTTAAAAATGGTACCTGCTGTTGCCCTGATTGACGCGTCGTATTTAGGGTAAAAGTGGGGTAATAATAGTCTCTGTTATGTAGTTGTAGGTTGTTATTTACAATCGGTGATAATAGCTCTTTGAGCTAATGTTAATTGTTGACCCAAAAGCCGACTTTAAATAAAGATTATTATTATTATTATTATTATTATTATTAATAGCAAGAACGACATCGGTTTGATAAATATCTCACGATATGAAATATATAGCATGTAAATATATAGCATGTAACTCAAATCATAACGTTCCGTTAGCATTTTATAATGTAAAAGTTTTGAAATGCAAGGAATTTTTCTTCTTATCTTTATTGTACTTACGAAAATTTTTAGATAAATTAGTCAAAAATTATTATATAGTCTAAATACTATTCTATTTTCATTGTCTAAGGCTTAAATTTGTGTGATTTATTTACAATTTATTTACCATTATTTATTATAAATAGTATTTATTTACTATTTTATCTTCATTGTTTAAATTTGAGTAAAATAGGGCTTAAATTTCTGTAGTTTTTGAGATTATTGGTTTTAACTCTTTGTGGATTTAAATATTGAATTGGGATTTTATAATTTAGGATATTAACTTACCTGCATTTTTATGTTACTATACAAGAAACTTGCTTCATTAAAACTCTTGAGTTTAGCCACTCACTTTAATACTCCTTGTTTAACATCACTGTAGAAAATGTTACACGCACAAATTAAAAAATCTAATTACAAAATGAGTAACATGTATATTGTAGAATTCACTCTGTCTAATGTCTATGTAAAATTGTATAATGTTTGTGCAGAAATTTTTGCCTGCAAAAAGAGGCTAATAAAGACATCATCATCATCACCATCATCATCATCGTCATCATTACCGTCATCATCATCATCATCATCACCATCACCATCATCATCATCATCATCACCATCTCGTCATCATCATCATCATCTTCATCATCATCACCATCATCATCACCATCATCATCATCATCATCATTGTCATCAACATCGTCATCATCGTCATCGTCATCGTCATCATCATCATCATCATCATCATCATCATCATCATCATCGTCATCATCAATTGGTATGTCTTTTGTGAACACATGTCGGTACAAATACTTTGTGGCTCAAAATGTCCCACCACAGGGGTCAAAATTTCCTTGTAATTTTAAATAATGCTGCGAAGCTTCAGCTTGACCTTCGAGCTGACCGGTGGCTACCAAACAAAACTACTTAGAAATACATTGTGATAGAATAGTAGTAACCCATCTATGCCGTACGGATTTATATTAGTGATTTCAGCTCGTGGAAGATTTTAAGGCCTCAGCCAGGCCAGCAGTTCATAACCAAAATACTATATTAATGTATAACTAAGAAAATTTAAGCTTTGTATAAGAAACCAGTTAGTATTTATACTTGTATTTTGCGATAATTCTTATCGAATTATGAATTATGAATTTATTCCACAGCAACACAAACGTACATACAAATTGATATTACATTGAAAAAAAATTATAAACTAAACGAGTTACTGTGAGGAGGAGGAAGGAGCATTGAGCTTTCGAGTCCTCCTCCAGATAAGTGGTACAATTGACAATTAACATTACATAGAATTTTCATCAGTTATAACGTACATTAGAACAAAATAAGTTTTATTAGTAACTTAAGATCAGAATGAAAGATATTGAACGTAAATAGAATAAAATGAAATATATAATGAAATGAAACGAAAATATAGAATGAACAACTAGAAAAAAGTGTTAGTTAAAGCAAAATATGCTAAAAGTACGTTACACGTTAATTAGACATAGTAACACAGTAAAATATAAAAATATGACAACACAAACATGCCTGGTTTCCAAGCAGCCCCTGTGTGCATATTTGCATATCGTACAAAGGAATATGAGAACAGAAGCGGAGACAATGGTGGTCCCTGAAGCACTCCATAACAAAAAATGGCACTCGTCAAAACGCGCATTAAAAACAGCGTAGAGAGATTGTCACTATCAGTGCGCCTTTCCGCCTGACAGCTGTTGTGAAAACTCTAGTTCTCTTGCCCTCTAT
>JAQGDQ010000900.1:0-12500 GCA_030141605.1 Tubiluchus corallicola
AGTTGAGAGAGAGAGAGAGAGAGAGAGAGAGAGAGAGAGAGAGAGAGAGAGAGAGAGAGAGAGAGAGAGAGAGAGAGAGAGAGAGAGAGAGAGAGAGCAAGAGGCTGAGAGGACAGAGAAGTGGTGGAAAAACTTTACCTTTCAGGCTCTTTCGGGTTTCCCTCTATCTGCGTGGCGTACTGCATGTACATGGGAGCGTACCAAGAGAGAGCACCAGCTACAAAAGCTACAGCAGTGAACCCTAGTGTGGTTGCCAGAAAACTCTTACTGCCAAAAACAAACAAGTCATATAAATTCTACATGTGGTTACTACAAATGTAACATTCGATGAGAAAAAGAGCGAGGTACCTAGAAAGAATCACCATCCTTTTCAGTATGACTAGAAAAAGTACAGCTTACTTGAAATGGTTGCTACTAGCAATGCCAACATCGTATTAAAAGAACGGAGGGTTGATGAAATTTAAATTGATTTGAAGAGCAAGTGAAAAAGTAAATTTTGAAATGAGCTTTCTATTTTTTCCTTAATAAGCCATCAAAGCATAAACAATGCACACAGAAACAAAAGAGAACAACAAAAAACATTGTTTAGTAGTGATAAACAATGTTACATGCTACATGCTACATGTTTAATTTGAATGCTACAAGCAATTCAGGTAATTAATACGAAAAATGCTGTTTCTTTACTGTTCATTCTTTCATTCATTCATTCGTTCTTTGTTCATGTTCTGATGAGCACATAGCTCAACTCTCTCTCTCTCTCTTTCTCTCTCTCTCTCTCTCGCTCTCTCTATATGTCTCTCTTTCTCACTCTGTGTATGTGCGTGTGTCTCTCTCTATTTATCTGTCTGTCTTTTGCTCTCCCTGTCTTTCATTCTCTCCTTAACCCCCCCTCTCTGCCTCTCTCTCTATCTAACTATCTATCTCTCTCTCTCTCTCCCTGTCCTTCTTTCTCCTCTTAACCTCTCTCTCTCTCTCTCTCTCTCTCTCTCTCTCTCTCTCTCTCTCTCTCTCTCTCTCTCTCTCTCTCTCTCTCTCTCTCTCTCTCTCTCTCTCTCACTCTCTCTCTCTCTCTCTCTCTCTTTATGATAATAAGCAAAACTCTCTGATAATAAACATTATTCATTTTGGAATTTAAATAGATCTAAATAGATCTGTTTTTTTGGCATTAAAAATTTGATGACTTTATAAAAGCACTGCTCTATTTGACTGTTTTAACAAGTTTTCCCACAGGTGCTAAAAAGTTAAAACCCGCTGAGTGACACCTGGTGACCATTTTCACAATTATTTCAAGAAAATAAATAAAAATAAATTAACTTTCACAACAGTATCTAAGCAACATTTAGCAAACACATTTACTTGTCACAACACTAACATACTTTTTACAAAGGCTTCGCAGGTCGACAAACCAGCTTGTATTTCCAAGTTTTTGGGCGCCCTCTGCCTCACCTCGTGCGGGATCCTCCAGGAAACAGATTATTAAAAAAACACAAACGCCACCCAATGCCGGTGTCACCTAGAATATTAGCACATGAAATTACATAATAATGTTTGAAAACATAGGGCATCTGCAATGTGCAACATGCGATGTTTTTATAAATGTGTGTTTGCACAGCAAAATCGTCCATAAGTCGGCAATAAGCTGTTTTAGTTATTCACATATCCTGAATCTACATTTCATGAGGATCATTTTGATACCAAGCTCATCACTCTGGGTTATTTCTAAGCTGAGATAATCTACGTTGAAGTTGAGGTGCAGGCTGTGCACTAAAAAACATAATCTTGAGAAAATCACTGTTAAAGTCAGCCATTGTTTTTGTCGCATTTTTACAAAACACTTAGCAACCGCACGACAGCGTGGTTGCTATGGACTTTGTAAGAACACATTGAAGTTATGTTCAAATCCAGTAGATGGCTCTTTCTGATGAAGATCTGGTGTTGTCAACAGAAAAAACCCGAAGCAAAATGAATGCTTCCATGAGCTGCTATCAGAGTTTGAAAATGCAAGTTTTTTACAATTGCAGTTCTAGTTTCTAGACAGAGCAATGGGCACGGAGTTATAAAATTAGATTTTTAGTATTTTTGAACACTTTCTTGTTAATTTGACGCTAGAATATAAAAGTCCAATATATTAAGCTTTGTTTTTATAAAAAACAAAAATCGACATTTGACCAAAATTTTGGTGCTTTGTACTTTGAAGCATCATAATGTAGTTTTAACTATTCCGTCTTGTGGACGGTTTTGGTTTGCAAGCATGCAAATGGTCACGTGCATTTTTCATTTTAACTTGTGAAATTTTCAAAAGTTCTGCTCTGCGCATTAAGAAATAAACGTATAAACAACGAAAAGAAAGAAAAACACACATCATTTACTGTATTAGAGATCAGTCATAAACTATGATTTCCATTATTAATAACAAATTACTGCAACCAATTTAACATTAATACTTTTTATAATAATTATTAATATGTACTATTTAACAGGAGTGAGAATCTAATATTCGAATTTGATTCGAATGAGTTTTTTTAACTCGAATCCGATTTGAACCTAAAATTACGGATTCGAATACTTCATCACTTCAACTACAAAATTTCTTTGCCATTAAAATGTTTGAAACATCGTGCAATCAGCACAGTTTGACTACGATTTCTATTTCTTTATTTCTAGATTTGTACGTAATGTTGCTCGTTTCACTACAATTTTTGTGTTATTTTGTTGTTGTATGACATCACGTACATCCACTTTTGAAAATTTTAAAAATCCACGCATGGTCAGTTTTCCGGGTGGTTTACCATCCATCCGTAAACAAGATTCAGTGTTGTTTAACTTTGCTTGTTATGAGCACAGAGTTATTCTTCTTCCACAATAGACTAGCTTACAGCCATGAGCAAAGTCAATAAATGGTTCAATTAATAATAACGGTAAAGAAGGAAGTAAAAAAAAAAAACAAATAAGCAAAAAGAGGTAGTTGCGATAGCTTAACTATTAACTTAATAAAATAGTCATAAATCATTTGAAACTCGGCTTACCCGGAGTCCCCACTGCCAGTTTCCAAATGCTGCTGCTACATTGGATCCAACAATGTAACCCAAACCACTGAAACAGAGTAATAAAGCTTGATAGTATGCGGCATCAAATGCCTGTTGTAGCACAAAGCTTCTCTTACTGCTACTCTAATGGATGATGCACTCGTGACCTCTAGCCTTTGGCCCCAATTGTCAATACTTGGGCTTGCAGCACTTGTCTTGCCGCCGTTTTTCATATTTTCATCCTTGGCGTTTCTATATGCAAGATGTCAGCTCATAAATCAACTTTTCCAACGGAAGTTCTTAATTATTATTCTCCACGAAAAGATCATTTTTCTGTTAAGCTCAACCTCAGCTGAGACAAGAGTTCTATAAATGTGTGTTTATACAGCAAAAATCGTGCATAAGTCAGCAATTAAGTTTTTCTAGTTATTTACATATCCTGAATCTCCATTTCATGAGGATTATTTTGATACCAAGTTCATCACTCTATGCTATTTCTAAGGTGAGATAATCCACGTTGAAGTTGAGGTGCAGGCTACGCACTGAAAAACGCGATGTCATCTAAACTTGTGTAAACGACTTACTGTTGAAATAGCCAATCTTAGCGGTCACTGCGGGAATTTAAATTTACATGTTTCATACAGCGTTACTCCTAACGCAATCCCTGCATGCAACAAGGCAGTATGTAAGTGACACGAAATTTCAAGATGAATCTTTTAAGCTTTCTATAAGAAGTGTTTTCTGGTCCCTTAAGTATTTTGCCAGTTTTTCTATTACCTGCCACTAGTGACATCTATTAAGCATATTGTCAGTTTTTCTGTTACCTGCCACTAGTGACATCTATTAAAAGGTTTGTCAGTTTTTCTATTACCTGCCACTAGTGACATTTATTAAGCGTTTTGTCAGTTTTTCTATTACCTGCCACCAGTGACATCTATTAAGCGCTTTGTTAGTTTTTGTATAACCTGCCACTAGTGACATCTATTAAAAGGTTTGTCAGTTTTTGTATTACCTGCCACTAGTGACATCTATTAAATGCTTTGTCAGTTTTTCCATTATATGCCACTAGTGACATCTATTAAGTGCTTTGTCAGTTTTTCTATTACCTATCACCAGTGACATCTACTAAACGCTTTGTCAGTTTTTCTATTACCTGTCACTAGTGACATTTATTAAGCGTTTTGTCAGTTTTTCTATTACCTGCCACCAGTGACATCTATTAAGCACTTTGTTAGTTTTTGTATAACCTGCCACTAGTGACATCTATTAAAAGGTTTGTCAGTTTTTCTATTACCTGCCACTAGTGACATCTGGTAAACGCTTTATCAGTATTTCTACTACCTGCCGCTAGTGACATCTATTAAGCATTTTGTCAGTTTTTCTATTACCTGCCAACTGGTATAAAGAAATAGAATATCATCAGCATCAGTGAGCGCTTCTCTTTGGTGAACATATCAGCAATGAGGGTCGGAGCAATCGTTGAATAACTTGCCTCCCCAATTCCAACCAGACCTCTCAGTGAGATAAATAACCAAAACATCTGAAAATGTAATTAACACATTTGCTACTTAAAACACGTCTTCTGCCAAATCCAAATTACTTTAGAATATTACAATGTAAATCAGGGGTGTGCAAATTGCGGCCCGCCGAGAGAATTTTTGTGGCCCGCGAAGAGATTTGTTAACCTAATGAAAGTGCGACCCGGGCGATTAATTGAGTGTATCCAGCTGAAGTCCGTGCCACGATCCCAAAGATAGTGCAGGTAGTTTTTTCTACTAGATCGGATGCCATTAACCCTTACAAGACGGTTGTAGGTTAATGTCACTGTACTACACAGACTGTGTGATACACATTACTAATATGCATTGTAATGAAATTACCACTATCTGTCCTGAAAGTAGAAATATATGGTTTGTAATATAAATTTTAATAACTTCTAAAATAGTTTCTTGAGTGTAGTAGTAATGATGTATGCAGGTCGCATGCAAAAAAATCGTCATTAGGCCTTTCTGTACTTGACTCCTTGATCAAACTGCCTGTGGCCCGCAGGAATTGTGGGAAAGTTTAATGTGGCCCGGCTAGTCAGATAATTTGCACACCCCTGATGTAAATGAAGACCTTTTGTGGTCTCAGCAATGCTAACAGCAGGTGAAACTAGACATTAGATACTGACAACATAATTAAGGATGCTACCGAAACTGAATTTATGAATTGAAACAGAAAGCGAAATTTATGAAACATAAGAAACCGATACCACAACGAAACCGAACCGAACCCGAAACCAACTACTATCTAAATTAACAAAAAGGAATATCCTAAAATAAGTAAAATATTTTGTTTTGTGTTCGTTTGTTTTTATTTACTGATAAAAAATTGTAAAACATCAAATATTGCATTTTCGTTGACTTCTACCATGGGCTACTTGTAGTTCGTTAATCTTCTGAAGTTCAAGTTTTTGTCAGCCAGCTGCCATTAAAACTTGTTAAAAGAAAACCGGATGATTGTGTACATTGTCAGATATATTTAGCATTCGTTTTCACAAAAAATCGATATTCGACCAAATTTTTGGTGCTTTCTACTTTGAAGAATCATAACGTAGTTTTAACTATGCCGACTTATGGACGATTTTGGTTTGCAAGCACACATATACTCACATCCTCAGAAACAAACGAGCCAGCTAAAGTAGTCAAAGACCAGATGAATATTCCAACAGCCATTATCTTCTTACGGCTGTAACGATCACCCAGGAAACCAAATATGGGTGCAAAGACCATATAACTACAGATAAATGCTGTCTGCAAAGCGCCGGCAAGTGCGTCGTCAATTCCATAGTAATCTTTAATCTGCTTCAATACACCTAAAAATACATAGTGTAACATAATTGTGATAAATTTAAGATTTATATGGTTTAGTTGTTAGAAAAACCAAAAAGCAAGTTGTAGTGAAAGCTCAAACGAAATTTCTAAAGACAAAACACGATAAAAAATTTTTTTCCAACATTTTAGCATGATAAAAAGTGGTGCTTAAAGTTAAACTATGAACACGATTTCCTAGAGTTCACAATTGACTAAAATACAGCCACACTAATAAACAACTAAAAGCTGGAGTGCTGCTTTTAAATGTTAGATAAGTAGTTAACAAGTTCTTTTTAACCTGCTACGGTGAATCTGTCCATATAATTCAGCAGATTAACAAGGCACAGTATGGCGACGGAACAGTAAAGTCGTTTTAATTTCCGATCGTAAGCTTGCTTAGCTGCCGTAGGCTCTGGCGAGCTTTCTTCTTCAGATTGGCCAGCAAGTCTTTCCTCGCCATCTATTATTCGCTCTTCATCGCCGTAGCCTGGACTTACAACTTCCACAGACATGTCGTCCAAAACAAAATGATCAGGCAGAACACGTGACATTCATACGGTGACTGCCTGATATCACACGAATCAAGATAAACCCTTTATACACAACGAATAAACACGATGTAAGAAAAGTACACAAACAACACATTCAACACCGGCGCGGCCATTTTAACAACGTCATAATTTCCTAACTCAAGTTTCGTCCGCACAGGCGCACTGGCTGTTTCTGTTACGACCAAACTGCACACGTTTCAGCACCATATGTGTTGTACATTATACATGTAGTATAGTCACTGGAGCGCCAACGTTTACTGGAGACTGCTGCATTTACTGCCTCAACAACAGATTTCTTTATAATCACAACTGTACTTTCTCAAGTACCCCAATAATTTTAATTAATTTGGTTGATCCCGATCAATTCCAAGTTTGAAATCTACGAAATCTCTGAAAAGCATCACAATAAGACATATTAGCAGTATTATTGAAGCCCAAGTGACTACCATTATGGTCCGGGGAGAGCCTGAGCTATCAACAAATGTAGTGCCTAAATGCAAGGATTCATGCACAATAATTTTAATATCTTAGTTGTTATAGAGCTGCTCTTCAAGTTTTGTGCAGATGTATGAACAGCCTTTATCATGTACTCGTGACGAATGGGAGCGATTTTTGTCATACCTTTCCGCCTGGGTTAATCAGAAGGCGAGTTGTTGTTCGTCATTGAAGATATACCTCTGATAAGGATCCTGAAACTTTGGACAGTGAGATGAAGTAGGTCCTATGCTGCACATGCGAAAATGTCCTACTCTTTAGAAGTATAGAATTTTTGTGTCCAAATGATTCGTAGGCCCAAATAACCTATGAACACAAATTACCTATGAGTCAGATGGTGACCAAAACAGACAATGCCCAGTTGCTTATCTGGCGAAGACAACCAGGGTACATGTGTTTTGTGAGGAAGCATCCTGTGTCAAAACGTTTGGATCTACAGTGAAAAAAGAAATATTTTGTGAGTAGTATTGGCTGTGTCACTCAAGTGCTCATTGGCAATGCACGAAAAAAGCTGTTTGTCTTTAGCATGTTCAGTTTAAATAACTTTCTTATCCTGTTTACTAAAATAGCATTATCTGTTTGGTCATCAGTCTAAGACTAAGGCTACACCCATGTTAGCCTAATGGTTAATCCACCACTGGCAATTATTACCAGTGCAGTTACATTGTGGTAGCTATCCTTGCGTCAGGGTTATTGAACACTGATGTTGACAACATTATTGTTGTTATGATTATTGCTACTGCTACAAAAGTTACTGTAGCTTTGGAAGAAAATTTCTTCTTTAGATAGAACTTTCTAGACCACTTGTTGAAGACAAAACTGTTTTGGCAATAACATTATTGTAACTCAAACTCTGCTGTGCTCATTATTGTAACTCTAAGCATTGTCAGTAAAGGTTTGATAACCAAGTTGAAAACTCACTTTTCCATACTGCTACTCGTTATTTACCACATTGACAGAAGATCTATATCCGTCCAAACAAAATGAGGTTGATTCCATTCTGTAACATTCATCTGAGAGAAGCAGCCACTGCAATTGAACCTTCAGCTGCTAATTCGACCAAGAACTGCATGAAAAATAATAATCATTGTGCTCTTTGTTAACCTACCGGATAAATTTCATGTTTATTTTTTTAACCGTGAACTGCAATCTGTCTGAGGAAGTTCAGTTGATGTTCTGGTTCTGCGCAGAACATTTACTAGACGTTACTAAACTTCAAGAATTTTGAGATCTCCATTTTGCAGTCAGAGATAATTTCTGGAATATGGGTTAAAGGACTTTTAAATGGAATATGGGTTAACGGACTTTTTAATGGAATATGGGTTAACGGACTTTTTAATGGAATATGGGTTCAAGGATCATTAAATGGAATATGGGTTAAAGGACCTTTAAATGGAATATGGGTTAAAGGACCTTTAAATGGAATATGGGTTAAAGGGCTTTTAAATGGAATATGGGTTAACGGACTTTTTAATGGAATATGGGTTCAAGGATCATTAAATGGAATATGGGTTAAAGGACTTTTAAATGGAATATGGGTTAAAGGACTTTTAAATGGAATATGGGTTCAAGGATCATTAAATGGAATATGGGTTAAAGGACCTTTAAATGGAATATGGGTTAAAGGACCTTTAAATGGAATATGGGTTAAAGGACCTTTAAATGGAATATGGGTTAAAGGACCTTTAAATGGAATATGGGTTCAAGGATCATTAAATGGAATATGGGTTAAAGGACCTTTAAATGGAATATGGGTTAAAGGGCTTTTAAATGGAATATGGGTTAACGGACTTTTTAATGGAATATGGGTTCAAGGATCATTAAATGGAATATGGGTTAAAGGACTTTTAAATGGAATATGGGTTAAAGGGCTTTTAAATGGAATATGGGTTAACGGACTTTTAAATGGAATATGGGTTCAAGGATCATTAAATGGAATATGGGTTAAAGGACCTTTAAATGGAATATGGGTTAAAGGACCTTTAAATGGAATATGGGTTAAAGGACCTTTAAATGGAATATGGGTTAAAGGACCTTTAAATGGAATATGGGTTAAAAGACTTTTAAATGGAATATGGGTTAGAGGACCTTTAAATGGAATATGGGTTAGAGGACTTTTAAATGGAATATGGGTTAAAAGAATGTCGCTGTGGCATGAATACAAAATGTGTTATGTCACTATGGCATAAGAACAAAATGTGTTACGTCATTGACGCATGTGAACAAAATGTGTTACGTCATTGGGGCATGAGAACAAAGTGTGTTACGTCATTGAGGTACGAGAACAAAATGTGTTACGTCATTGAGGCATGAGAACAAAATGTGTTACGTCATTGAGGCACGAGAACAAAATGTGTTACATCATTGAGGCACGAGAACAAAATGTGTTACGTCATTGAGGCACGAGAACAAAATGCGTTACGTCGTTGAGGCATGAGAACAAAATGTGTTACGTCATTGAGGTATGAGAACAAAATGCGTTATGTCATTGAGGCATGAGAACAAAATGTGTTACGTCATTGAGGCATGAGGTCAAAATGCGTTACGTCATTGAGGTATTAGAACAAGGTGCGTTATGTGCATTGTGGCATGAGAGCCAAACATGATCTTGCTGAAGTGTGAGAACATACAGTAATTTGGCTGCTGTGGCATGTCATTGCGAGTTGGTATATAGTCATTTACACAGTCATGTTAAAGTTTCAGTAGACTTATATGAGATAAAATTTCAGAAAAAGAAAACACATACAACTCAGAACTCAGCCGTTAATGAGTTATAATAGACGATTATATAATTTTCAATAAACTATGTATTTGTCTACCTACAATCAAGAAGGATATACTCAATCTTGAATACTTTTCAAATTTGCAGTATATAAAAATAGGTTTGCCACGAGATGCAATACTCGATTACACAGAGTTAGCAATACAAAAATAGTTTGCAGCTCTAACGCGATTAATAAGCTTCTCGGGCAGAAACACACGGACTTCAAAGGTAGTAAACACACAAGAATAACACCCTTTTATAAAATATGAACTTGTACAATGTATCAGTTCAATTTATCGAAAAAACTGGAATTTAATTTAAAAAAAGTTTAAAGAGGCTAAAAGGAAAGTGTGAAAAAACTAGAAAGTATAGAGCGAAAGAAAATGCTAACCACTAAATTTTAAAGGTGGAAAGGGCCGAGTTGCAACAAGAGAGAGAAAGAGAGAAGGGAAGAACGACAGGGAGAGGGAGAGAGAGAGACAGAGAGAGAGAGAGAGAGAGACAGAAAGAGAGAGGAGAGAAGATAAAGAGAGAGAGGGGAGAGAGAGAGAGAGAGAGAGAGAAAGAAAGAGGGAGAGATTTGGTGAAGAAAATGGTGAAACTTGAATAACTGACGAAGAAGAGGACGAGTAAAAGAATGAGAAACTGACAAAGAGAAGAAAAGAAAAATTGATAAACAGAAAAACAAGCTTTCCAGCGTGTGGGTGGCTCCCATTGAAATTGCTTAATTCTGATGTTAGTTAAGATTTGTTCAGGTTTGGCTTCATAAGACCACACATTTTTGTCTACTGAATACGTCACAAACAACATTCCTAGTTGTAGTTGGTTTGTTGCCATAATCAATATAGTCAATGGTGGACATCAAGTCTTTGAATAAAGGCACCACTTGCCAGTCATACTTTGCTGAGGTCTCAATGTATCCACACTTCCAAGTCTTCTGCACCAAGTTCATGAAATCGCGCCGATAGATGTCGCTGCTTCCGGTTTTATCGTGTTTGTTTCCCACGACGTAAACGGGAACTGAATGCATGTTCCGACTTGCAAGAATTTGTTCACGGATTGTTTTCAGGTACGCGAATGTTTCCTCGTCCATCAGGTCGTACACCAACACGTACGCAGTCGCATTGCGTACGCCGTAACACCTAAACTCTGACCATTCGTATAACGCATTTACAGGAAAGTACGGTAATACTGGAATATCCACCAACTTCACTTCGTACATGTGTTCGTTAATAATGACGGATGGATAAAATGTTTGTTTACTTGTAGTCGGGCTGTATTCATCACTGAACTCGTTGTAGATGAACTGTTGTATTAGTGAAGTTTTTCCCACACAGGGGGCGCCAAGGATAACGATCTTCACGAGCTCGATGCCATCGGGGCTCAGTGGACCTTCTACAACTTTCAGAGGTTCGTCGACAACTTCATCTATTGTGATCGCATCTGAAACAACAACAACAATTATTCCTAGAGAAGTTGATGTTGACTTTGACAAATTTTTTACCCGTGTATCTTATACAGAGCAGAACAAACAGAACAAAGCAAAATCATTCTCTGAAGCTTTTCGTGCGTCAAATTGCTAAAGTATAACTTTTCTCAATTTTTCTCAAATCGAGCTGGAACTCATTGCCTGCATATGTTGATGGTGCACCCCTCGTAACTATAAGTAATTAAACAGATTATAGGTAATTAATATTAATTCTAATGCTGAATTTCGGTTTATGTGATGTAATTCTACTAAAAACAAAACAATGCATTATGACTCTGGTTAAGTGAAAAATACGTCCCCTAAAAAATCAATAATCCTCTTAAAGGAAGACCCGGACGATTGTCTAGACTTAATCTCACTTTAATTTACTGTCTAAAATATAAGCCTACATTTTCTTGCCTATAAAAGTTAGCAATTGTTTCTTATATTTGAATAATTAGCTTAGAAAGTTAATTAACGGGAACCGAACACAGCTATTGCTTATGTCATACACTAACCACAGTTTGTGCAATGGCAGGCATCTTCCCTTGCGCATCACGTACATTTGTGTAAGTGTTACAGTACTGCTTAAACGCGTGATGTTACGAAAATGGGTTCTACGTCATATGACGTCAGAAACTAACACAGCAGTTCATGATCATGGTTTATCACGGTATACCGCCTTCTATTTGTCGGCCACGCGCATGTGACAAAAAGGCGCTGCTGCCAATCTTAGTAGATTCACTGAACTCTTTGAAAGTTTAACAAAATTTGAGTATCCGAGGTAATTGTTATTTATTCTAAGCTTTCATTTAAAAAAGCTGTTGTAGTTTTCAATATTTTAGAACATTCTTTATTCTGAACTAATGTTTACACAATCGTCCGGTTTTCCTTTTAAGATATAATTTGAAAGTGTTTATGTTAAGACATTGGTTGAAGCCCTTCTCGTTTGCTGTTCTAACACTTCTCTGGTTTTATCCTATAGCCTTACACAGCTTATCGATTGACTGCGCACTCGATCAGCAAGCGTCAAATATTTAAGAGATAAGCATCCTATGCGAAATTGATCTGCCTCAAGTTTCCTCTGTTTTGTTGACTCTCGAGAACTTTATAGAGACAAACAAGACGCGCCACGGATTGTAAATAAAAGATTTATGTTTTAATGATTATAGCAGTGGCATTTGCAAACCTGACTGAAGAGAAGTAAAGTTTGAAGACAAGCGAGCAAAATATTGAAAGGTTTAACTTAAATCAGGTTTGAAAACTTGAGAAAGACGAACTAGCAAAACAAACAAACATAAAAAACACGCACAGGGACATACAGGCAAGCAGACAGGCAGA
>JAQGDQ010000900.1:15000-82374 GCA_030141605.1 Tubiluchus corallicola
TGCCCTATTCAGCTCAAAGGTCATGGCTGCGTGGCTATCTATCCAATGACTTTACAGATTAACTTGTCCTGTAGCGATTATAAAAATTATATCACTTACATGATTTTCACCTTACTGTGGGTTCAGAACTTGTGACGCCAAATTTGACCTTGAAATACCAGTCAAGGTCGTAATGTGACATCACCAAAAGAAAGCTAAAACGACTATCTAAGTACATCCAGCCGAAAAGATCATGTTTATCATATATCATCACTTCCAGAGCCTCATTCATATCCAGGAGCGTATCAAGACTTCACGGCGCCCTAGGCTGATAGTTCTGTCCCACCCATTTCTATTGTGAATTTATGGTTGTTTATGTAATGAGCAGATTTAACAATTACTTGTGGTGTATTAGAAACACTATTAACCTAGTCTCTATGCAGTCATTATTAATTACATGTATTTGCTTAGCACTTATATTAAGGCAGGTGCGCAACTGTTTGTTGTGTAATACCTTGCACCTGTTCGTTATGTGGCATTTATATATAAAGCTGATTTATACAAAAGTGGTCAGTAACTGTCTGTGGTGTGTTATGAAATGCACCCTTTACATGAATATGAAAGTATATACATTTTCCGAGGAGAATAAAAATGTTTTCTAAAATGTGACGCCACTCAAACTTTGGCGAACTCGGCTATAGCCTAGTTAGCCTATTGGTTAATGCCCCCAGCCTAGTTAGCCTATTGGTTAATACGCCCCTGTTTATATCCACCTCGTGTGACGTCATTCATGCATCTATTAACCGCGAAACCTAATATTTCGACCAGCAAGTTACCCCGTAAAGAGTTTCAAGCTTCTAGCTTTAACACTTAAAGTTGTCTATGCACATACAGACGCTCTAATTAGTACACAGTTGACAGTTTAAAGCATTTACTCTGCAGTGTGGAAAAACTGGCTTCTGTTGTAAATACTGATTAATAATCGATATGCTATTGAGCGATTATTAGTCTGCAGTTCAATAGAGTTCAAGCACTTTGCCCATGGGCTGGTATTGCAAAGCTAATGGTAAAATTCCGGACAGCGGATACATAAATCTTTAAAGCAAAACCGGACCCATTCTTAAACTGTAGATCAAAACAATCTACTCTTTAAAATATTGAAAGGAAACGTACTCTTTTTTTCAAAAATGACTTACGTGAAAGAATTCTTACCACACAAGCACAACTTCGCGTTCGCGCCATTATTTCTTCGCTGTTACACGCATTTTGCCATTCGCTAGTTAAACGGGCACTAGTGCCTGCATTTCGGAAACGCATTACTCAAAAACAGATGCTGTACCTCTCAGTAACAGATGTGTTAGTTTGTGACGAACAGCTCATGCGCGAGCACAGCGTTAAATTTGAAATTTGAATTTTTATCTTAAAACTTGCCTAGTTTTGGTACAGCACACTGAATATCTTACAGTAGCCCTGTACTTCAATTTTCGCTTTCGCAAACACGTGCAACATGCTCGTGGAATATTTTTGCTGTTGAAAATTATGTTTGTTTGTGATGTCATCAATAGTTTGGCTCGCTCGCTGTTAATTAAGTTTTTAATCTATTACTTAATTATCAGAAACGCCTTTGCAGTATTAATGCCGTTAAAATGTATAGTTTTTATCGGACTTGAAAATGGGGTAGTGTATGAAAAATCATCCTGCCTTCCTTTAATACAAATAGATTGTAAATTAAAACCCATTATTGGCTGGCCAGAAAACTTAATGGCGAGATAAACTTATAATATTTTTTGAAATCGAGCTAGGAATAATGAAGTGTACTGTAGTTTTAACAAAATGAAAATATGAAATGAAAACGGATGCAGACTTTTTTATTTCGACCATGCTTGGGTATATAGACCCAGTGTTTTAACCCTCACACGTAGAACGTGGACAGTTTTGGCAAAGGAATTCGAATCGAATATGGAAAAACAAGCGCAGAAAATACTGTACAAAAGCCGGAAGATGGGGTTCAATTCATTAGACCTCTTCCTAAAACAAAAGCCAAGTCTCTCGGGAAGTTGAGCTTATTCTAATATTTGAGAAAAACGTAAGAAAGTTTCAGCAATAAAATTGTGATAAGTTTGTTTGTTTGTGATGTCACCAATAGTTTGGCTAGCTTGCTGTTAATGAAGTTTTTAATCTATTATTTAATTATCAGAACCGCTTTTGCAGTATTTAGTGTGTTAAAATGTATACTTTTTATTGGACTTGAAAATGGGGTAGTATGTGAAAAATCATCCTATCTTCCTTTAACTCTTTAGCTTTTTAGCACTTTAGCTCGGGTTAATAAAACGAAGTGAAATGAAATTTAACGGCATGTGCTAGCTTTTAGTATGAAAAGAATTTCTGTTCTAAAACGGAAGCAGCTAACTTTACCCACTTCTGTCAACTGTTCGCAGAAACGTTTCACAAAATCAAGATGGATAGCTGTATAATTGGATGCGTGGCTGTGTAATTGGGACGAATTTCCGGCTCTTGTAATTGCCGATGATTAGGCTACCAAGCAACCGGCTTTGACTCATCTCAACCGGACAATCTCAGCACCTTTGTCCGAAGACCTCAAGGAACAAATTGAGTTGCGCCTAGGCAATTTGCAGCTCCAGCTACGGAATTATTAATGGCGGATCTTAGCTGCTAAGGTGCAGCTGTGACTGTTCACTTGTTCTGCCGCAAATTGGATACATTAACCTAGTAAATTTCAGACGCGTAATGATGATATAATGTATGACGTAAAACACCTAAACGCCACCCTTGTAAATATCTTATCTTAATCGTGATTTGATGTTCTTTCTTTATCTTACTAGAGCCGCCATTATTTCATCTGTTCTTATCAGATTCTTATCAGCAATAATGTGATAAACGTTCTGGCTGCATTAATGGTCTCTGCAGTGCAGTACAAGGCACTGCTGTTGGTGAAAATGGTGGTGTCGATGACGAAGAAGGCGGAGGCGACGATGATGATGATGATGATGATGACAATGATTACAATCACCATGGTAACGATGATGATAACGATGATGGTGGCGCTTTTTTATGGTATACACTATATAGTTTGCTACGCTGCAAGATAGACTCCTTCGTTCAACGGCAGTTCCTAGTTAATGTGGCTGACTGTAGCAGGCCCGGAACCTAGCTCATTACCAAGGTTTTATTCCCAGCGTTATGTTGAGGCATCGAACTGGCAGTGGTGAAACGATGACAACCGCGATTACGTCGTTCCTGATGGCGATGGTGACGATGATGACGATGATGATGATGATGATGATGATGATGATGATGATAAATTACAATATAATTTTGTCAATGTTTAGGGCAACCATAACGACAATGATGATGAAGAAGAAGAACAAAACACTTACCAGGACCTTGGTGACGATTATTACAAACATGTTGCTGATGATGGCGACGATGGAGATGATGATGATAATGATGATGGTGATGATGACGATGATGATAATGATGATGATGATGATGACGATGACGGTGACGGTGACGGTGACGATGACAATGACGATGACGATGATGAAATTATAATCGCTCGCGATCGACACACATTGGCTGTTTCAATGACAAAACTTTTTGCAAATATTTAAATGCACGTATGAAAACAAATATTAAGTTTCAACGTAATTTATGCTTCATATTTGCTTCGTGCCATTGTAAACTTGCTACTGCCTGCAGCTGAACAATTAAATAAAAAAAACCTCGCAAACGCCATTAAATCTTATTCAGCAGCTTCCCGCTAAGTTAATTAAAAAGACCTGAAAGAGTTTCTTCATTTGCAATCATCACCTCACCGGAGGGAGAGAGAGAGGAGGAAGAAAATGGCTGGCACTGTAAGCGAACGCTCGAGCTAAGTGGCTTCATATTATCTGAGATCTCTCTTCAAACATTGTATAGAGTACATGAATGGCTTCGGGTCGATCTTCAATACGTCATAACGGAGCCTTGGAAGAGTTTAACAGAAACGTAATCAAATCTAGTGCAACTCATGAGAATTGTGAGATATTTTATTATTCTGTTTGCAATGCCCTGGTGAAGCCATGGCTTTATGAAACTCCTCTGCATTATTCATTATTGAATAACTCTTTACCGTTTCTTTCGCGGCTTCTTTTTGGTTGGTGAGGATGTAACGCAACTTCTTTGGTCTAAATTATTAACATTCACTGACGCTCGGCGCACCGCCGAAAATGGGCCAGCAGGTCAAAGATTTGTTTCATTTTTGGAAATTATTTCGTTTTTTATACTTCAGCATACTAACTGATTGTAATAAGCCTTTCATTGTTTCGTTGTGCGCACGCGCAGTTGCTGTCGGTTAGATGTTAAGTGCACCACAGCAACGAGTCTCATTTACTGTCGTCACGTGACAGGTGTCGAAAGCAAAGTCGTCTCTCGGATCAGTTCAGTATTTTCAGTTGTTTTACGAGGACTTTACTTAATTATGCATTCGTCTGTGCAGGAAGTGATTTACTAGCAGGATCTTGCTTGGGAACAAGAAAAAATGAACTAGGTAAGGTTCTAGCTAGCTGTTAAAACTGTTACTATTACAATGGCATGGGCTGCGAGGCGATGACCTTAACTGCAACTTTCTCACGGAGAGACAACTGTGAAAAATTAAGCTGTTGTAGTTCACTTACAGTCAGAGAACTTATTTCTTGAGGATGCAAGACGTCCATTATTAAGTAATTTACGTTTTGAGACCACACGCTAAGTTTACACTTTATTATATCCAAGAATATGACGGTACACGGTAAGCACGTGGCAATTGTGACAGTAATAGACACAGTACTTTTCTACCTAGCAGCAGATGCTATCGTACAACGTGTTATCTCAGACGTGCGCGCATGACCGCATGCGCACAACAGTCAAACACCACGTTGCTTGGGCTGTGAAGCAAACAGTACTACCCTAACGTGCTCTGGGTTCCGTACAAGTATAAAAAAGAATTAAAGAAAAAAGACTTATTATATTGAATATTATCGATAATAATGAGTGAAAACAGGGGGTGCTGCAGTAGCACAGTACCTACCTATACACGAGCCGCCACTGTCTAGCTTAGTATATGGCTTGCTGCTTCATTTGCCGAATTGAATCAGAAAGTTGCCTTTGTTAGGTAAACATAAGTTAATAATTTAGTAAAAAAATTAACTTGTAGGTGGCGCTAGTGGTAGCACTTCGCTACAAAATACTCATATATTTTAAATATTTAAAGCGCAAGAAAACACGCATCATCATGTATGAAATTTTGTATCATCTACATGCTGTCTTATTGCACATAGAACTTGTATCAGCAGTAACGCTGTATAAAACATGAAAACACCCTGCGACGATTTTTAGGCTCGGTCATTTTGTCTGTAAGTCGTTTGAAACACCTTTAGACAACATTTGGTGAAGTTTGAAAAAAATTATCAGAGCATTCGTAGCGCACACATCACTAACTAAGTAAAAATATAAATTACTGTATCTTGTCGAAAGGATTAAAAATTCGAGCCGCCACTGGTCTTCTGTATAATTTATTGTGGTTTAACTAGTGGCTGTTGTACATCATTATCATCCTTTTAACTCTTGTTTCAGTTTGCATTTCGCTATTTCTACAAGTTGGTTGCATATGCAACTGGAAAATTAAAAAAAAATCCACAAAGTTGAGTTAAATGTTGCAAAATTTCATAATTATAATTTCACATAAAATTAGACTTAAAGGACAAGAAAGGGGTGCCTGAAGTGGTTTCAGAAAAATCGCCTTGAAAATTATACTACTTTACAGCAATTTTATGCACATATCGTACTCGCGTTGAAAGGAATTTTTGTTTGTTTTGATTTTAAATCACCCGCAATACTGTTCCGACGGCGCCATTACGTGACGTCACTACGAGATCGTAAATCAGGGGAAGAAAAGGAAATGTTAAATTATGTCCCAAAAAACTTTCCGTGCAAATCTATATTACTTAGCATTTCGCTTACTTGTTGGAAAAACTTATGTAACTAGAAAAGAAAATTATTAATTATTTAAAATGTTTTCACTAATTGGTAAAATGTCTCTGACTAACCTCCAGGGTGCACCACTCAGTAACCAAAAACGTATTTTTAATCTTATTAACAAGGTACAGTAGTTTTAAATATTACTTAGTTAGTGACTTGTGAACTACGAATGCTCTGATTATTTCTTCAAACTTTACAAAATGTTATCTAAACTTGCTTCAAATGACCTGTCGTGAAAATGGCTGCGTCTAACGGCCATCGCGGGAGTTTAAATTTACATGTTTTATACAGCGTTACTGCCGACGCAAGTCCTGCATGCAAAAAGACAGTACAGCAATGTCTACCATACTAGAGAAAGAACGGCAAGCTTCCTGGGGCCATAAAACTTGTTGTCTTTGAGTTATACTAGTCAGACTAAAATAGTTTATGGTTACGAAATGTTCTTAACAACCAGGTTCTTAACATGTTTTATACAGCGTTACTGCCGATTGAAGTCCTGCATGCAAAAAGGCAGTATGTAATTTTTTAAGCTTTTTTAAGCTTTGCGTTTATGGAGGGTTTTCTTGCGCTTTAATGCTGAAGAACGACTTAGTCAGAAATGTCACTCATAGAAAGATTTTTTTCGTCTCTTGGGCAAGGCTGTGTCAACATTCCCATGCAAGTACATTGCAGAACTTGCTCTTGTGTTTGCTGAAGATTTCTCTCTGAAATCTCAGGCGTCCCAGTGTAAACGCCAGAAAGTGGATTCACAAAGAAGAGGAGAATTTATCAATTTACCGTCTCCTCGGTTGAATTCAGGGTAGTTACACTTGCAGCGACTGAAAAGAAGGGTTTTCACGTTTCAAGTTGATAGATATGTTCAGTTTTTTTTTATGTCGCCCTCTCCTCCTCACAGACAGCCAATGGTCACTCCGCCAGCTAATGGTCACTCCGCGCGGGCGGTTATAGTTGAAGGTTGGAAATGTGGATGCTGGACTAAATAATACGAGTCTTGTAACTAATGAGGTATTGTTTGCTGTTCAATCTTTGGTTTAAACAATTGAATTTAGCTCTGATTATTGTGTTGTTACTAACAATATATATATATATATATATAGCTTTGTTTATTATATTATATTATATTATATTATATTATATTATATTATATTATATTATATTATATTATATTATATTATATTATATTATATTATATTATATTATTATATATATATATATATATATTTAGCTGTGATTATTGTGTTGTTACTAATAATTAATAATATATATATATATACATATATATATATAATAGCTTTGAATGCAGCGTGTATATATATATATATATATCATCTTTATTCGCACATAATGATTGCATTACATGCAATATATAACAGGGTAAGTAGTGCTATTTACATTAGTATATATATTGTTAGTAGCGAATACAACATTTCATTAATATAATTAACTGTGAAACCTTCAATTACATATTCATTATGCAAAGTCCAGAAGAGAATCTACGTTGTTATGTCGACAGGTCTACAAGCATAAGTATGGTGGTTCACGTGTGCTCTAATACGATTTCTACAGAGTATACTTATACTAATATGATTATTTAACACAGCGAATGAGCACAGTTCTGGATCGGCTGATAAAGCGCTTTGAAATGCAATACTGGGTTTATTTTGGGATATGTATTCATTTACGTTTTCAAAAAAACAATGTATGTATTTTGTGTGCACAGTGTTTACTACATATGATCATAGAACGTTCGAGTTCGATTCGAACGAGTTTTTTAGATCGATTTCATTTCGAACCTAAAATTATAGATTCGAATAATTCAGCACTTCAACTACATACGTTCTTTATCATTAAAACGTTTCAAACATCTTGCATTTAGGACAATTTAGCAGTACTTTCTGTCGTCAGTTTTTCAACAAATTATTCGTGTTTTTCATTGCAGAATAAAATAAAGCAACATGCACTATCTTTTTGTGATACCGCTTTCTAGTAATAATTCAAAAATTTATTCGAAAATCTTTACAACGGGTTTCGAATTGGGTCGGATTCGAACCCTGGTTTGATTCGAGTTTGAAGAATTTGCTTTCTGGTAGAGAATGCTGGCGCTCCTACTAGATATTACCTAGTAGATATTAAATATTAACTAATTTACTCGTCTGGAATAGAGTGAAGCTGCATTATTAACAGGAAATAATTTTCTGGTAAACTACAACCTCCAGGGAGTAATAGATGTTTCATTTCAATGAATAAACTGTACATTAACACTTGTCAGCTCAAACCAATTTCATAATGATACTGACACACGGCAGATAGTTCTGCTTTTCTGATGATTCTTTTTCAGATCAGTTTAAAGTGTTTTATTGCACATCAGTAAACATTTTTTTGGATCTATCGGAATTTACTGATTAGTAAACCAAAGAGATTAGCATCAGAGGTACTCGAAATGCAAATAAACAGTGTACATAAAAGGTCATGGTACAATGAAGTAGTCGAGGCTGTAAAAAATATACCATAGATGCTAATAAAGAAAGGGTGAAGGTCATGAAAAAGTCTGAATGGAAGAAAGAAATAAAGAATAAGATTGAATGTTGTATAAAGAGCAAATGTGCAGAAAAATGCAGGAGTAGCACTAAATTAAGATTTTTAAGGCATACCGAGTGGAAACGACAAAATTACATAGACACATGCAAGCCAGAAGAGGTTAAAGATATATTTAAAATAAGACTGAATATGATTAAAGTTAAAGGGAACTACAAGAATGAGTTTAAGGATCAGTTATTATGCCCAATGTGTTGGGAGGATGATGACACTACTGAATATATGCTTAGATGTTACAGATATGGAGAATGGAAAAAAATTTTGAACTCAGATATATTAATGAACAGTGAAAAGGAAGGATTGCTAGAAATTAGAAATCTAGTGAACGAATGTATGGAATACAGGATAAAGACAAATAAAGACATTAAACTTGGAAAAGACAATTAAAAGAAGAATAGACTTTGCACCCTATAAAGGTGCCCGCCTCTGATAGGTGGAGAGAGTCGAGTATCGCAATCGCAATCGCAAAAAACAGCTCATAACGAAAAAAGTTGGCTTTTCCTGTACAAAAAAATAAAAATGTCAAAATGTCAGCCTCTGTTATGTGTTCTGGCTACTGGGATTGACCAGTGCGAGACAACCGGATTAGTTGGGTCAAGGCTATTTAAACCGAGTCTGACCAGTGTTCTATTTTTTGCCAGTAATTTGTAAAAGTTTAAAAATAGCCATTGATTGTCACTCAATAATCAAAAATTTACAATTCATACATTTCACTACGTTGATTATAGGTCTTTGTTTACCTACATGCATTGGTAGTTTGTTAAAGAATGTAGTTGACATGGTATAACCAATAAATGGAGAGACATCACTAGTGAAAGATGATGATGATGAAGATGACGATGACGACGATGATGACGATGACGATGATATGATGATGAAGATGATGATGACGATGACGATGATGATGCCGACGACGACGACGACGACGATGACAATGATACGATGATGACGTTGACGACTACAATGACGATGATATGAAGATGATGATGCCGATGCCGATGATGGCGATGACGATGGTGATGATGATGATGTCGATGCCGATGCCGATGACGATGATGACGGTGATGATGACGATTATTACAAACATGTTGCTGATGATGGCGACGATGGGGATGGTGATGATGATGATGATGTTGATGAAAAATGCATTGTTGCTGGTTACGATATTTAATCAAATTAATTAATTTAAAAAAAATGAAATAAAATAAAAAAAAAATAAAATCGTTGTTTGCTTATTGGATAATTTTTGTTTGTAAACAAGTTATAAAAATTTCTCCTGACTTCGTTGTAGAGAACTAACGTATTGACTAACTGACCGACCACTAACAAACAAAACTCAATTAAATCAATCAAACAAACAAGTAGACCTCCACACAAACAAATACTGTTTAACACAGTGTTATTGGAGTAATTATTTTTCTTTGCAGGTACGTCACGTGACGCCTTGCGACTAATTTTTGTCAAACTGTGTAATTTATTTTCACCAAATCGGTCGGGTCAAGGCATCTGGGTCAGTCGGATCAATCGGGTCACACCCCTTTACCCGGTTCAACCATTAACATCTGCCAGTTGATGTGCAGCTCTTTGCACTTCTGACAACACATGATCATGTCACATTAAAGCGAATTAAATTTCTAATGCGACACTGATGACATTATTACGTACGATAATAATCCTTGCATGTATAACAAAAATTTATCAAATATAATGAACGTGTATTAATGCTTAATCACTCCCTTCACGGCTGTAATGACATATTGCCATAGGATTTTGCCACCTAGCGTTAGAAAAATGATGTTCACATAATTTCTATAGAATTTTGTCACCTAGCACTAGATTACCGATGGTCGCTACAGCCATTAAAGCATCATTGTAGATTGCAAAGCACTAAATGATTGCCTACTATAAACTGACTGGAATATAAGTTGTCTATCTTTACAAGATGTGCAAATCTTCTTGTTCGACTTCTCGCAGTTTGTAAGTTATTAAACAAAATAAAGAATTGGGTCAAAGGTCAAACAAAGTTCAATCACTAGAGTTCAATACACACAAGTCACTATTTTAAATTCAACGAAAACCCAATGGAAACTCAGCAAAAGGCTCAGAGTTTTAGCGAAGATAACTACAGCCTAAATATGAATATTTACAAATTAGCAGACACACAAACAAACAGACATGCTACTACCAGTCTCTCCTCAATTGCGAAGGGGGAAGGGGTAGATTATGAAAATTATGTTCGTTTGTGACGTCATCAATAGTTGGGCTCACCCGCCATTAACTAAGATTTTAATCTAGTATTTAATTATCCCGAAACACTTTTGCAGAGTTAATTGTGTTAATACGTGTACTTTTTACCGTATTTGAAAATGGGATAGTATATGAAAAATCATCCTGCTTTCCTTTAAGGTGATAATATTATGAACGTTACCTGAAAAATCGCCTAAACCGCCAACAGCCATTGTTATTCCAGGTTTTCATCAAATTCTTGGTAACCAAGACAGTTGTAATCCGTGATAATTGTAACACTGAGGTATTCAGCTGTAGTTTCAACTTTCAAAACGATGAACAGACTTATCTGTAAGCGCCAACTGTTTTCTTAAAACGTTAGAAAGTTAGACCGCTAATTCGTTTACAGTTGAAAAATGTTTATTTTAAAACTTTTCACACCTATCAGTCACTTCTGTCAATAACTAATCGCTTCTCTATCCAATAATCCTGTGTTCGTGTTCAAGGTATTGAAACGCAGCGAACAACAGATGAAGGAGACGACGGAATTCGTGGCTGAAGCTAATGCGCATGCTCGCACGCAATGAATTCGCTAATGTTTCTTAGAGGACAAGAAAATGGCCAACCAAAGTAAGCCTCAGAAAATCCGCAATAAAGAAAATTATTGCACCTAAGTAAAATTTTAAGCGAGTAAAGTACTCACGTTTTCGCATTTACTGAAATTTTACTCCAATTTTTGTAAAATATTACAACCACTGCAGTAAACGTTGACGCAGACATGTTTCATTTAGTCCGCCAATTGAAAAGCCAGCATGTGACTGATCACGTGACATGACATCACTGGAACACAGTCGCAGTGAGTTCTGTGCACGTGTACTATAAAGATTTGTGTTGTGGTTGTGTGACGCCATCTAATATGGCCACTAGGGCTAAATGGAGGTCAGTCCCTCGAACGAAGTTCCTGGAACTAGTTCCTTCTTCTGGGACTTGAAACTGAAACTAATTCTTTGTAACAAAATGGAACTTGAAACTATACCTAATTGCTTTTGTAAAAAGTTACATGAACTTGGACCTTGAATGGACAGAAAATAGATCTGTGAACGAGAGCTAAAATAGGTTCCTTTTTGTGCAAAGGAATTTGGAACTAGAACAAATTCCCATCTTAAAAAGTTAGATGAACTTGGACCTTGAATGGACAGAAAATAGATTTGTGAACGAGAGCTAAAATAGGTTCGTCTTTGTGCAAAGGAATTTGAAGCTAGAACAAATTTCTTTTGTAAAAAGTTAGATGAACTTGGACCTCGAATGGACAGAAAATAGATCTGTGAACGGGAGCTAAAATAGGTTCGTCTTTGTGAAAAGGAATTTGGAACTAGGACAAATTTCTTTTGTAAAAAGTTAGATGAACTTGGACCTCGAATGGACAGAAAATAGATCTGTGAACGGGAGCTAAAATAGGTTCCTTTTTGTGAAAAGGAATTTGGAACTAGGACAAATTTCTTTTGTAAAAAGTTAGATGAACTTGGACCTTGAATGGACAGAAAATAGATCTGTGAACGGGAGCTAAAATAAGTTCCTTTTGTGAAAAGGAATTTGGAACTAGGACAAATTTCTTTTGTAAAAAGTTAGATGAACTTGGACCTAGAATGGACAGAAAATAGATCTGTGAACGAGAGCTAAAATAGGTTTCTTTTCGTGCACAGGAATTTGAAACTAGAACAAATTCCTTTTGTAAAAAGTTACATGAACTTGGACCTCGAATTAGTTACTTTTATCCCGGAGGAACATGGAACAGGAACTTGGTGCTGGAACGTGGAACTAGTTCGTAAAACTGAGGAATTTTTACATCCCTGAGCGCCACGAACCCACCGCCACGAACCCACCGCCACGAACCTACCGCCACGAACTCACAGCCACAACCTCACAGCCATTAGAGGCATATAATATGTAACGGCGCTACGAGAGCTAAGCTTCATTATGATTCCACATTCATCAGTGACAAGCGTTTCAGCCAGCTGCTCTCAACAACCAAGGAAGCCTAGCAATCAGCAAGCGGTCATAATAGTTCACGAAGCTTAGTAATGAAGCCAAGTATAAGTAAAGAGTTAATGTAATAACAGTTCATGCAGCACAGTATGAAGCCAAGTATGAATAAGTAGTTAATGATAAATGGTGTGTCTATGGTATCACTATTGTCTTGAAAAAACCTCTTCTTAGTGTCTTGTGATAGCATAAACTTAAATGACAAGAAAAGGGGTGCCTGAAGTATGTTTGAAAAATCGCCCTGAAAAATTATACGACTTTACAGCAATTTTATGCACATATCGTATTCGCTTTGAAAGGAATTTTCGTTTGTTTTCATTTTAAATCTCCCGCAATACTGTTCCGAAGTCGCCATTACATGACGTCATACACGCACAACGTAAATCAGGGGAAGAAAAGGAAATATTAAACTATCTTCCAAAAACTTTCCATGCTTATGTATATTACTAAGCATTTTGCTTACCTACTTGAAAGACTTATATAACTAGAAAAGAAAATTGTTAATTATTTAAAATGTTTTCACCGATTTGTAAAATGTAGTTGACCCACCTCCAGGGTGCACCACTCACTAACCAGAAAACGTATTTTTAGTCTTATTGACAAGATACAATATCTTAAAATTTTGCTTAGTTAGTGAAGAATGCGCTACGAGTGCTCTGATTATTTTTTCAAACTTTACACAATGTTATCTAAACTTGTTTCAAATGAGCTGTTGTCAAAATGGCTGCGTCTAACGGTCATCGCGGGAGTTTAAATGCACATGTTTTAAGCAACGTTACTGCCGACGCAAGTCCTGCATGCAAAAAGACAGTACAGCAATGTCTACCATACTAGAGAAAGAACAGCAAGCTTCCTGGGGCCATAACACTTGTTGTCTTTGAGTTATACTAGTCAGACTAAAATAGTTCATGGTTACGAAATGTTCTTAACAACCAAAGTTAAGCGTTCAAAAAGTCCGTTCAGTAAGTGGATGAGCGATTGCGAGGAAATCTGCTTCAGAGACTTTTATCCGTCGTAATGTTTTCGCTGTTGAAGGACACGCATGCGTACTAAGGATCTCTGCCTGTTACAGAATTGTTCTTGATAAATCGCTAGATTCCTGTACTGCCACAACTATAGCTGTGGGTTGTTGTTTGATTTTCGCTTGACAAACAGTGTAGTACTCAGACAAAATGTAACAGTGAAAAAGCATTATAATCCTGCTACAGTATTGCACAACGATTGTGCTGCAAATGTCTGTGCTTCGTCGCAACAAAAACGTGAAACAAAACAAACCAGAAACTTTGATGCTACAGAAAGATTTATGAGACAAAATGAAAGACATCCAATTAGCACAGCCTTTGAACATAATTTGATTCTCTCAAAGTCTGGGGCGTAATTAACGACTCGACTAAAACTGCATCTTAATCACCATGGCAACGTGAATAATGATTTCATAATAATTACGATGTTTGGAAACCGTTGGTGACGGTTGCCATGGTTTCGTTTTTGCCTCTTATTGTATATTATCTTACCAGGATGATTTGGAAGTGGTTGTGTCATCTCGGGTGGGTCTTTGACGGACGCTCAGGGGAGGATGGGCGAAATGGAAAGAGTTACAGTCTGCAGAATGAAATGGTTTCCATGCTAAATGCTTTGGCTATTCTTGACAACACGCTAAAAACTACGGCAAATAGTAAGACGATGGAAAAAAGTTGTGATAAGAGAGACGTTAACGCTGATTCTGACGTTACCGCATACGAAAATGAAGATAGTTTGATTAAATTTGAAAAATCAGACCCACAAATTCTCCCAGAAGAGAATATCTTCAACGAACTGGAACGGTTTGCCCACGAAGACGATTCACTTGCAGAGAATGAGCCACTCTTAGGCATGTGGTTTAACGACAGTTATAACCTGAATGACTCCAACGTATCCGGAAAAGAGGAGTCACTTGAGAATTCTAACTGCGTCGGCGATAATAGTAAAAACCAGAAGGACTTTATGCAGGAAAGAGATGAAATATCTTCCATTGACGGAGCGGGCGATGATGAACTAGTAACGGATGATGTGAAGCTTGAACTGAATTTATTAGACAGAAATGAACAGTTATTGTGGAATAAATTGGGTCATATACTGGCAACTCTATCTGTAAGTGGAAAAATTAATGATTCTTTAGAGGGAAATAAAACAGCGGGAAAAGGGGAGTAAGAATGATGCAGAGGGGATAACATGTCTAAGAAAGCGAGAGAAGGGGAGAGGGCAAACCAGCTGCAGACTAACCGATTAACTAACCAGCCACTTAGCAAAATGATTTCTTAACTAAATGGCTTCTTGACTGATGTCTGTCCAGCTAGCTTACTGACCAACGGATTAGCAGACTGACCAGCAAGCCAGATTTATAGATTTTTTTATTAATTTATAGATTGACTAACTGAGTGACTGATTGACTACCTAATTTACCTGGCAAAACGACTGACTAACTGGCTTACTCACTAACTGACAGACTGATTGACTGACAGACGACCTAACTGACTGCCTAACCCACGCACTGACTGACTGACTGTTAGACTGACTGACTGCATAACTAACTGGTCGGTTGGCGTACTTGCTAGCGGGCTTTTTTGGCTGAACAGCCGACTGACCAACAAATTTGCCGTTTACTTAATAACATATAATTTGAGAAAGGAAACGAAAATAAAGAACGAGACAGCCGATCAGTATGGTGGGTACGGTGAGGATAAACTCAACGATAGGTGCTTAGACAGAAGACTGAAGAGGACAGACAGAATGATAGGTGCTTAGACAAAAGACTGGAGAGGACAGATACAATGATAGGTGCTTAGACAGAAGACTGGAGAGGACAGACACAATGGTAGGTGCTTAGACAAAAGACTGGAGAGGACAGATACAATGGTAGGTGCTTAGACAGAAGACTGGACAGGACAAACACAATGGTAGGTGCTTAGACAGAAGGCTGAAGAGGACAGACACAATGGTAGGTGCTTAGACAGAAGACTGAAGACGACAGATACAACGATAGGTGCTTAGACAAAAGACTGGGGAGGACAGATACAATGGTAGGTGCTTAGATAGAAGACTGAAGAGGACAGACAGAATGATAGGTGCTTAGACAGAAGACTGGAGAGGACAGACGCAATGATAGGTGCTTAAGCAAAAGACTGGAGAGGACAGACGCATTGATAGGTGCTTAAGCAAAAGACTGGAGAGGACAAACACAATGATAGGTGCTTAGACAAACGACTGAAGAGGACAGACAGAATGATAGGTGCTTAGACAGAAGACTGGAGAGGACAGACGCAATGATAGGTGCTTAAGCAAAAGACTGGAGAGGACAGACGCATTGATAGGTGCTTAAGTAAAAGATTGGAGAGGACAGACATAATGATAGGTGCTTAGACAGAAGACTGAAGAGGACAGAGACAATGGTAGGTTCTTACACATAAGACTGAAGAGGACAGACACAATGGTAGGTGCTTAGACAGAAGACTGGACAGGACAAACACAATGGTAGGTGCTTAGACAGAAGGCTGAAGAGGACAGACACAATGGTAGGTGCTTAGACAGAAGACTGAAGAGGACAGACACAATGGTAGGTGCTTAGACAGAAGACTGGAGAGGACAGACACAATGATAGGTGCTTAGACAGAAGACTGAAGAGGACAGACACAGTGGTAGGTGCTTAGACAGAAGACTGAAGAGGACAGACACAATGGTAGGTTCTTAGACAGAAGACTGGAGAGGACAGACACAATGGTAGGTGCTTAGACAGAAGACTGAAGAGGACAGACACAATGGTAAGTGCTTAGACAGAAGACTGAAGAGGACAGACACAATGTTAGGTGCTTAGACAAAAGACTGGAGAGGACAGACACAATGGTAGGTGCTTAGGCAGAAGACTGGAGAGGAAATATCGAAGACCACAGAGGGCTAACTTTGAAATTTATGCTTTATGCAGGAGGCACAGAGCATGCTGCTCGAAAACAGCAACGGAAAAACAAGAGAAGTTGCCTTAAAAGTGCAAGAAGAAATAAAGAACTTGAATGAAATTGCAAACGTGTTAAGAAGCTCGGCAAGACGAATCCAGTCAGACAGCAAAGATGCTAATGCCCGTTCTGAAACGGAACGTACCACTGATAAAATGGAACGAAAGTGAGTTTTCTATTTAGTGACATGTAGAACGTAAGAAGTGCCAGAGAATTCATCAGAATCGGTAGGTGCCAGAGCTGTGCCTAGCTGGATTCCTAACTGTGGCGCCCGGGGGGGGGGGGGTAACTTCTGGCCGCCCTTTTAATGTCCCCCCAATCATTTGTTTCGTTGGTGAAGCCACAAATTGTGCATCCCTGAGCCTGGTTTTCCTTTTTCCACCTGATGGAATAAAGATAAACGATTTTTTTTTCTCTAAAAATCGCCTCGAGTTTGATTTGTGGTACTGCAGCAGAATAACTGTTTTCTATGCATAAATTGCTCATAACACGACAGTCATTAAACATTCAGCTCCAGCATTAAAACATGCAAAGATTATGAAAGATACAGAACACTACAGGTTTTCCTAACAATACAGTCTGCATTTGGAGAATAACACTTCTGTTTCTCCCAAAATTATTGATCTGCTAACCCAAACGACACCCTACACACGCCCAGTAAATAACAACATTAGCCTTTTTTCTAGGATGTAGGCAGTAACTAAGTCAGCCACGATGATGCAATGTCGATGTACATAATTTAAAAACCTTTGTTAATTGTTCTGTTAATGTCGGATTAGTAATTAATAATTAGCAGTCATAGAACTCTAGAAGCCCTCTCACCCTTGCGCCCCCAGGAAACTCCCACCTTGCTAGGCCTCTTTTCCTAAACCCCAGACCAAGAGTTGATGCAATGCTAAATAAAATGTCTTAATTTATGAAATTTGTGGCCTAAATTGGTCTGTGAAGAGGGCTTATTGTATCATTTTCAATAAAGATTTTTAATAATAATAATAACTGGTCTGTAAATATTTCAAATAAATGAATTTGGAACTAAATTGTCCGACTGACTAAATACCTAGTAACAACCCTGTCTTCCTCAGTAGGGAAGTTCTTATGTTTTTTATCTATGAAACTGTAAGCTACTAGGAAATTATAGCCTTAAATTCGTTACTTCATCAAGTCATACTCAACATCCATGACTTAGTTGACAGTACCTGTGACATGCTAATTTTTATAAGGTCCTGTTACTTTTAATTTGTTTTCAGGTTGAACTTAAAACCAAAGAGTGAAACACCGATAGTCGATGAATCAGAAGACCCGCCAGTTGAACTTAATGGAATCGCTCCAGACGCAGTTAAACGAGCTGAAATTAATAATTTTGAGCCGGATGAACTAGTTCCGCGAGACAGGTGTTCCAAGTGTAATCGTTTCTTGGCAAAACTGACGCAGATTTTAGAACTGCTGTCTCTGACTCGGTTAGAATACAATACATGTTCTAATGCTTGCGAAAATCAACAATATTCCCTGACCTGCGACTGCTCTTCTTACGAAATGACTCTTGTGCGGACATCTCGAGCCGCCATATTGAAAGATGACGTCACCGCAAATCGTGACATGCGCAAAGCGAACGAAATCCAGACAGCTGAAAACAATGCACGGAGGCGCGAGTGTAGTAACATTATATCTATGACGTCCCGGTGTTTTGAGACGCTTTGGTCTATGCGAAGATTCTACGTAGTGTTTTTATTAGTAAAATTATTGCTTTCCATAGCATTCGTGTTGAAGTACAATGATTTTAAATCACCAGTAGATGCGCCGTTCATAGAACGTGGCTACACCATGGAGGACTTTTTCTGGTCTTTGTTTGAGACAAAGCATATGCCTACTCCTATCTGAAAACGCAAACAAATATTTTTGGTATTCTGATTTGAATGACGGTTAATATCACCTTTTTATACTGTATCAGCATCGACTGTGCAGTGATGCAAAATAAACAATGGCGCTTTTTGGGCAAACTATTAGGCATTTAGCCCTTTTTATTGATATTGATAATCACTTATCATCAGTAAATTGACTGCTTCGTCTCCCACGTTGTTATTATTATTCCTATATGTCACAATAATAATAATAATGATGATGATGATGATAATGATGATGATGATGATGACGATGACGACGATGACGACGATGACGATGACGATAATGATAATGATAATAATAATAATAATAATAATAATAATAATAATAATAATAATAATAATAATAATAATAATAATAATAATAATAATAATAATAATAATCTACTATTATATTAATATTCTTGGTATGTTATATATATATATATATATGCCAAGAGGAAGAACAGGGCTACATGATGATGTGGGCTATATTTTAGGGTACGTCCACTGAGAGGAGTAGCGACGAGTTAATTAGATGTTCTATTTTCGGCAATTTCCGCTTAGAAAACTGCTGACGCAAAGCTGTACCTGTGCGATTATGCACATTTCCATTTCGTATTTCGCTTTTGATACTCTCTTTAAGTGCGTCCCGGCTTACCCTCACACCGGGTTGTGGCTCATCGATTGTGCCATTTTAGCGGCGGTGTAGCGGACGGATCTCCGAATTGTATATATAGCCTCGACCGAGCGATGAGGCAGGCTCTGATGGAGGAATTTTGCCAGCCCCATTTTTTTGAGGTGGAACTTGAGTCCTGTTCGGCCATGAGCCTGAATTCGACATCCGTCCACGGTGTACCAGCGCCGTCGGCCCTCTCCCCCCTGGGTCAAGAGACTGTTGTTATTTTCAACAGGATGAGCCCACCTTCTATGCTGTTGGCATCCCGCGTGCGTTTTAAAGAAACGGGAACATTCTGGACAGCGGTGAGCATCATCCTGTGACGGCTCGCTACCACTGCTCGCTTGAGCTGTTTCTTCAGGTACTCTGATGGAACAATACCTGTAATGGCAGTGCAGTAGGCACTCTGGTGTGATGGCCACAGTTTTTCGCACTTCGCACATCGGAATTTGAGCCTATGGACGCCCAATCCATGGTTACTTTCACATGAACTTTACTCACTCACTCACTCACTCACTCACTCACTCACTCACTCACCCACTTACTCCCAGCTTGTCAAGATAGAGTGTGCGCATCCCGCAAACCTACAGCACCTGCTATTCCTAGTCGGTCACCCATCCAAGTACTAACCGCCTTTACGTCGCTTAACTTCGGTGATCAGTCGAGAACCCTTGTCGTCAACCTGATTTGAACAACCGGTATTTTCAACGCCGTAATTGTGTATAAGCAGATGCTCGTGATGTACAAGAATTGCAAACTTGCTACATAGGAACATGTACAAAGGCGTATAAATTCTCCTCAAATACCAGTAAAATCCACACTAAGTTTCGTTTATTGTATGATCAGTATACAAATCAGTAACAGCAGTATACAAACATGTTTAATATTAGCCTATATCGATTCGATTTTTTTTTACTTTTTCAAGAACGGAGGTGAACGACTTAAAAAGGACAAAAACTCGGATTTCCGTCATAAGTAATCTAGCTTGTCGCCCAGGATTCACAAATATACTGAAATTTTGCCCGCAGGATGGCGCAGCTTTCGCCATCGCCGTAATTATCTGGTTGGCCATCTGCTACGTCCCAAGAAGTAAAAAGAGCAGGTCGCCCTGTTGCAAACCACCTCCAGTCACCCTCCTCGTGTATGTCGGTTAAACCAATCCAAAAATGCTCACCAGCTTTATTAAAAAACAAAATATATTTGATATTAAATTTGCTTATTTGCCATTATATTTTCATATAATATAACACTTATTTAACTTTTATACATTCCATAGCAATTATAACGTACTTTACCACTCCCATGAAACACTAAAATAACAAATATTATCAGTGAGTTTTTTTCGAAATTTTGACCAAACAGGATGCAGAAAAAACGTTCTAGCCGCGCCTGGTGGGACTCTCGGAAGGAGATATATGGCTTTTTAGAAAGAGAAAGAACAGGGTTACACGATGATGTGGGCTATATTTTAGGAGACGTCCACCAAGAGGAGTACCGACGAGTTAATTAGATGTTCTATTTTTGACAATTTTCGCTTGAAAAACTGCTGACGCAAGCCATTGTTCGGATATCATCCATTATACTCTGCTTATAACCTTAAACTTTAATTCTGTGATTTGGCATTTTTTTCTTGAACGAGTTAAGACGGTTGAAGAAGAAGGGCGGATGATTTTTAATTGAAGTATCTGGTTTCTAGCACGTGTACTGAAAAATTATAATATTTCTTCACCCCCACATGTAGAATTACTGCAAATTGTTAGCACGTCCCAATCGCTAGTGAGATTATTATGACGTAACGCTTGTAACAATGACGTAATGTCTGACGAAATTACTAGTGTCATGGCTATGATCAAACTTGTAACCAAGGACGCCAATATGGCACAAAGCAGAATGGTAGTAATGGGGCGCGGATTCTAGATAAACTGCCAACATTTTAGATTTTCGCACGTTGAAATTAGGCAGGTTTAGCTGTGCTCACAAGCGAACTTCATCAACTACTACGGTACAACGCCAACGTAAATTCAGCCCATTTATGACGTCACCGGAATGAAGGGGTTATCAAGTGGCGGCGGAAGTAGATACTGACCAAATTACTGAGGATGATTGTCCGAATGGATGGATTTCCTACGAAGCACAGAGCCTACCTACCTGACCACCTCACAGTGGTCAACAGTTTGGAGAAGAACTACCAAACCAACGTCCAGCTGTTTCAGGAAGCGGAGACCTTACTTAGGGAGACCTTCGAAAAAATAGTCAACCTACTTATGGTAAGCAAAGCGTTATAGAATTTCTTCAATAACGCCTATAAATCGATAACCCCACGCTGGTTTGTTAAAGCACGAGAAAACCCTTTATAAACGTAAAGCTTAAAAAATTCGTCTTGAAATTTTACACCACTTACATACTGTCTTTTTACATACAAGACTTGCGTCAGCAGTAACGCTATGTAAAACATGTACATAAACATAAACTCCCGCGATGGCCGTTAGATGCAGCCATTTTGCCGACAGGTTTACAACAAGTTTAACAAAAGTTTAACAAGGTGAAACAAGTTTAGATAACATACATTGCGTGAAGTTTGAAATAATAATCACAGCATTCACAGCATAACTAAGCAAAGAATTTGTATTACTTTATATTCTCAGTAAGATTAAAAATGTACTTTTGGTGAATCAGTTGTGCACACTGGGAATAGTGAAACAGTGACGTTGACGCTTTAACAGTTGGCGCGAATATTTTAATTTTTAGAAAAAATCTTTTCCATTATATACGTCTTTCAAACAGGTAAGTTTAACGCTAACTAAGATAACTCTGTTTTGGAATTTTTTTTGGGACGTACTTTAAAATTCTGTTCTTTTCCCTTTAACAGTCAACGCCCGTCACTGGAAAATTAGTTAAAAGCAGAACTGGACCCAATCTTAAACTGTAGGTCAAAACAATCTACTCTTTAAAATATTGAAAGGAAACATACTATTTTTTTTCAAAAATGACTTACGTGAAAGAATTATTACCACACAAACACAACTTCACGTTCACGCCACTAGTTCTTCACTATTACATGCATTTCGCCATTCGCTACTTAGATGGGCACTAGCGCCTGTGTTTCGGAAAAGCATTGCACAAAAACAGGTGCTGTACCTTTCAGCTCAGATGTGTTAGCTACTGACGAACTACGCACATTGTACAGCTCATGCTTGCGTACAGCGGTAAATTTGAAATTTAAATTTTTATCTCAAAACTTGCCTAATTTCAGCACAACACACTGAATATCTTACAGTATCACTGTACTTCCATTTTCGCTTTCGCAAACACGTTCAACACGCTCGCAGACTATTTTTGCTGTTGAAAATTATGTTAGTTTGTGATGTCATCAATAGTTGAGCTTGGCCGCCATTAATTAGGTTTTTAATCTATTATTTAATTATCGGAAACGCTTTTGCAGTATTAATTGTGTTAAAATGTATACTTTTTATCGGATTTGAAGTAGCATTTGGAGTAGTATATGAAAAATCATCCTCTTTTCCTTTAACCTCTTCAGTCCCAAATTATTTTTAATAAGAAAAATGTTTTGGCTTGGTACTTTTGTTCAGTATGCCCATCTTGTTTACACATAATTATTTTTTTTCTACCTGCGCCCGCGTGCTAAATATAGCCTGTATCCCACGGGATACATTGGGATTCAATGGAAGCGTAAAATGTGCTTCATTTTGCAACTGCTGATAATTTTTTAAAGTATTTAAGACATTTAGTATGCATGCTATGCTGATCTGTACAAAGTCGTCTCTAAAGTACTGTACCTTGCACAGTTTTTTTATGCTATGTAGATTTTCTAGTTTGCCATTTTATCACCATTTTTAGTCTATTGTTATTGTCTTAAATAAAAATAACTATTAACAGATCAAATAACTGTCAGTTTTAAAATTTTATTAATTTTAAAGGCAGAAAATATCATCGTATCCCACGGGATACAACGGGTATGAAAGGGTTAAGATTTCTGCTTTGCAAGTCTGTCATCATACTTTTACGTTTCTGCCCTTTGTGCAAATAAGTGCAGCTTATAATCAGGTTTTTTACTTTGTGAATTTAGGAAGCTTGTGACAGTGTTCTAGCTAAGAATGAAGAACAAGCTCAACTCATTCTACTCCGCCTGCAAAGAGACGTCAAAATTCTCTACCGGATTTGTGAAGATTTTGGCAAGTCAGCTTGTAAGCTAGCCGTGTGTCGCCATCAGTTGTCAGCAGCCGGAATGAAAGAGTTGGATCGCTGTTCGATGTGAGTAAAGTTCGTTTCTTGCCGTATAGGTGGCAGCACCATGGTGAAAATATCAGTGAGGTAAAAAAACGATGGTAGGAAGTAAAATCATCAGTATAATGCAAAGAAGAAGAATGGAAAACGGAGCGGGATAGATAAAAGAAAGAAAAGGATAGATAACAGAAAGAAAAAATAAGGAAGAAAAAGAAAGAAAAGGGGAGAAAGGAAAAGAAAGATAAAAGAAAGAATGAATGCATGAACTAAGTAATAGGTATCCTATAAACGAACAAAGCGAACATTCAAATGAACAAAATTGAAAATGATGGGAGAAACAGGAGGGAAAAAATGAAGAATAGAAAGGTTGGCGAGGAAGAAAGGGAAATGTGGGAACACAGAAAAGAAAAAAAAGAGATAAATATGAAGAAGGGATCTGGAAGAAGGCAGGTAAGGAAGCCAATGATACAAAAGAAGGAAGGACATTAGGACAGTGAGACTAGTGACTTTCAAATGCTAAGAAATCAATAAATAAGTAAATAAATAAATAGAGAATGAATAAACACAGAGTTGATAAAGGAAACAAGAAAAATAAGAGAAAAAAAGGTAGATAAAGAATGGAAACCAAGCTGAGAAGAGCAAATAAAAGAACAAATTGGTACAGAATTTAGGTTTTTGGCAAGATACAGGTACAGTTATGTTTTAATACATACATATGTATTACAGTCAACATACACATACACACACACACACACACGCACACGCACACGCACACGCACGCACGCACGCACTCACTCACGCACGCACGCACGCACACACTCACGCACGCACGCACACACTCACACACAAACATACATACATACGCACATACATACATACATACATACATACATACATACATACATACATACATACATACATACATACATACATACGTACGTACGTACGTACATACATACATACATACATACATACATACATACATACATACATACATACATACATACATACATACATACATACATACATACATACATACTCCCATACATATGTACATGCACATATACATACATACTCTCATACATACATAGGTCCACTTTTTATGAGGATAAACATCGTATGCAGTTAAGTAGCCATTAAACAAAACACATTACGGTATTTATGTTTTTTACAGACCTGATTTACCTTTCCCGCGCAGTTCAATTCTGTCTGCAGGTACAACTAGAGTCGTACGAGCGCCATCTACCGCCATCAATGAAAACCGCAAGGTTACATTTCCACTGATAAGCAAGGAACCAACCGGAGCTTGTCTAAAATGCGTGTACTTCGGCAAGGAGCTGTCGGATTTTCTGGGAACACTGTCATTGACGACCCTCGAATCTTTTGCCAGATCAGATCCTAGCAACGCTGATAAGTACAAACTGCTCTGCGACTGTTCCTTGTACGAATTGACCGTCAAGCGTCTGTCAGATGTCTCAAAGAGTTACAGCGAACCTCTCGGCAAGACGGGAAGCTGCGAATTACACGCGGTGGAGAAACCGCTTCAGGCGTCATTCCCGAGCGTGGAAGAAGAAGAAGAAGAAGAAGAAGAGGAGACTTTCTTAATTTCCAAAGAAGATGACGTTTTTGGTCCAGCTCATGAAAATGAAGACGAAACTCCAGAACATCAACTAGAAGAAGTAAAAGCTGTTGATTCTTCCAGCACCATATCCACATTGAGTCTTTCTTCCCTTATGGAGTTCATTTTCTTGTTCGCTTTTCTGATACCTTTTAAACTGGTGGTTTATCTAGCTGAGCTGCCATTCAGATTCATTATATACATGTTCTCAGTTCAGTTCTTAGTCATTTTAACGATGCTTAGTTGGCTTGTTTACTATCTTGAAATTTACAACCGTTCAAAAGCCAACGAGCCAGACCGTCTTAGTTTGCTGGAGGTGCTCTATAGTAAATTGTTCAATACGAACCACATTACGCCCTGTCCCATGTATTCTTAAAAAACATCACTGTCATTCATAACTTGTCCCGTTCACCACCGTTTAAGAGTTTGATGGTGTCGCTGCATTGCTGGAATAAACAATATGACATTTTCGTAATACGAGATTGCAACATTGTTTTTAATTTCAAAATTTTCATTTACCTTACTGTCATGAATGATTATAATATCATCTACAAATACTAGTCTTACATAGGGAAATTGGTGCACGAGGATGTGTCGCTTCCAAAAGTCACGATACTGATATTAAAGATTAGAATGAACGACGACAAGTATGATGATTATGGTAACGAATGACAATAACAATAACAATGACAATTATGACAAGAATAATGATAATAATGATGCAATAGGCCTAATATCGACAGTTGATGATGATGAAGATAATGATGATGATTATGATAATGACGATGACGACGACGACGACGACGATGATGATGGTGGCGATGACGATGATAATGATGATGATGATGACGATGTTTATGCTTATGATGATGATGATGATGATAATGTTGATGATGATACTGGACCATGTGATGACGAAAATTGTGACAGGGGTTATTATTAGTATCAGCCGCACTGATAATTAACAATAGCATCTCGACGACGACGTTGATGAAGCTTTTCGTGGATGCTAGATGGCGTTTATATATACATTTACAATTATTGTTCTTAACGGCCCAAATCCCAATGAAAACATCACGAACAAACACACAAACAAGCAAAACTCTGTTAAACCGTCACACTCAAAATCATAATTCATACATGTCAGTCACATAATCTTGCTCCAAATGCCACGTGTGATGAGTTGTATTCGTTAGCAGTGTTGATAATCTCACAAATCTTACCTGGTAGCTAATAGCTAAAACTGTCTATAGGACGCAACTTTAATTGAAACTTTATCACAGCAAACTTTATCACATCAAATCTACTATGCTCAACTAATAAAGATGTCTATTGTTTAGAAGTTTCAATAATTTTGCAATTATTCAAAAGCTAAGGCCCATTTCACAGTGAAGACGCGAGGCAAAATACCTCTCTCAGTTCCTCGTGAGGAATTATGCCGCCAGCTAGAAGCTATGCGTCCTCCTCGTGAGAAACTTTTTCGCATGGTAGAAGTACTGCACGTTCCATTTCTGTGAGAAATTTTCGAGGAATTCAGTCTTAAATTGAACTACTCAATTACTTTCTTATTTAACGAACAACAATTAACATATTTCAGCGTAAAATTATAAGATTTAATCTCTCTTATAACAGACTGACGATTATGCAACATCGGTGACTATGTTTGTGAAAAAGAAAAGTAACCCGCGCACACACGCACGCACGCACGCACGCACGCACGCACACACACACACACACACACACACACACACACGCACGCACACACACACACGCACGCTCGCACGCACGCACGCACACGCACGGACGCACGCACACACGCACACACACACACACACACACATATATATATATATCATTTATGCATATTTTCAGATTTTGAAGTGGTTATTAGAACTTTACTAAAAAACAAACAGGTCTGACATTACTTTGATTAACATGTTTATACAGTATGAAACTCGTAAAGTAGCTGCAGCTAACTGGACGCGCGAAAAAAAACCGCCCAGTTTCACTGTGAAATGAATGGAATTTCCAGAAAAAATCGGAAATTTTCAGAAAATGTTCTTATTTTCTCACACCGATTCCGTGCGTCCTCGCTGTGAAATGAACCTAAGACTGTAGACGTCTTGTACACCGTGGAGTTAGGATCGACTCAGACCTGTCAAGGCGTTGTGGTTACATGGCCAAAATTGGAAACGTCTTTACGTATGTATGTATGTATGTATGTATGTAGTTTACTGACTAAAACAAGTTACATGTGTACACGAGGAACGAGGTCAATGCCACAATCGATACATTAGTGATTTTAGTCCAGATTGTCACTTTACGTACATTTCCTACTCAAGGTTATAGCATTAAAAACAGTGTTATGCATACAAGGTACATCAGCATAAAAGTTGCAAAATTTCATAACATATTATATAACAATTAGGGTGCTCAAAGAAGTGAGTTAAATCAGCAAAGTTTACATTGTCGTAGCGGTTTCTAATATTTGATGTTAGGGGGCGTGTCTGTATAACGTGTTTCTCAGTTTGAATGTCCTCACAAGGACATAACTTGGCTGTCTCGCCCATCTACCCGATTCTATCCGCAGCCTATGTGACTGAAGACGCATTCTTGTGAAGCTCGTCCGATGATGCTCAAATATTGTCGATTCAAAACGAGGAGTTTCGAGACCGGGGTTCAATTCCAAGTAGGTTACATCGAGACTCGTGTTCCAGTACAAGATGCAAGTTCTAAAGATTCATCGAGACAGAATGGTGTCTGTCCAAATCTTTAAAGTACACACCTATTAATATTCTCTAATCCTCAAGGCTTTAACAAAAGGCCATTGACCAGCCATGTACAAGCCGAGAGATATTGCTACAAGCTATATAATTCTACAGCCTTTCCTCGCCTGTTCATTCATCTTATTAAACTGGATCGACTTTCTTTTGTTGGTAAATTTTAAGCTCTCGCAAGCACACATTACTGAATGCTCTCCATTCCACTGTCATTGCCCTCTGTACGGATTTGCTTGACGAATTCTGAAAGGACAGTTTTTTTTATCATAACCGGTTCAGCTATTCGTCCGGCATGCTGCCTGCTCGAGCAGACGACATGAGAACCGAGTGGGATTGTGGAGCTTAAACAAGCATATAACTAACGTCCAAAAATGAGAATATCAGCTGTCTAGACGTAACAATGTGCTTTGCAAAAAAAAAATCGATAAAATCTTACAATTGTCTTTAAATTGATGTAGTTATTTACAAAAAATCTACGTTTCGTCCCGCCATCTTTATTTTTAAGGCGCAAAATGTCACTTTTACTAGCGATTATTTACCTCACGAAAGGACTAGGCAGACGTTTGAAATCCGCGATGTCGTCTTCTTCATCAGACAGAACGCACTTCAGTTTTGTAAAGTGAAAAGAACAGTGCTGCATAGGTTTAATAATGTCTGTTTACCAGTTATGGCTAGAAAAAGGATCATTGAAAACCAGTATTGTGCAAGAAGATTTCTGTTTATTTTCCGATAGGAAACAGACATTGTTAATGAGTACACTTAAGGTTCTCATCGTTTTCCTAAAAACATTCCCAATCTCGGCTTTAACTCGCTGATTATTGTAATTCCAGAGCCCGCAGGATGAGGAGATTATAACAGGTGAGCTTTGCTCTGACAACCTTCCCATTTCAGCGAACAGTGAACACGCTGTAGCAAAGAATGTAGCCACCGCGGGGCAAATGAATGCCCAGTGGACCATCCCGGCCGCATCGCCACGTTTGCGGCACAGAGGGTATCAGTTCAGTTCTGTCAGTTTACTAAGACGCGCGCATTTGTCTGTACTAGAAGTTAAAAATCAATAATTACTTAGAGGAAACTTCATTTCAGCAGGTGTTGGTTCGATTGATATGATTTTATAGGAGTCAGCTTGGTTTGATTTTATAAGGAATAACCAGTTTGTGCCGGAAGATACTTTAGCAAATGGATGTGCAACGCTGATATACATTGGAATTGACTAACATGTGACATACCTCTGGAAACGGTGCTGATATTGTTATTAGAGAAGAGCACTGCACGATTAAAATAGGAAAATTTCAACATTGTTAACCAAGATTGACGTAAATTGATGGTGTTCTGTGTTTAGTGAACGCTATAAAGGTTCTGATTCAACAGAAATAGGGAGGTTGGCATCTAATGACGTAGCAACAGAATGACTGCTCGAATATAACACGGATTGATCATAGAATTAATATTATTTTAGTGCCAACATGCCAACGCCAACGTGTAAGTGTAGGGTGCGGTACATTGGCAGTTCTGTACCAACGCAGACCAAGGATGGTCTTCAGGCTTTGCAACAGCCGCTTAGTGAAAGGTATCCTGAGCTGGGCGTTGCAGAAGCACGTGGAATAGACGCTTGGCTCAGCGTCTGGAGCAACGGATTGTTGCTGGAGTATGTGCAAGGCGAGCGAGAGAAAAAGAGCACCAGACAGTTCTTTCCCATCACCACGTTGCATTACTGTGCTGCCGTCAGATTCGTCATGATTTCCAATTACGAAGGAACGGGGGCGTCCGTTAAAAAATTCATGCCTCTCGATTCTCCTTTTGCTGACATTTCCAAAGACGAACATCCGCCTATATTTGCAGCAATAATGCGCCGTACGACTGGCGTCAAGGTCCTCGAGTGCCACGCTTTCATTTGCCGGCATACTACAGCAGCCAATGCATTAGTGAGATGCTGTTTCCATTCCTATGCTGGTAGTAAATTTATGGGAGGCACTGGAGATCCTATTGGCTATCCCAGCAACGTTGAACCGCCAATATACATTGAAAGAGGTGGCTCCATGTATAACTTTCCTGTCCATGACAACCAATCATTTGGTGGAAGGTTGTCATTACGCAGTCTACCGGTAAGCAACCGCCCTCACACAAGGCACATCTTCGGGGAGCCGTTGTACGCTACTCCAATGACACGATCCATGCATAACATTTCGGAAGATGGATTCGAATTTCAGAGGATGCCTCCACCTCAGTATCCACCACCTTTGCCACCTCCACCAGAGGGATACTTTATGCCTCCGCCTGAGATAATTCAAGAAAATCCATACCACCACATTGATTACATGAGGGATAGACAAATGCTGCATGCCAGTTCCGAACGGCTAATTTGGCCACATGGCCCTATGCCTGTTGAGGGATACCTGGAGCGACCTCCACCCACTGACTCACTCTCGGCTCACAGTGATCCAGACAGTTCTCGTGCTGAGCGAATTGTTCACGGTGGAGACGATGTCCAGCATCCTAGACAACTAGATCCAAACAAGTCCTCGTCGGATGCATCTCCTCAACCAGAGCGAAAGTCTAAGAAACATAAGAAGAATAAGAAGCATAAGCATCATCGAAAAGAGAAAAGGTCCCACGAAGAACCCACATATCTGCCATCTGCCCGGCCGTACGGACAATTGGCAACATTTGATCCGGAACATCCCGAGAGGTTTACTGGCTATTTTGAGCAGCAAGAAGCTCAAAGACATAAGCATCATAAACATAAGCACAAAAGCAAAGACAAGGAGAAAAAGCATAAGAAGGAGAAGAAGAAGAAACACAAGAAAAAAGACAAAATCGATGAAGATGTGGAAGGCGAAGAAGCAGCAGCACTCGAAGCTGCCAACAAAGGTATATACAAGAAAGAAAATTTGAACGAAAAGCTGTTTGCTGGGTCAATCCGTATGGAGAAACTGAGTCGAACAGAGAATCGTGACCTGCCACAGGTCAACAATCCTTACGTGGCAATGGAGGAAATGATTGAAAAAGACCGCCAGACTAAGCAACTGGCTAAATTGGTCAACGATCTGCAGATTGGTGAAAACCAGCAAAATGGTCACACAATTCCTGAAGGTCAGCCTTCACCTCCAGAATCTCACTTTGCTCGACCTCAAAATCAAGAGCAAACGACAAATCCCTCGCCACCAGGGGAAAAGCCGGTATTACCTGATGGACAGTATTTACCACCAGGCCCACCAAGAGGCCCACCTGCATGGCACACGTCCCAAACTGGAGGACCACCACCGAGCGGACCGGTGCCACTGCCAGACAGACAGACACAGGTGCAGCAATTGCCTCCTAGTGATTATTACCACAATCGTGATTTGCCACCTACTGGTCATCCTCATAATCAACATTTACCGACTAGTGGCTATCCTCCATACCGGCCGCCGGCTCCTGGAGGCCATTCAAGCATTTTGCCTTCACCTCAAGGAAACGGTTACGGTCCCCCACCTCCTCCGATGAAACCAGTGCAGCCAGAGCCACCTAGAGACAGGTACAATTCACCACCTGTTATATTCACCCATGATCCACATCCTTATGCAGACTACCAGATGGATGGCCCTTCTCGGTATCAAGATGGACTCGTTCACGACCATCAACCACCAAACGGATATTTGCAATCACAGCCACCATATCATCGAGGAGGACCAATGCCGCCACCAGGACCACCCCAATTTGGACTTCCTGGACCAAGGAACTACAATGCGCAATACTACTGACGAGGCGACAGTCTTCGGACGACGCAACTGTTTACCTTGGAGAAGGTAACTCTTTCTAATCAGGCACTGCTATGTCAAAAACTGGGTAGTATCAGTCACTACTTAAGATAAACATGTGATAATTAAAACAAAGAGCATTCCCAACAAAAATTTGAGGGAAAATTAGGTTCTTAACTCTCTGATGTTAATTTTACTATAAAAATCAATTTTCTTTCCAAATTTAACAGATCGGTTAACAGATCAGTATTGTTTTAGAATCACTGTTGCGTGGAACAGAATGTTCTAATGAACAAAATTTAGGACAGAATTTTATGCCTAGTACACCAACAGTTTATGATAATAGCTAAGCATTTACCCTTCACTTCACGGACACATGAACATATGTTAATTTCATTTACAACTGAAGTTATCTAGGTCCTGAATCCTAATAAGTTACTCTCTGCTCTGTCTGTAAGCATCAGATTTAAAAACCTCCAACATTTAAACGCGTTGTACGTGCAATAATCTTGAAAGTTTGTTATCGAAACGTTTCTGTGCTAATTGAGAACTTGAGCACGCTCTGCCATGCTTTCATCAGCACACTTGGCCTATCAATTTCTAGGCCAGAAGGGCAAATCCTTCAGTCGTGCTTTGTTTCATCACTGTTTCATCACTGTTAACACCGAGAACTAGAGATCATTAAGTTACCTTTTTACTTGCTCATCACGTTCATCCATTATCAAAACATTTTAAAACAGCAAAGTCTCACAAGCTTGGACTGTTATGACAAATCGCTTTATTATACCATAAATATATACAAAGCGAAGGTGAACAGCTTCGTGTAATTTGTTCTGCAGATATTTTATATTTCTGATATAACTAGAATAAGCCTTTTCACAGTTCCAGCGATTGATGATGATCGTGAAAAGGTCAAAGATTAAATGTACCAGACAATGCATTTTGTGTACACTTGACAATGCCTCGCAGCCCATGCTATTGTAATAGTAACAGTTTTTACAGCTAGCTAGAACCTTGCCTAGTTCATTTTTCTTGTTCCCAAGCAAGATTCTGCTAGTAAATCATTCAACGCATTGTCTAATGCATACCTGAGTAAAGTCCAGGTAAAACAACTGAAGTTACTAAACTGATGCGACAGACGGCTTTGCTTTCCCACACGTCACGTGACTGTTGTAGCTAAGACACCTTACTGTGGTACACATAACCTTTGACCTACAGCAACTGCGCTCGTTTATCATTTAGGTCAAACTTTTAATGTTGACATGCTGATGATGATTAATAAATAAAATGTTTTTTTTTCTAAAACAAACAAACTTTTTCCTTGAAGCTTTTGCAAACAGCATCCCATCGTCGTAAACTAGTCATCATTATCAAGCTGTCTAACTTTTATCATGTTTGGAATAATGGGTGTGGTCTGAGTCATTGCATTCCAAGTCACAAATTCTTTGCTCAAGTTATTAGAAAAATCTATTAAATAACTGCAGTAAGACTTGCTACGTACACTTGTTTTGTAAACGTTGAAATAACGTTGTAGTAGTAACCCTTTGTTACTATAGCAACCACTGGGATGATTTGTTTGCTTTCGTTTTCTGTCAATTGTAACTGAGGTTTGGAAGAAGAATCATCATAATCACGTTAATAGGGCCTGTTCCATGACCCCACTGTTGATGCGTGCAAACAAATGGTACACTGATTACTGAAGATTAGACCCTATAGAGAAGATTTTCTCGAGTATGCTTCAAATCGCACGCTTCGTGGCGCTCCGTGCACTTAAAATGCAAAAACTTGGGGCAAACCTTTTTTTAATCAAACACTTTCGTGCAAAATTTCCGTTCCGTTTTTGTTTAAGCAGGTTTCGTTACATTGTGTATTTTTGCGCACTATGGCTAGAAATACTGTCCAAATTTCATTCCAGAATAGAATGGAATAGTACAGAATTTTTTCGTACTGAAAATCAGAATTGAGTAAAGTTACATGTACTGTAATGTTACGTTACACGACGTGTGTTTTTAAGACTGTGAGACTATTCTCTTATCAGAAGTCTTATGATTTTCTAACTTTCTTAGATGGCTAAACAGTTTCTGCACAGAAGGCACAGTTCGTTTCTCTACTCCCTCCAGCTAAATCAGTCATTACTCCTCAGTGCAAACCTGTTTTCTGTCTCTACCTGTCAAATTCCTCATCAACGCCGTGGCAGTTCTAGTTTTGGTAGGCGTTTGCAGTTGTAGATGTACCAAAAGTTATGAAGCCAGAATGATTGCAATAATTACGTTTTACGAAAAGTGGTTATAATGGTCTTTGGCCTCTCGTGTTTGAGTTTTTTGAGCTACATTTTCTTTAAAGATTTCACATTACTTTAGTAAAGCTGTGAGTCTTTTTCAAATCAACATTGTCAACGTAGGAATGTTCGCCATGTTTTTTGTAGAGACTGTACCACCTTGTCTATACTCACTCTGCTTACAACATTGTCGCAGGTGCTGGAATGTTCGCCATGTTTTTTGTAGAGACTGTACCACCTTGTCTATACTCACTCTGCTTACAACATTGTCGCAGGTGCTGGAATGTTCGCCATGTTTTTTGTAGAGACTGTACCACCTTGTCTATGCTCACTCTCCTTACGACATTGTCGCATTTGCTGGTATGTTCGCCATGTTTTTTGTAGAGACTGTACCACCTTGTCTATGTTTTTTGTAGAGACTGTACCACCTTGTCTATGCTCACTCTCCTTACGACATTGTCGCATTTGCTGGTATGTTCGCCATGTTTTTTGTAGAGACTGTACCACCTTGTCTATGTTTTTTGTAGAGACTGTACCACCTTGTCTATACTCACTCTGTTTACAACATTGTCGCAGGTGCTGGAATGTTCGCCATGTTTTTTGTAGAGACTGTACCACCTTGTCTATGCTCACTCTCCTTACAACATTGTCGCATTTGCTGGTATGTTCGCCATGTTTTTTGTAGAGACTGTACCACCTTGTCTATGTTTTTTGTAGAGACTGTACCACCTTGTCTATGCTCACTCTCCTTATAACATTGTCGCATTTGCTGGTATGTTCGCCATGTTTTTTGTAGAGACTGTACCACCTTGTCTATGCTCACTCTCCTTATAACATTGTCGCATTTGCTGGTATGTTCGCCATGTTTTTTGTAGAGACTGTACCACCTTGTCTATGCTCACTCTCCTTATAACATTGTCGCATTTGCTGGTATGTTCGCCATGTTTTTTGTAGAGACTGTACCACCTTGTCTATGCTCACTCTCCTTATAACATTGTCGCATTTGCTGGTATGTTCGCCATGTTTTTGTAGAGACTGTAGCACCTTGTCTAAGCTCACTCTGCTTACGTTAACGGAAAACCGACCAAGTCTTAAACTGTAACTGTAACGTTGCACAAAAAAAGGTGTTGTACCTCTTAGTTCAAAGGTGTTTGGTTGTGACATAGTGCACACGTCTGAGAGCTCATACATGAACACAGCAGTAAAGTTGAAACATAAATTTTAAACTTATAATTTGCCATGTTTTTATATATGAATGTTGTACGGTAATACTGTACTTCAATTTTCGCTTTTGTAAATATGTGCAACACGCTCGTGAAATGTTTGCCTTGAAAATGAGGTTCATTTACGATGTCATCACTAGCTGGGCTCGATTATTTAACTTATTATTTAATTACCAGAAACACCTCGGCATTATTATAGTTGTTAAAAAGTATGCTTTTAACATGCTTTAAAGTGAGGTATGATATGAAAAATCGTCCTGTTTTCCTTTATTTATAACAATTAGGCTTTCAAAATTCCTAAACAATCTTCAGGGTCCCGTTAGAACAGAAATTTGGTATGATAATAGGGTCAAAATTAGAGAGAGTATATAATTGCGCATAAATAAAGTCCTGTACCCGTAATTTGTATCTGTACCCGTTGTATATTATTAGCAGCAATTATAATTCATTGATACAATGAACTTTTTTCCAGCTGATAGGCTAAACATTATTTACACAAATCTGCTGTTTCGTGAAGGAAAATATTAATTTTTATTTTTATTTCACACATTAATAGGCGGATTTCCAATTTCAGAGTTTGTAGTTTTCAATATTTTAGAGCATTCTTTATTCGGAATTAATGTTTACACAATCATCCGGTTTTCCTTTAAGAGTTGTGTTCTAATATTTTCTTACTGTTAGCCTTAAGGAAAAGCTAACGTGTTGTACTTGCTCAATAAGTCAAAAAAAATCGTCTGTTAACACAAGCGTATAGTTACTATATATCACACAATCGCGTGACAATTGTGTAAGCGTGTAGTAACTTCATGTAACACGAAGTTACAAAAGTTTGTCTATATCTCAGAGTTGTACTTATCATGTTCAATGAATGCAATGCAAATTAAAACTAATGTTAATAATTATGCATAAGTCTGTTTGTATTCTGTACATCCATGTATTACTGTAATTATAGCTGTTTGTATTTTGAAATCATGAACACCAGGCGGCGCAATGATTCTTTTATAGTAGTTTACCCCTTCTCTATAGATAAGCCTGTTTTTTATTTATTTATAACCGTCTGTATTGTCTGTATGAAACTAACAATTAAGAAATAGAGTAAGCTGATATATAAGTTTACAAAAATTTATATTTAGATCATAACAGACGCTTTTTTGTGTGATTTGTAATAATTGTGTAACGCTGTAAATGATGGTAGCCGCCTTACGATTTGATAAAATTTTGAAATAATTCATTCACTGTTTGTAATTTGTAATAACTAAATGGTGCAATTTGATGAGCGAGTTGTAAAGGGTTAGTGAATTAACATGTCTACCTTATTACGTTACATACAGATATAAAATGCTTCATTTTTGTACTTTGCTGTGGTGGTATTTAATGTGCAATATACAGCAAGTTCAATAACAAACTTGTGTAAAGTTACAATGTCTGCTTAATGACGAAATTTTTCGTAGTTAAACATGGCGTATTGCCACAAGATCAAAATTTACGAAAGTAAACACTTCTCTATTTATAGTTAAAAACAACACAATTATGTTAAAAACTTTTACATTAAAAAGTTAAAAGTTAAAATCATGTCAAACGCTTCGACTAGCTGCTGCTGTCATCATCGGTGCTAAATTTACAAACATACAACCAGTTTATATAGGCAGAGCCTATTATGCACTAATTAAGTAGTTAACCCTTTCATACCCGTTAAAACTGACAGTTATTTGATCTATTAATAGTTATTTTGAGTTTAAGCCAATAACAAAAGACTAAAAATGGTGATAAAATGGCAAGCTAGAAAATCTACATAGCATAAAAAAACTGCGCAAGGTACAATACTTTAGAGACGACTTTGTACAGATCAGCATAGCGTGCATACTAAATGTCTTAAATACTTTAAAAAATTATCAGCAGTTGCAAAATGAAGCACATTTTATGCTTCCGTTGAATCCCAATGTATCCCGTGGGATACAGGCTATATTTAGCACACGGGCACAGGTAGAAAAAAATAATTATTACGTGTAAACAAGATGGACATACTGAGCAAAAGTACCAAGCCAAAAATTTTTTTCTTATTAAAAATAATTTGGAACTGAAAGGGTTAAGAGAAGCCAAATAGGTAATGAATAATCAAACCTGTAAAGAAATCGATGCAGTAACTTAGGCACTAATTATGTATTTACAAAAACCAAATAGGTAATGATTAAACAGACCTGAATAAACGAAATTGATACAGTAAACAATAGCTAAGTGTTTGAAAATAGATTTAGCTTCGATAGACTCAAATAGACCCAATAGATAATATTTATAATGGGCTCTGCCTGTATAAACTGGTCGTATGTTTGTAAATTTACCACTGATGATGACAGCAGCAGCTAATCGAAACGTTTGGCATGATTTTAAATTTTAACTTTCTAATGTAAAGTTCTTAACAATGTTGTTTTTAGCTATAAATGTTTTTACGTACCTGCAATAAAAATGACTTCTCTATTTCGATGCAAGGAGGCGATTCTACAACTTGCAATATCTATTAGCTGTTGTAATAAAATAACCCTTTCCCTTCGATTCACATTTTCTATGTGATAAGTTCGATTCTAATTGTAGTGTTACTGTTTTTTTTTCTACGTATATTCATCACAAACGAAACTATGTGTATTTTATAAACGGTGTAATGATTATGATAATAATAATTTTGTTACGTTATTTAATGTTTTTGATATCAGAAAGGAGCCTTGCGTTGTTTTGTACGTATCTAAGATTAACACTTTTTCTCCTTCATGAAAAAATGTTTTATAAATAAAGATGTTCTTTAACTGTAATGAGTTTCTAATCGTTTTGGTGTTTCACTTCTGGGCTTCCATATCATCACAGGGCTAGAGGAGGTTTAACAATTGGGCAAATAAGGCTATAGCCTTGGGCCCTAAATTTTTGATAGGCTCTTGGTGTTTCACTACTGAGCCTCCATATCATCACAGAGCTAGAGGAGGTTTAACAATTGGGTAAATAAGGCTATAGCCTTGGGCCCTAAATTTTTGATAGACTCTTGGTGTTTCACTACTGAGCCTCCATATCATCACAGAGCTAGAGGAGGTTTAACAATTGGGCAAATAAGGCTATAGCCCTGGGCCCTAAATTTTTGATAGGCCCTCGGTATTTCACTACTGAGCCTCCATATCATCACAGGGCTAGAGGTGTTTTAACAATTGGGCAAATAAGGCTATAGCCCTGGGCCCTAAATTTTTGATAGGCCCTTGGTGTTTCACTACTGGGCCTCCATATCATCACAGAGCTAGAGGAGGTTTAACAATTGGGCAAATAAGGCTATAACCCTAGGCCCTAAATTTTTGATAGGCCCTTGGTGTTTCACTACTGAGCCTCCATATCATCACAGAGCTAGAGGAGGTTTAACAATTGGGCAAATAAGGCTATAACCCTAGGCCCTAAATTTTTGATAGGCCCTTGGTGTTTCACTACTGAGCCTCCATATCATCACAGAGCTAGAGGAGGTTTAACAATTGGGCAAATAAGGCTATAACCCTGGGCCCTAAATTTTTGATAGGCCCTTGGTGTTTCACTACAGAGCCTCCATATCATCACAGAGCTAGAGGAGGTTTAACAATTGGGCAAATAAGGCTGTAGCCTTGGACCCGAAATTTTTGATAGACTTGAATAACTAGAAATAATAATTTAAAATGTTTTCAGCAATTGGTAAAATGTCGTTGACTCACCCTCCAGGGTGCACCACTCGCTAACCAAAAAAAAACATTTTTAATCTTATTGAGAAGGTACTATAATTTAGAATTCTGTTTAGTGAGTAACATGTATGCTACAAATGCTCTGATTATTTATTCAAAATTCACTCAATGTTATCTAAACTTGTTTCAAACGACCTTCCATCAAATTGGCTGCGCCTTACGGTAATCGCGGGAGTTTAAATTTACACGTTTTATACAGCGTTACAGCCGACGCAAACCCTGCATGCAAAAAGGGGAAATGTAAGTGGTACAAAATTTCAAGACGAATTTTCTTAAGCTTTAAGTGGAGGATTTTCTTGTGCTTTAATCCATCCCTGCGCACAACTCTTTCGAACTCTCCCTACTTCGAACTCTTTCTTACGTTTCGAACACATTACTAATACATTATTTAGGTTAAGGTCTGACTTAAATAACGTAATTGCTGATGTTACTGGTAACAATCACTTCCTCCGGAACCAGTTTAATGTGAAGTAGAACTGTAATTTTTGCGTAATTGTACATCACGCCCCAGCTACTACAATTATAGATTGCTCCGTTTACAACATCACAATGCCACACGCTAGTCTAGTGCTTGTATATTTATTATCTATTTATTATAGTGTTATAAAAAATGAAAAACACTCAGCTATACTATAAATTGCGATAAAAATACTGAAATATTTACATATATATATGTAATATACACACACACATATATATATAATGAATATAAAATATATAATATAATATAATGTTATTATAAAGTTGAATTTCTGTAGATACTTTATTAACATCTTCATCTTTGTAAGCTGCATATTTTTGAAGACACCGTGACATCTCAGCTATATAACTCGCTCAGCAAGCTCTGATATAGCTCTCTTCAATTTTGTTATGTTGATAAGATAAACAGTTGAGCATGCGCAATAATGCAATGGTAATAAATTAAGTCGATTCAACAATGCTATACTATGAGTGTTTTACTACGTGCTTTTGGATAATTGTTGCTTGTACAAACAACATAACCAGAGCCATAAATTACCTGTGCAACTTTGCCTAATCTGCTAGACCAGCTTTGATCCTCTTAAGTCAATAAATGAAATGAAGTTTTACGTTCTAATTATTACGGAATTTGTATTAATGTGAGTAAGTACACAAACTTTAATTCAGTTGATCTTCACATTACACAATATAGCCCATAGCCTGCTCTATCTCTCTCTTTCTCTCTCCTCTCTCCCCCCTCTCTCTCTCTCTCCTCTCTCCTCTCTCTCTCTCTCTCTCTCTCTCTTTTTCTCTCTCTACCCTCTGTCTCTCTCTCTCTCTCTCTCTCTCTCTCTCTCTCTCTCTCTCTCTATACCCTCTGTCTCTCTCTTTCTCCCTCTTTCTCTCTCTCTCTCTCTCTCTCTCTCTCTGTCTCTCTCTCTCTCTCTCTCTCCCTCTCTCTGTCTCTCTGTGTCTCTCTCTCTCTCTAGACAGCCCTGTAAATACCAATTGTGCACTAGGCCTAAACGCTTCAAACCAAAATTATGTTGCAAAACATGCCCCGGATTGGAGTAATGCAACCAATGTTCAACTGGGTAATTATTATTCTATGACACATGCGGCTTTACTTGATGTATTAGTACCATACTCTACTGTCCTGTGCTCTGATATTCATTGTAGCAGTGATGCACACAGGCAAGAAATAACCAGTTTTCATGATGCAATAATTAACACTCTTAGTACAGCAGCTTCACAAGCTTTTCCCATTAATGAAAGAAAGAGAAACTCTTGGAACTCTGTACCAGGGTGGAATGAATTTGTTGCCGAAAAACACAATTATTCACGACAATGCTTTGTCAATTGGCGTATGCTAGGTAAACCTCGCAGCGGTCCTATTGCAGAAGAAATGCGTCGAGCTCGTGCTCAATTTAAATATGCCCTACGCGATTGTAAAAAACATCAGCAAAGCATTGTATCAGACAAAATTGCCTACCGTCTTATGCATTGCAACTCCTACCAGTTTTGGAAAACAATAAAGAAAGAAACAAATTCTAAACTTCCTCTTCCCTCTAGCGTTAATAACGTAACAGGGGAAAATAACATTTGTAATATGTGGGCGGAGCACTATCGCGTTCTTTTTAATTCGGTTAATAATGGAAATTTGGAGGAGCAGCTGCACCGGGCCCTTGCAGAAGATATGCATATTATACCCAAGTTTACTGTTAGGGAAGTGCAAGATGCAATCGGCACACTAACTTTGCATAAATCTGCAGGTCCTGATGGTATACAGGCCGAACATTTTAAGTATTCTTCCTCAATGTTACCGGTTCTTTTATCCTTGTTGTTTAGCTCCTGTTTGATTCACGGCTTTCTTCCTGAATCGCTAATGATGTCTGTATTAATTCCTCTAGTAAAGGATAAAAATAAAGATATTACGGATGCAAATAACTATAGGCCAATTGCACTAGCTTCTATTGCCAGCAAAATATTCGAAATTTTATTACTTAACAGATACAAACAGTATATTCCAACAACTCCTAATCAGTTTGGCTATGTAGAAAAACTTGGCACTGAAATTTGCATAAACACATTAAAGGAGATCATTGACTACTACATTAGTCGTGATAGCTCTGTTCACATTGTTTTTATCGACGCATCAAAGGCATTTGACAGGGTTAATTTCTTCAAGCTTTTTCTTAAACTCACAAAGACTTCAATCCCGAATATTGTAATCCGCTTGCTCACATTTTATTACACGCAGCAAGGCATGTCTGTCAGGTGGGGACATAGTCAGTCTACAACTTTTAATATTGGAAATGGAGTACGCCAAGGTGGCAAGATGTCACCATTTCTTTTTAATTTTTATTTTAAAGATCTAAGTGTTAAGCTTTCATCCACCCAACTTGGTTGCAATGTGTCGAACATGGTTATGAACCACCTGATGTACGCTGACGATGTTTGTTTGTTAGCAACAACGATTACGGCCCTACAGCAACTACTAGACGTGTATAAATTGTATGCTGAACAGTATGACATAAAAATTAATGTAGCTAAAACTAAACTTATGTCTGTTAATTCAAACATCATGAGAAATTTTATGTTTGGTAACATCAAACTAGATAATAATGTTTTACGTACCTGTGATAATGAAAAATATTTGGGACATATTATTTCAAATGATAACCGAGATGACCTTGACATTATTAATCAAAGATCCCTATACTATTGTCGTACAAACCAACTTATTAGAAAATTCAGCTATTGTTCTGTTGATGTTAAAAGATATCTATTTAATGCTTACTGTAATACATTCTATTGCATGTCTACTTGGAGACATTTTAATAATGGTAATATCTTAAAACTTAAAATTGCGCACAATGTGTCAAAAAGATTATTTTTCGGATATGCATATGATTACAGTGCTCGTGAGATGAGTGTTGAAATTCACGTGATGTATTTTGATGTATTACGTAGAAAATCTGTGTTAAGTTTAATGAAAAGATTTGATACTAGTGATAATTTAATGTGCCAGAAAATTTTAGTAAGCGATGCCAAATTTACATCGCACATAAGACAGCAATGGTGGAGACTATTATTGTAATTTTCATGTTTAACTAAGTTTGTGTGTGATTTGTTTGTAGTGGTTTTTTGTTTTTATGATGTTGTATGTTGTATATATGTAATTTATATTATGAACTTATGTTTGAAATAAAGAATTAAATCAAAATCAAATCTCTCTCTCTCTCTCTCTCTTCGCTCTCTCTCTCTCTCTCTCTCTCTCTCTCTCTCTCTCTCTCTCTCTCTCTCTATTCTTTCTCTCGCTCTCTTCTATTGTTTCTCTCTCCTTCATTCTTTCATCTCCCCCTTTTCTCGTTTTTTTCTCTCTTCCTCATCACATTTTTCCTGTTGATATTTTGCTCGTTCCGCAAAATATTCCTATCGTCAATTTCAATAACTCACGGCGATTTGTTCTTCTGCCCTGACACATAAAACTAACGCCAACGGCAGCTGCAAATGTATATTAATCGAGGACACTGTGTGGTCTGTAAAATGTACCAGCAAATACAATAGAGACAACTAAGAACTCCAACAAAACTTCACGAGACACAAACATGTCATTTAAAAATTTTTTATTGTTTTTTTACATGTTCAAGTTTCAAACAACGCAAAGTAAACTCATTTTAAATCAACAACAGAACACTTTGGTATTATATAATAATTATTCAATAAATTATGTACATTGGGGTTGGGTATAAGTCATGCATGGGTAAAGCAGACCAAAGTATACAGGTTTCTTTACAAGATGGTTCCTGTAACGCACTCTATAAATATTTTCACTTCATTTAGTTTTACTTTAGAGAAAGCTAAACTTATAGAAATCCAAATATATGCCAATAATGGTACAGAATATACTAAAAAATATACTAAACGTTTTTCCTGTTGGCTATTAAATTCTGTCGTTTCTTTTAAGTTAGAAATTTTGCAGGTTAACGAAAATAAATTAAAATTAAAAGTGAAACTTAACTGTAATTAGTTTTACTGTACTTTTTCCAAGAACAATCTGCAACATCTGCTCAAATCAGAATAATTGATGACTAATTAATCGGTGTAGATCAATCAATATTCAATGTGAACGACTGAGTTAACAGGAAGATGGAATATCAATGCTTCTGATTAATTTGAAGAAAAAATAAAAAGTGCAGGTCCTATAACATGCGGTGCAGACATAAAATATTATACTAATATGTTGTTATGATTAGAAATTCACACCCGTTTTCAGAACAGTACAATAACACAAGTAACAACAAAATCTATGTTTCAAATTCTACACAATCACAAAAAACTACAAGCGTTTATCGGATGCACACAGTTCCTTTGCAGAAAGCACGATGTTTGTTAAACCGCAGTGAATATTTTCGGCCCACGCGTAACCGTTGTAAAGTAACTGCACGTGCAACACATGTAAAGCTGCTCGTGGTTTTCCCAGTACGCATCACAATGGCTTTTGTACGCCAACAATAGTCACAGCTTTTTACAAAGGTTGTGCTAATAAATTATTGAATTTTGGAAAAAAGCTTTAAAATTACGGAAATGCTACATTTAAGCCGACAATTCATTTTTATACATAAATGATTTAAATGGTTCAAAATAATTTCTAAATCACAAGCGTAATATTTGGATTTTTGCATAGGCCTATATACTAATAACACCACACTTAATATCAGTTTGATAGATAAATGAACTACATTAAACTGAAATGCAAATACATTATAAAAATGAACTCTCGTAGCACCACTTAACCAGATTAGCAATAATTTTATTCGTTTTTAAAGGCAAACTAACCGAGTCAACTTAACAAAACTATGTTTTCATGTATAGACAAGGTGTTGGAATAAATTGGTAAACAACAAAATCAAAATAAAGCAATAATTAACATCACACAAGGAATATTTATAACTGAACAACAGAAAATCAACAAAATTAAGACACAAAAGGTATTAAATTTTACAAGACATTGTATAATCAGACGAATTTCTGAATTTAACACAACAAATTTTATTCAACAAAGAAGAGATATAGGCTCTTACTGCTATTATTTTTAGAAACAAATGTAATTGAATTAGAAAACTGGAGTAGATTTTTGTGTAAAAATGTTCATAGTTTCAGGTTTTCGGCACCAAAATGGCAAAAGCAACATCATGAATAAGTACAAAAACCAACAGATTGATACAAATAATAAATAAAATTATTCTGTAGCTTAGAAAATTTTTGATACTTTCAGCACAAGTATTGTCCTTGTCCACCCAATCTGTGGCTATTACTTCTCTTTAAACAGGTACCAAAAGGTAAGCAATAAAGTTTTAAATTTAATATTCTTTTACATGCATTTAACTGCCGTCTGCAGAAGTCACAAACTTGTGTTGTTGTTGGGTCACTTTCTTTTCAACGTTTCCAGTTTCTCTGGAGACAGCTAACTGGGAATTGACCCTGCCCTGCTTAACTTGACTATCCGGAACAGTGGAACATGACGGGAACGTTACAGGATTTCAAGGAAGTGTTCCACTAATGGTATTTATCACGCTATCAACATCCCGAACACTGCATGTAAATTCATAACCATTCATAATAACCTCTGACACAAGAACCAGCACTAGGCTAATTGTAATTATCACTCTCATTTTCTTTGGCATGAACAAGAAATTGGCTTAAATAACAATTATACATAAAATAACAGCTTAGCAGGTATATATACCTGGCAACTCTCAGGCGCCGCTTCCGTTTCCGATTGCAGAGTAAAAAATAACTATTTCCGTTTTAATTTTGCTCTTATTATAATATGGCATCATAGTGATGGTGGTAAAAGCACAACTTTAGTTGAAAAACCGGGGTAATAGAACGAAACAAAGTGATGGTTTGTTATTTAATGGTGTGATTGGGAAACTTTTGGCCACCTGGAGATTAAATACTCGTGATTGTGGTTTGGGGTGGCTAATTTTACAGACATGCGCCCATACGCCTAAGCGCCAAAATTGCGTTTGTTGCTTTGTGCCATCTGCGCTTGATGACGTATTTCTTCAACTTGTCTTTCTTCAGTGCTTGATCTTTCTTTCCTCCCTTCTGCAATGACAAACATCAAATCTTCAAATCAAATCAAAAAGCTTCATTCATTACATCATTCCATTTTAAGACTAATGTTTTTTTTATCATACGATTCACTTTAAATTTTCAGATTATTTCCATTACTTTTTTTCTTTCACAATGTGGGACAATCTAAGCCCTGATTTTGATTGCCTGTAACACATTTACATTTGTATATAGGTGAACAGTGTGCGAGGCTTTTCTTGTGCAGAAACAATAAAAGCTTATTTGTATTATGTTCATTTTAGTCCCTTTCACTATATATTGTACATGAAACTATTGTAAATGTGTAATGTGAAATAAATGACTTATGACTTAAATTTTATCAGTTCACAAGTTGCTGTAGTGCCAGAAGAATTTTCCATTTTTCTCCTCTGTGTGTTATTTACCAGTTTGAGGATATGGCATTCTCTTTTAACTTTATTGCACTACAATGTGAAATTTTAAAGACAAACATTTCTGACTTCTAGATATCTCTGAATGGTATAATTGTTGCTAATTTTGTTTTGTCGCAAGAAATCAATAGATTTGATTAAAAACTAGAACACAAGAACATCCAACTCTAGAACAAAGTTCCAAATCTTTAATTACATAAGCTTTGGCCAGAAGAAAAAATGTTTAGAGCAAAAATTAAATGGAAACAGGACGATTGATTAGACTCATTTTAATTTACTGTCCAAAATATACATTTTCTTGCTTATAAAAGTTAACAGTTGTTTCTTGTATTTGAATAATTAGCTTAGAAAGTTAATTAACGGTAACCGAACACAGCTATTGCTTACGTCAGAAACCGACCACAGTTTGTGCAATGGTAGGCATCTTAACTTGCGCGTCAAGCACGTTTGCATAAGTGTTACTGCTTAAGTGCATGATGTCACGAAAACGGGCGCTACGTCATATGACATCAGAAACTAACACTGCAGTTCATGATCATGGTTATCACGGTACCGACTTCTATTTGTCGGCCACGCGAGTGTGACAAACAAAAAGGCGCCATTGCCACTCTTAGTAGATTTGGTGAGCTGCGGGTAGCTTTGAAGGCGTAACGAAATTTGAGTATCCGAAGTAATTATTATTTAATCTAAGCTTTGATTTAAAAAAGCTATTTGTAGTTTTCCATATTCTAGAGCATTCTTTATTCTGAACTAATGTTTACACAATCATCCGGTTTTCCTTTAAGCTACACCCGAACTAGTGCAACCCAGTTCTAGCAAGTGTCAGTCCAGCAATAAAATTTTCTCTGAAAAAGTAGGGCTATTTAGACCAATTATTACACAAACACATTAATATGATTACAGATTTGTGTTCATCAATCACGTTCACAACGACAACAGCAATATAGGTGTATTGGCTCGTACTAAGTTGGAAGAAACCGAAGAAATAATAATGAGGAGGTAGATGTTAAGGTCAGTTTCTGGCCTTAACATGTAGGTGGCAGCACCTATGGGAACTTACCTGTAATTTTACATGTGAAGTTGTAAATTAGGTTGAGCCTCACTAAACACGCTTACAGAACGTTAAATAATGCAGACAATAATGCCAATGTTAAATAATGCCTTAGCAAACGTTAAATAATGTTTAGATAAATTTTCAGGTAATTATTTGTAGCGTCTTTACCTGATTTGCTGTAAACTAGTATGACGTTCCAATGATGTATTAAGTTGTTATAGCCGCACGATGTGAGTAATATTTACCTTTATTGTTTTAAATTATAATAATTACATCATTATAGATTTGTAAGCAGTGAAAGCAATCAAATTTATTATTTTCATTTTTTTATATACAGAAATAAGGATTTCTGAGAACACCATATGCTATGAAGGAAATTTTCGTCACAGTAGATCAACAGAAGTATGAATGAAAGGAAAAGCGTTCAAAACTCAACAACGATAGTGGCGCCAAAAAACAAAACGATGACAGAAAGGAAAAGAAAAAATTTCTTCACACGAAGGATGAAAAGCATCTCCAGAAATGGTACGCACCTTTACCCAGGGATGATTCAATGCCTCCCTAGCGGACATTCGCTTCTTGGGTTCCTTCAAGAGGAGCTTCTCGATGAAATTCATAGCTTCGTCAGAGATCTCGTCAAATGATTCATCATCAAAATCATACTCGACCATGATGATATTGTTGAACGTTTCTCCATCATTGTCACCCATAAAAGGAGACAGTCCAGAAAGTCTGAAAACACACAAAGTATTGTACAATGTTATTACAGTTAAAATTTCAAAATTTAAAGAAACTAAAATTGTAATCTTTAAGAAAAATGTTTTTATAAGACAGAAACTACAAATGACTCATTTGTTTTCTTTAACCTGCTGTTATTACTTTCAAACTGAACAAATCGTTCAGAGAATAGGCAAAAGTTTTGCCAGTGGATAAACAAGGGTACTTCTGAAGACAATGTTTGAACAGTCAGACATGTTTGAATTGTTCGTCATTTCAAGCAGCTAAAACAATGAAACCCGTGAAACAATGTGCTACCTATAAAGATCTTTTCAAAACTTGTCGTTCACTATGTGCAGAAAAAATGTAACTGATGCAGATTTTTAGAAATTTACTAAAATAAATCAATTGGTAATGTATTGAAAATGGTGTAAATTCCTAAAGAGATTTTAGTAACAATGGCATAGCTGGAAATGGGTCTATGGGTCGTGGGCCATAGGTCACTTGGGCAGCAGAATTTTGTTGAGTCGCGTGGTTTTGGGTATGACCCACGTGACCCAGGTACAAGTTAAAAAGTCATTTTATAAAAAACATTTGAAACTTATTATTTTAAACAAAACATAGAATATTAACAAAACTGTGTTACAACTTAACAACGATTACAAGTTTAATTTTATGAATGCAGTTGAAGCTTTGTCACTGCATCAGCTATATCACTTGGAAGTCGATGCTTTTGCTTTCTGAAAATTAAGATATTCAAGCCCAGTCTTCTGCAGTGTGGAGTTAAGACCAGATCAATATGGATGACAATTTTCAGTTCATGGGTCATTCTGTGGTTGATGGGTCAGCCTGAGTCTGTGTCACACTTTGGTGAGTCATTTTCTGCTCTGAAAGATGGCGACCTCGTTTTATGTGAAAAAGTAGAGTGATTCTGAAATGGAACCTTGCAAAACAAATTCCATTAAACTCACTAGAGCTGATTCGTCAGGTTCTTCGGGACACATGAATTTCAAAACGTTAAGGACAGCAGGCCTCAATCATCATCGAGTATTGCTACTTTAAATTTAAAATCCGAATGTTTACTTACAAGATATACGTGATGACACCAACACTCCACATATCTGTATACGGACTGATGGTTTCGTAGTTAGGTACTTCTGGTGCTACAAACTCTGGTGTACCAAACAATGCAGATGCCTTCTCTTTAGGATTGTACTTCCTTGCCAGACCGAAATCGATCAGCTTTATTCGGTTTCCGGTTCTTGTCACACATAGAATATTTTCTGGCTGAAATGACATTCGACAGTCAACTTTTTGGCAACTGCATCTAAAAATGTTTTTTTACTCGAATGCCAAAGTACCCTTAACGAATAAGGATTACCATTGCAATATATTAGTTAATGTATCAAATAGATTTTTTACATTGGTTTATGCAAAGATGCTAGTTTTACTCAGCATTGCAAACGTTGTCTAATCAAGAAACAGCTCTGATGCTATAATTACATATTTATGAAAGAAAACGAATGATTGACATAAAGACCAAGAATTACTCAATGATATATTAATGATCCTATTATGGGTCTTGTTCGTCCCCAAGCATCTCTGTTTGACATTGTTGGGATGTTTGGACCCCTATGTCCAGGGCCTGTTTCAGGGGGGGAATGGGGATACTTCCCCGGGGCCTTACCCTACAAGGGGGCCTCGCACATTTTTTGCTTTATGCGAACATTCAATTGTTCTTTCCTTTAACAACTGTATAACTCCATATTTTCTCTTTGAAAATGCTTCTCCGGCGTTCTAACAGTTCAAAAATTTTCTGCGCGCCAACCATGGTGGCGCCCGGAGCCTCACACGCCCCGCTTCCCCGGGCCTCGCTTAGGCTGAAATACGCCCTGCCTATGTCCTGTGAATCTGCAACAACCTAGTCTGCTACAACTAGAGAACGGGAACACATAGGATACAAGGTTCGGGACGACGATGAGTTGCATTTAAATTTTTGCTTATTTAACTCCTTCGGGACCGCATCATTCAAAATAGGTCTTATAAGAACTATGACTTTCCTGCTACTGTATGAGCACAGATATAATTTAACGATTACAAATTAGGCACTGTTCTATTCAGGATTCTCTTGGCTATCCAATCGTGCTAATTGTTTAGACATTTATAAGTGATTTAATTGAATAAAATTTAGAAAACCATGCCCTCTTCAGGCACTCCAACTTAGCCTATTGAGTAGCTTAGTTTGGTGTACACTAGCGTGATCGTACACACTAATTTATTGATCGCCTGCTTGGTACTGCCGAAGCTGTGCAGTGTTTTGCTGTTATTCCAACAAGGTCATTAAGGTTGTTTCATCTTTTAAAAAGAAGTTCTGCTTAAAAATAGAGCAGACACGAACTCAAAGTCCATCAGAGTGTTTTGTCTGGATAGTTGAAATTTTCTGCATTAGCCATACTTTGTTAGAGTGCAAACACTGCAGTTATTGAAAGCTTTTTTTTCGTCAAAAATCCATTTCTTATTTGTCTAAGCTAAGCAAATGCAATTCATATATAAATTTGCACGAAAATCTATTGTGTGGGGAGCAGAAACCTACAAAAATTGTCAAATAGAAAGTACTCGCTACTTAGGAAGAGCAGTTTAACAAGAACCCATGCAACAAATTCTTACAGTTCTGAAGGATTTAAAACGCAGGGCCTTAAATTGAATCAAGCAAATAAATCAAATTGAAATTTACAGTCAGCAAAAAAAATTGGAAACACATCTTAACAATGTACCTATACAAACAACATAAAACAAAAGTTGTTTCAGGATGGAGGACAAGATGGCAGAGCAAATTTTATATATCTTACTGGAATGCATGGATTAAGCATATAGGTTGCCCTGAACACACGGTTTTTAAAATGTAGCACAACCCAGCACAGTGCGCTCCAGCAATGAGTTGTTTGGCTGTTGGGCGTATGTGGCCATGTGCACTTGTCTGAGTCCAGGTAAAAAAAGTACTGTCGCTCACACAGTTTGTTATAAGTTGTCACGTGCTTATCGTGAATGGATGAAGCTTGAACTGCGACAATTTAGTCTACTAGTAAGCAAAAAATATTTTTTGTTTAGGATTTTATCAATTCTATGTATAAATTTTCGTATGTTTGTTTGTTTAAAATTACAATATTAAAATTACATAATATGTTTGTTACGTTTTACACAGTATTAAAACAATGGCTAAAATTTTTCTGAAGCAGCACCCCCTTTTCTTACTGCCCTTTCTTACTCGGATTCTTTAAAATATAGTAGCATTTTAAAAAGATGTTCACTGCATCCGTTACTTCGAAAAAAAATGAAAACAATCGATCACAAACTCCACTTAAAACATGTCACAGCGATGAATAATGAATATTATTTTCGTTAATTCGTTATTTTTTTAATTTTTTGTTTGATTAATAACGTAGTACATATCAGCTGCATATCAATGTACTCGCAATTTTAATATGAGTGTCATATCAGCTGCATATTAAGCATATAGGTTGCCCTGAACACACGGTTTTTAAAATGTAAGACTAGACGGAAGCCAATGTTTACACAATGAAGGTATAGATCATCTTAGTAACTCCGTGCTGTCAGCAGGAACACAGGCGAAGGAATAAACATTTGCAGCTCTTGGATGGAGATAAATAATATGGCTTTCTGTTCTTCGTTACTATCAGACAGATTTCTTTGTAAATAATCGTCCTGAAACGGCTGGCGTGGTCATAGATCAACTCTAGATTGTTGGCGTGGTCATAGATCAACTTTAGATTATTGGCGTGGTCATAGAGCAACTCTAGATTGTTGGCGTGGTCATAGATCAACTCTAGATTATTGGCGTGGTCATAGAGCAACTCTAGATTGTTGGCGTGTTCATAGATCAACTCTAGATGGTTTTGCTGACAGAAATACTCACGCCTACTTGCCTGCATTGAGATGTTTTTGGCTGGCAAAAAAATTATGTTAAACATTGAAGTAAAAACGTAGACAATATGGTAAGTGTTAACTCAGGTATTTCACAAGGATATTAAAAACACAGTAAATTGGTAACGCAACGCAGGAAGATAGTAACCATAAAGAAAGGAATTCAGATTTATACAGTGTTTGGCATAGAGATTTGTGAAGTTGTCAGATGCTGTATAGGGAACATGTATTTATGGGAATTTACGGCAAATCACAATTCCAAGAAATAAACCTGTGAAGGGTGTGGTTCTTAAAGGAAAGACCAAGTCTTCTGGGAGGTTAGAGTTATTTCAATGCTCGCAAAAATCTTAGAAGAATAATAAAACTGCAATAATCGCCTTGTGCCTTATTCTTATTCTTGTTCTATGAACTGTAAATGTCTGAAATAAAATTGGTAATAACAATGAAACTATATCGTGAAATTAATTTCATGCTTTTTGTCGAATCATTTTAGTGAATCTAGAATTATTTGACCGCCATTTTGATTTAGCGATGACAATCACCTTCATGTCTAAGTGAAGAATATTCTTCTCGTGCATGAAAGCCATGCCTTCACAGATCTGACGTAGAAAAACAACGCATGCTTTTTCCGTTAAGACAAACTCTTCGTCGATCACTCGCTCAAACAATTCTCCACCTGTAATTCTGCAAAAAAGAAGAGCCAGGTAATAATGAAATGTTTCTGCAGCTTGTATGCAGAATTTGTACTGTAGTACGCTTTAGAACACTCACACAATTGGACAACACAGAGGGTCTGGTGATGTCTGATATGTGAATCAATTGCCTTTTGGTTTGTGAACCACACAGGAAGTCAAAAAACAAATGACGCTCCCTGTACTGGAAAAATCAAAATTCGAGATTTCCAGTTTCATACATATTGCATTTCTAATGTTACATAATAATCATAATAATAATAAGGATGATAATCTGTCATTGTACGATATATCTAGGCTCAGTCATTGCTGTGTGCATCTAAGTTCATTCATTGTAATGTGCATCTAGGCTCAGTCATTGTAGCAAATATCTAGGCTCAGTCATTGTGGTATGCATCTAAACTTAGTCATTAATTGTAGCACATACCTAGGCTTAATCATTGTGGTTCATACCTTGTATCAGTCATGGTAGTATGCATCTAAGCTCAGGCACTGTAGTATATATCTAGGCTCAGTCATTGTAGACTGTATCTAGGCTCAGTCATTGTAGAATATATCTAGGCTCAGTCATTGTAGACTGTATCTAGGCTCAGTCATGGTAGAATATATCTAGGCTCAGTCATTGTAGACTGTATCTAGGCTCAGTCATTGTAGACTGTATCTAGGCTCAGTCATTGTAGAATATATCTAGGCTCAGTCATTGTAGACTGTATCTAGGCTCAGTCATTGTAGACTGTATCTAGGCTCAGTCATTGTAGACTGTATCTAGGCTCAGTCATTGTAGAATATATCTAGGCTCAGTCATTGCTGTGTGCATCTAGGCTCAGTCATTGTTGTGTGCTTCTAAGCTCAGTCATTGTAGAATATATCTAGGCTCAGTCATTGTAGACTGTGTCTAGGCTCAGTCATTGTAGAATATATCTAGGCTCAGTCATTGTAGAATATATCTAGGCTCAGTCATTGTAGAATATATCTAGGCTCAGTCATTGTAGACTGTATCTAAGCTCAGTCATGGTAGTATGTATCTAGGCCCAGTTATTGTAGCAGATACCTAGGCTCAGTCGTTGTAGTATGAATCTAAACTTAGTCTCTTCAGTCAAAGTGATGACTGCTACATTTGTGACATTTTTAAAGCTGCTTCCACGTCGTACATTAACATTCGAACTTTTATTGGCTAGTAATAATTTTAATGGGCTTTTGATAATATCAAGTTTTTAAAATAGATGGCGCTGGTCGAAAGAAACCACGAGCCAGTTGAATGGCTAGAAATTGCACACGCGTTTCTTGGGCACTTTTACAAGGCACACCCGATACTGCCCCGGGTGGCGTATCCAAGTAGAAGAACGAAGACCTGCTTGGAAAATTGCTAAAAGCTGAATACAGATAGCGAATAGCGGCAACAGTGCTGCCCCCATCTTTATCTAATATTACAAAACAAGCCAAGCAAACTTTTAAAAAAAAAATGTAAAACTAGTCAGTTAGATGCAAAATTCGGCGTCAAGTTTTTAGCAAAGAAACTACCCACTAATCTTAACAAATGCTAGAGAGAGACAGTAACACAAGCTGACACAAACCATTTTTCTTCGACCTTGAACATAAGCTGTAAAAATTTCTCCGACTTTGGGACACCTCAAAGAAAGTGCTAGCAACTGGTGGCTGCGATATTGGGCAGAGTTTTAAGCAAACTTGCGCCACCTAGTGGTAAATGTTTGATAGAATTCAGCATGGTGCCAGCCACGTTTGTTGTGTTGTTACTTTATTTTTGCAAAATCGTGAAAAGACTCAAGTCTGGCTTCTCTGATATATAAATGTTAAAAGTATTAGCATCACCTGCGAATCAAGTTTCGAGATGCTTTGCTTTCTCTTCAACGTCTATTGAGGTAACTGTAAATTGGCGGTCTAAAACTAAACCTTGCAGAACTCATAGCAAGTCCGTTTAAAAATGAATTACTGCAGGACCAGCGGTGGCACGTGTATAGGTACTGTGGAACTGCAGCACCTCCAATTCTCGCTCGATATTATCGATAATATTTAATATAATAAGTCTGTTTGCTTCACAGCCCAGCACAGTGCGCTCCAGCAATGCGGTGTTTGGCTGTTGGGCGTATGCGGCCATGTGCACTTGTCTGAGTCCAGGTAAAAAAAGTACTGTCGCTCACACAGTTTGTTATAAGTTGTCACGTGCTTATCGTGAATGGATGAAGCTTGAACTGCGACAATTTAGTTTACTAGTAAGCAAAAAATATTTTTTGTTTAGGAATTACAATTCTAAAATCTATTATCAATTTATGATATAAATTTATCAATTCTATGTATAAATTTTCGTATGTTTGTTTGTTTAAAATTACAATATTAAAATTACATAATATGTTTGTTACGTTTTACACAGTATTAAAACAATGGCTAAAATTTTTCTGAAGCAGCACCCCCTTTTCTTACTGCCTTTTCTTACTCGGATTCTTTAAAATATAGTAGCATTTTAAAAAGATGTTCACTGCATCCGTTACTTTGAAAAAAAATTGAAAACAATCGATCACAAACTCCACTTAAAACATGTCACAGCGATGAATAATGAATATTATTTTCGTTAATTCGTTATTTTTTTAATTTTTTGTTTGATTAATAACGTAGTACAATATGAGTGTCATATCAACTGCATATCAATGCACTCGCAATTTTAATATGAGTGTCATATCAGCTGCATATCAAGGCACTCGCAATTTTAATATGAGTGTCATATCAGCTGCATATCAAGGTACTCGCAATTTTAATATGAGTGTCATATCAGCTGCATATCAAGGTACTCGCAATTTTAATATGAGTGTCATATCAACTGCATATCAAGGTACTCACAATTTTAATATGAGTGTCATATCAACTGCATATCAAGGTACTCACAATTTTAATATGAGTGTCATATCAGCTGCATATCAAGGTACCAATTTTAATATGAGTGTCATATCAGCATATCAAGGTACTCAAATTTTAATATGAGTGTCATATCAGCTGCATATCAAGGCACTCGCAATTTTAATATGAGTGTCATATCAACTGCATATCAAGGTACTCGCAATTTTAATATGAGTGTCATATCAACTGCATATCAAGGTACTCACAATTTTAATATGAGTGTCATATCAGCTGCATATCAATGTACTCGCAATTTTAATATGAGTGTCATATCCACTGCATATCAAGGTACTCACAATTTTAATATGAGTGTCATATCCACTGCATATCAAGGTACTCAATTTTAATATGAGTGTCATATCAGCTGCATATCAAGGTACTCGCAATTTTAATATGAGTGTGATATCAACTGCATATCAAGGTACTCACAATTCTAATATGAGTGTCATATCAACTGCATATCAAGGTACTCACAATTTTAATATGAGTGTCATATCAGCTGCATATCAATGTACTCGCAATTTTAATATGAGTGTGATATCAACTGCATATCAAGGTACTCACAATTTTAATATGAGTGTCATATCAACTGCATATCACGGTACTCGCAATTTTAATATGAGTGTCATATCAACTGCATATCAAGGTACTCGCAATTTTAATATGAGTGTGATATCAACTGCATATCAAGGTACTCACAATTCTAATATGAGTATCATTTCCTTGCCATCATCAAACGCATCATATAATTGGAGAAGCTGCGGATGTTGCAGCTCTTTCATTATTTGGACCTCGTTTTCCACCTCTTTCCTCTCAGCTGGTCTGGAAGTTTTTATAAATTTAGCAGCTAGAACTTTTCCGGACTTTTTCTCTTTACATCGGTAGACGGAGCCAAATTTTCCCCTGCAATGAAATATGACGTCACTTGCATCATTTAGTCACTCAGTTGTTGAAAACACACGAATGGGTTATTTGTCTGTGACAAAAATACAAGGTCTGAAGAGTGAGTGGGGAAGAAAGAAAAAGAGGAGCGAGAGAGAAGAGAGAGGGAATGAAAACAGGGAAGTGAGAGAGAGAGAGAGAGAGAGAGAGAGAGAGAGAGAGAGGGGGGGAGAGAGAGAGAGAGAGAGAAAGAGAGAGAAAAAGAGAGAGAGAGAGAGAGAGAGAGAGAGAGCGAGAGAGAGAGAGAGAAAGAGAAAGAGAGAGAGAGAGAGAGAGAGAGAGAGAGAGAGAGAGAGAGAGAGAAAGACAGATTATTTCAGTGTGTGCTATAAAATTTTACTCACTTTCCTAATTCTTCGAACATCTGATAAAACTTGGATGGCTTAACATCTTTCTGTATATTTACATTTCTTGGTTCAAATGCCTGTTCTAATTCTGAAACGAGAAGTAAAAGTACTTATAAGAAACAGTTCTTGGAGCATTTACTAATCAATCCCAAAGTACAAATGCTAAATTGACTGAATTAAATGGTACGGGCTCACTTGGACAAAGATGCTGAGTTGGCTAAATAAAGTACAACAATGTGATCAAGTCATTATCAAACTTAAGTAAGTTCTTTAACAGCGTAACAAGTGGTGACCATGATGATGATGATGATGACGACGACGACGACGATGGCGATAGACAAGCTACTACCTAACAAAAGAATGGGCAAATTCTATATAAAGCAAAATATATCATAAAATTCCAGTGTCACATTTTGGCGTAAAAAAACATACACGTGGAGCCATCTGTTGTTAAATAAAGTACAACAATGTGATAAAGTCATAATGAAACTTAAGTAAGTTCTTTAACAGCGTAACAAGTGGTGACCATGATGATGATGATGATGATGATGATGATGATGGCGACGACGACGACGACGATGACGATAGACAAGCTACTAACTAACAAAAGAAAGGACAACTTCTATATTAAACAAAATATATCATAAAATTCCAGTGTCACATTTTCTTACATACACATACGAAAAACATACACGTGGAGCCATCTGTTGTTTAAATAAAAAACGTTAGTCGGTATCACCTCTCACCGGTTGATCAAGTGTTAGTGTGGTACCTTTTCACCTATTTCAAACTTTCGTTGTTACGATTAAGCGAAAAGACAAATTTCAAGAGATTCCAATACTTTATAAATCTATGGTTAATTTGTTAATAGGGCGGTGCACCAAACACAAGGATTTCACACGCTTTTAGGCTAATAACAAATTATTGCTAAAGGCAAATACGTCTGAAATACGTATACTGAATACGTCTGAAATACGTATACTGAATACGTCTGAAATACGTATACTGAATACGTCTGAAATACGTATACTGAATAAGCCTGAAATACGTATACTGAATATGTCTGAGATACGTATACTAAATATGTCTGAATTTTGAATACGTCTGAGATACGTATACTAAATATGTCTGAAATTTGAATACGTCTGAAGTACATATACTGAATACGTCTGAAATACGTATACTGAATACGTCTGAAATACGTATACTGAATACGTCTGAAATACGTATACTGAATACGTCTGAAATACGTATACTGAACACGTCTGAAATACGTATACTGAATACGTCTGAAATACGTATACTGAATACGTCTGAAATACGTACACTAAATATGTCTGAAATTTGAATACGTCTGAAATACGTATACTGAATACGTCTGAGATACGTATACTAAATATGTCTGAAATTTGAAGTGGTCTGAAATATGTATACTGAATACGTCTGAAATATGTATACTGAATATATCTGAAATCTGAATACTGCATGAAATCTGTCAAGTTTTCAGTCTGTTACGAAGGTTAAGAAGGACGGATTTAAGTTATAAGACAGACACTTTCTAGAACTGGCGTTTTTTAACGTGTAAAAGAATGAATCAATCCTAACACCTTGATGCTCCAATTCCAATTAAGAGGGTACGGCGTGTTATTCTACCCTTGATCAGATTCAGACAAGGATAAAGGAACAAGCAAGTAATTATCCTCCATGACAAGCAGCTGCCTGGAGGAAACTCGACTGCCTCGTGTTACTAATTAAACAAATACGTGAATTTTTCCTGGTCAAGGAAAAATTCCTCCGATTCGTGTGCAGATGTGGGTTAATCGGCGGCTTCGTGCAGCCATGCATGCAGACATTGCCAGACATACGAACTCGATAAAGTAGATTCACGGTTGTAGTTCTTCAGAATCGCTTTCATTTAATTATTAGAAGTTAAAAGTCAGAGGTATAAATTAACCTAATTTCATGACAAAGAACCATCACTGAAAACATTCAAATTTTTAAAGGAAGTACCAATCCTCGAACGACATTTATTGCATTTTAATAACAATTCAAAGTATTGAAATCACAATACAATATATGAGCATAGAATGCTTTGCTTAAAATGTAAAAGAAATTTAAAAATTTCTGATCTCCCCTTCAAACGAACGTCGCTGCCGGCATATTTGAAAAAAATGACGTAAGCTGGTGTCTGCTGGGCAGCGTGGATGCTGTGAAGGCAAGCTGTGATGAAGGTACGCGTTGAGAAATTTCTACAGTTTGCTGAAAAGTTTCATTATTCTAGCACCGTATTTACCTGCGTTTATGCAAAAATTAGTCATTTGATTACGACCAAGTTTAAAATGGTTACGTAGCTCTAACCGACAGGATTATACCGTAAAATGTGTAAGTAGTATACATTAATTGCGTAAATGTAATTAATTTACAGACTTTTGTTGACTTTCAGATACACATGTAAACTTGCGAGCATACAGTAGGTACTGGGTGGGTTACTTAGTCTATAGAGTTCACTCTATAAGTTAAAAAAGATTCTGAAGCACTTGGCATAATAACTGTTTAAATTACACCGTAACCAGATCACCGGATATTTTCACCAAAATTAGCGCGAACAAACGTAAAGTAATCACGAATTGATTTTACTAATTACAAGAGATGCTTATCTATCACAATTTCATTGCTGAAACTTTCTTACATTTTTCTCAAATATTAAAATAAGCTCAACTTCCTGAGAGACTTGACTTTTGTTTTAAGAAGAGGTCTAATGAATTGAACCCCATCTTCCGGCTTTTGTACAGTATTTTCTGCGCTTGTTTTTCCATATTCGATTCGAATTCCTTTGCCAAAACTGTCCACGTTCTACGTGTGAGGGTTAAAACACTGGGTCTATATACCCAAGCATGGTCGAAATAAAAAAGTCTGCATCCATTTTCATTTCATATTTTCATTTTGTTAAAACTACAGTTCACTTCATTATGCCTAGCTCGATTTCAAAAAAATATTATAAGTTTATCTCGTCATTAAGTTTTCTGGCCAGCCAATAATGGGTTTTAATTTACAATCTATTTGTATTAAAGGAAGACAGGATGATTTTTCGTATCCTACCCCATTTTCAAGTCCGATAAAAACTATACATTTTAACGCCATTAATACTGCAAAGGCGTTTCTGATAATTAAGTAATAGATTAAAAACTTAGTTAGCGGTGGGCGAGCCCAACTATTGATGACATCACAAACTAACATAATTTTCAACAGCAAAAATATTCCACGAGCTGCACGTGTTTGTGAAAGCAAAAATTGACGTACAGTGGTACTGTAAGATATTCGGTGTCTTGTACTAAAACTAGGCGAGTGATTCACAGAAAATGTGCATACAGTTTACACGTCAGGCTGAATAAGTGTGAAAATTTTATATGCAAGAACATTTTAAACAGTGATGCAAACTTTACTTCTGTAATTAGAAGTCATTCGCGTAGTTTGTTATATCGTTAATTGTTATTTGGGTTATTGTTGTGTGTCATGATTTATTGTATTGTTTGTATTAATTTGTGATGTGTTTATGAACTTTGTAAAGTTTGAAATAAAATATTAAATCAAATCAAATCAAGTTTAAAGATAAAAATTCAAATTTCAAATTATCCGCTGTGCTCACGCATGAGCTGTCGAACGTGTGCAGTTCGTCACAAACTAATACATAAGAAAATAATACATAATACATAATAAATGAGAAGTACAGCACCTGTTTTTTGGGCAATGCGTTTCCAAAATGCAGGCGCTGGTGTCCGTCTAATCAGCGAATGACGAAATGTATGTAACATGGAAGAACTAGTGGCGCGTACGTAAAATTGTTTGTGTGATAATAATTCTTTCACGTAAGTCATTTTGTAAAAAATAGTGTGTTTCCTTTCAATATTTTAAAGAGTAGATTGTTTTGACCTACAGTTTAAGATTGGATCCGGTTTTGCTTTAAGTATAAGTTACAGCATCCATATTTTAGACAGTAAATTAAAATGAGATTAAGTCCAATCAGTCGTCCGGTTTTCTTTTAATGTTTGTACGACCGGAAGTAGTAGTTCCTGCGTCAACTTATTCCAGACAAGCTTTTCTTTAGTCGAAATTTTCCTCTTCGTACACCGATTTTTGGAAACTATGATTGCCAGATGAAGCCAGATTGAGAGAAAGAACGGCAGATGAAGCCAGATTGAGAGAAAGAACTCCTTAAGCTCTGTGCATGCGGGTTCTGTTATTCTTACTTACAATAGATCGCATGCAGAACAAACACCAATGAATCTTGCTCCTGATTTTGGTCTAAAATAGAAAACTGACCATAACGCACAGCTTGAGATGCCCACTAATAATGTAGCAGAGACGTGGATTTGTTTAGCTAGTAAACTAACATCGTGCCTCTAATCATGTACAAACTAAACTTAAGAAGCTACTACATGGTCACAAACTAACAGCCTGTTTTTGTTGTATTCTTGGCACTCAGTATTCTTTCCTGGGTGAAAACATATAGACGTCTGTGATTTCTTGCAGTAAGATAATTTCCATTATATCAAAGTGTTAAAGTTTTTATTTATACCCTCCAAAAGTTTTTAGTTGAAATATGAATTACCAAGAGCTGCTTAAGCAAAACATTTGCAAAAACAATTTTCCTGCAAAACGGCATGAGTCACACTTCGGAGAGACAAACAACTCTATTATTTGTAACCTACGGTTTTTGTAGCCACCATTCTTGTAGCTACCATTGACGTAGCTACCACTGACGTAACTTCCATTGCTGTAACTGCTATTGTTATAGCTAACATTGCTGTAGATATCATTATTGCAGTTGCCATTGTTGCAGCTGCCATTGTTGCCGCTACAATTGCTGCAGCTACAATTATTGCAGCATCCACTGCTACATCTAGCAATAGTGTTGCTGCCATTCTTATAGCTACCATTGTTGTAGCTACCACTGTTGTAACTAACATTGTTATAGTTACCGTTATTGCAGCTACCATTGTTGTAGCTACCATTGTTGCCGCTACAATTGCTGCAGCTACAATTATTGCAGCAACCACTGCTACATCTAGCACTAGTGTTGCTACCATTCTTATAGCTACCATTGTTGTAGCTACCACTGTTGTAACTAACATTGTTATAGTTACTGTTATTGCAGTTGCCATTAGCGTAACTACCATTGTTTCTGCTACAATTGCTGCAGCTACTATTGTTGCAGCTACTGCTGTTACATCTAGCATTGCTGTAGTTACCATTCTTATAGCTACCATTGTTGTAACAACCATTGTTATAGCTACCATTATTGTAGTTTCTATTGTCGTAACTACCATAGTTGCCCCTACAATTGCTGCACTATAAACTTGAACAGTGGAAAGACAGAAACCTTGTGATTAAACTTTAATAGTGGAAAGACAGAGGTCAAGGCCATTTCACTGTAATAGGATAAAAGGGTTGCTAGAAATAGTTAAACAAGTTTAAACAATTACGCAGAATTGTTTCGGGATCCTAAAAAGAATCGTTGCTACAGAAAATAGACAGGCTTGGCAGAGATCAGATGAGTTTGAACCTGTTACTGATGGAAGACTTTTTCATTTTCTTTGTTACAATTTGAGGTAAAGATACTTAAAACTGGAATAACCGCTGCAACTTTGTGTAAGCAAGCAAACAAGTAGGTAAATAAGTAGGCAGGCAGGCAGGCATGCAGGCAAGGAAGCGAGCAAAATTAGTTGGTAAGAAAGTAAGTACGTAAATGAGTGAGTGGATGAGTGAGTGAGCGAGCGAGTGAGTGAGTGAGTGAGTGAGTGGGTGGGTGAGTGAGTGAGTGAGTGGGCGAGTGAGTGAGCGAGTGACCGAGCGAGCGAATGAGTGAGTGAGTGAGTGGGTGAGTGAGTGAGTGAGCGAACGAGCGAATGAGTGAGTGAGTGAGTGAGTGGGTGAGTGAGTGAGCGAGCGAGCGAGCGAATGAGTGAGTGGTGGGTGAGTGAGTAAGTGAGTGAGTGAGTGAGTAGGTGAGAGAGTAAGCGAGTGAGCGCACGAGCGAATGAGTGAGTGAGTGGGTGAGTGAGTAAGCAAGAAACCAAGTAAGTGCGTTGTTAGGTAGGCAAGCAAGCAGACAGGCAGGCAGGTAGGTAAACAGACAGGTAGATAAGAAGGTAGATACGTATCCAGAATTTCTGTGCTTAATCAATAACAAAACTTTGAAACAGATTTACTACTGCATGTGACATGAAAACATGACTCGTGACGTTAATTTTTTAATTAAAATTTAATGAAGCAGCTCTTTCACTTATGCGAAATAATTAGTCAACTATAATAACACTGGTTTTTGCTTTCCCACCTGCCTATAGGAATTCATATCTGCCCTCTGATAGGCAAGTTAGCAAACTGAATAAGAATAGCAATTATGTTTTAGCTCTGAGTTCAAATTTTATGTTGTGGAAGGAGCTTTGCTTTATATCCATCATTCTAGTGAATATTATTTTGTAACAGCAGTGTCATAAAATTATACATCTGTTAGATTGGAGACTATTTGTCTGACCAGTAAGTGGGGTTGATTGATCCGGAGAAAACTGTTTCTGGACAATTTCTCCTGTCATATTGTCTTACTATTTGTTTCTTTGGAGAAGGGTATATCTAGAGTGGTTGGTTTATCATCGTGTGTCTTGAGTCTCCTCTTAGAGAATGGACTAAGTTTCGGTCCTGCTTCACGCGTCAGACTAAGCAGACCCCGACACCGAGAGACTCAGGTTTGCAGAATACCAAGCTGAACAAACAAAAAATCAACCGTCGCTAACAGGTCAACATGCAGCAAAATGCACTTGAGTAAAGCTGGCAGTAAAAGAAGTTGTTGCCTAGGTTTCGGTCCTGCTTCACGCGTCAGACTAAGCAGACCCCGACACCTAGAGACTCAGGTTTGCAGAATACCAAGCTGTACAAACAAAAAATCAACCGTCGCTAACAGGTCAACACGCATCAAAATGCACTTGAGTAAAACTGGCAGTAAAAGATGTTGTTGCTACAGCAACAGCTGCCATTGCTGACTTCTGCTGGGGTTGAAAATTGTGGGAAAGCTGGCACAGTTTTAAAAAATACGTAATGACTTCCGAGCTATCAGCTTTCAGAATTTGGCTGTGATGAATGAGAATTCTGCAGCTGATCGGTAACGAAGACACGAAATCATTTATGCGCGTTGACGACTTGTTTTTCTCTCGCAAATGCCAAAAACCTAAAGTTTTTTTTGTGCTTAAAGTCAAAGTACAGTTATTCTGGATTCTGTGCATCCAATGAATCACACGTCCAGGGACATGATTCTGCTCACCCCCCCCCCCCCCATGCCAGGACTCCCTGCTCGCCGCAATGCCCCAAGTAAATTTATTTCTAAGGATCAATGCTGAAGTGTTTAAATCTTTCTGTGCAAAATCTAAGTATGTTAACATTTGTCCTCCTGCAGGATTTTTAGCTGGTTTCTATGGCTTGTTGAAGAGCTATCTTCACTGGAACATCATCAGGTAGTCTAAGCATATGCCCAATCCATCTTAAACGGCGTCTTTTTATTTTTCTTGTCCAAGGTTCTTCTTTTATTTTTTCATATAGATCTTTGTTTGAAATTTTCTTTGGCCATGTAATACCCAAAATGTTTCTGTAATTTCGCCTTTGAAACGCATCGATTTCAGCTTAATGATTTGCTTTTAATGTCCAGAGCTCAGAGTTATGCAGAAATACAGTTTCAACTGAGGCTGAGAATATTCTAATTTTTGTTTCCAAAGAAATCTTCCTATTCTCAAGAACTTTTGTGAGTTTTGAGTAAGCTGATAATAACATGCACCATAGTTATAATGTAACGTTAACTAGGAAGTGAGCATGCGCAGTAGGCGCAACAATGATCAAGCAATCAATACGCATGTGCGTCTCTCTCTCGTTCCGCATCAAACTTCAATAAAAACTCTTGTATTGTGGACTCTTCTATTTCTGTTTATATGTGTGGGGGTACAGAGCACCCACATATTTCTGCTAAACACAGAGCATGCTATACTACATTAAAGAACATAGCATGCTATATTGGATACTACATTAAAGAACATAGCATGCTATATTGGATACTACATTAAAGAACATAGCATGCTATACTGCATACTACATTAAAGAACATAGCATGCTATACTGCATACTACATTAAAGAACATAGCATGCTATACTGCATACTACATTAAAGAACATAGCATGCTATACTGGATACTACATTAAAGAACATAGCATGCTATATTGGATACTACATTAAAGAACATAGCATGCTATACTGGATACTACAATAAAGGACATAGCATGCTATACTAGATACAACATTAAAGAACATAGCATGCTATAGTGGTTACGACACTAAAGAACATAGCATGCTATACTGGCTTACTGCATTAAAGACCATAGCATGCTATACTGGATACTAAAATCGTTAAACATCCGTGCGTTCTCAAAGATGCAAAGGACGGACCACATTGACCACAGTTCTTGTTATTTTGATATAAATCCGACTAGCTGCAGCATCGCTCAATGGCAACACTGCTCAGAACGTTAATTACGTGATTACTGACAGTAAACCAAACACCACTCAAAGGCAACACTGTTCAGAATGTTCACCACATGAGTACTGACAGTAAACCAAACACCAGTTAATGGCAACACTGCTCAGAGTATTCACCACATGAGTACTGACAGTAAACCAAACACCACTCTAGGGCAACACTGTTCAGAGTATTCACCACATGAGTACTGACTGTAAACCAAACACCAGTCAATGGCAACACTGCTCAGAGTATTCACCACATGAGTACTGACTGTAAACCAAACACCACTCTAGGGCAACACTGTTCAGAGTATTCACCACATGAGTACTGACTGTAAACCAAACACCACTCTAGGGCAACACTGTTCAGAGTATTCACCACATGAGTACTGACTGTAAACCAAACACCACTCTAGGGCAACACTGTTCAGAGTATTCACCACATGAGTACTGACTGTAAACCAAACACCACTCTAGGGCAACACTGTTCAGAGTATTCACCACATGAGTACTGACTGTAAACCAAACACCACTCTAGGGCAACACTGTTCAGAGTATTCACCACATGAGTACTGACTGTAAACCAAACACCACTCTAGGGCAACACTGTTCAGAGTATTCATCACATGAGTACTGACAGTAAACCAAACACCAGCCAATGGCAACATTACTCAGAATGTTAATTACGTGAGTACTGACAGTAAACCAAACACCACTCAATGGCAACACTGATCAGAGTATTCATCACATGAGTACTGACAGTAAACCAAACACCAGCCAATGGCAACACTGTTCAGAATGTTAATTACGTGAGTACTGACTGTAAACCAAACACCACTCAAGGGCAACACTGTTCAGAGTATTCATCACATGAGTACTGACAGTAAACCAAACACCACTCAAGGGCAACACTGTTCAGAGTATTCATCACGTGAGTACTGACAGTAAATCAAACACCAGTCAATGGCAACACTGATCAGAGTATTCACCACGTGACTAATGACGGTAACACGAAATACCACTAACAGTTAAGACTCATTCAACTTTTTGTCTTTTCAGTTTTAATTAGGAAACATTATTGGGAAACAATTTTTCACATCCGTTGCACACAGTTTTTTAAATTTAACACAATTGCCAATTAGTTTAACATAAACGTTTAACTTTACAGCGTAACATGATGCAACTGTTTGTCTGTCGGTTCTCCGTCATGGACCCAGGTTTTTTCTACGGGAGCTGGAAATTCTGGGAAGGAGTTTACAATTCCCACACAATCTAAATACCATTGCCAAAACCCTAGCCTTAACCCATACTCTTACCTAATCCTAACCCTAAACCTAATCCTAACCCTAACCCTAATCCTAATCATAACCCTAATCTTAATCCACTTTACGAACCAAATTCTTATGCATGGAGAATTGTAAACTTTAGCTCATGTCTGTATTCTGGTTGAAGTCCCGAATGCCGTGTAGAAGCTGACGCAACCAGTGAATGTAGTTCTGTTGCCACCAGCTGTTGGAGAATCGGGGGGGGGGACAGTGACATTGACCGGATGAAACGCTGACGTAGTACTTTGAGCCGACAGGAGACCAGAGGTCAAGAGAAACGTCCGGAATGCAGTGTAGAAGCTGATGCAATCAGTGAATGAAGTTCTGTTGCCACAAGCTGTTGGAGACTCGGGGGGGGGGGGGCGAGGACAGTGACATTGACCTGAGAAAACGCTGACGTAGACTTTGAGCCGGCAGAGACCAGAGGTCAAGAGAAACGATAGTGGGAACGAAGGATCCGATAATCAACACCAGTAAAAGAAGCCATGTAAGGAAACCAAGTAGCAGGTAGAAGATCTCATCCTGTCCTCAGGTGACACCACGATGTCCTCTTTTATTGAACTCCTTTCTATTTCGTTTCTCTTCTCTTTTGTCTATCTTTATCTATTGTTTTATCTGAACTATCTATCTATCTTTTATATCATCTCATATATGAGCTTCATTCATTACACCATTCCATTCTGTAGTACTAATGTTTTCTTTATCATACGATTCACTTCAAATTTTCAGATTATTTTCATTGCTTTTTTTACTTTTTTCTTTTAACAGGGTGGAACAATCTAACAAGCCCTGCTTTTTGATTGCCCGCAACACATTTACACTTGTATATATAGCAAAGCTAAACTATGGTATATCTAAACTAGTTATGT